>CM044959.1:35834292-35942789 GCA_024516035.1 Bactericera cockerelli
TTCTGGGGATTTTTTAGATTTTGATAATTTATTTGTTTCTTGGTCCTCACAGATAGACCCAACAAAATCGTCATCGATTTTAATTATTTCTGGCATTCTGTCAGTAGACTTTTGAGGTTCTTCGTTCTCTTGGAAAACATTATCTGCTGGTATGACATCTGGAATCTTTTTATCTTTTCTTTTTTTACTACTATTAATTTCAGAAATTTTAGAGGGAACAATACTTTTCTGTTCCTCATTGTTATAATCATCAGACAAGTCAGGAACGTTTTTAATTATATCTTTTACATCATCATTATCCCTGGGTAGTGAATCTCTTTTCTCTTTAGATATTTCATGTGAGAGTTGATCTGTTTCAGCTATTGGTTTAGCTTCAGATTTGGATTTTTCTTCGACAAGGGTAATTTCACCAGTATTTGCTTTGGGTTTGAGAATTTTCTTTTTTAATGATTTTTTCTTCGTCTTTTCATCAAGCTTTGGAATAGTATTAGGTTCTATTTCTTCACTGTCTCTTTTAATATCTACAGGTAAAGGCTTTCCAACGTCTATTTTTCCTTCTTCTGTAGAACCTCCTTTGTTATCTTTTGTAAACGGTTTAAGCTTTATCTCCTCGGGCTCACTAATAGGGAGTTCTCCTTGTTTTTTCTTTAAGTTCATTTCTTCTGTGTCTTCTTCAGGTTTTTTCTTTGGTTTACCCAGAATAAGAGACCGTTCTTCTTTATCGGGTTGAACTTCCTTTTTATGTTTTTTATGTGTGGGTTTCACATCGTTTACATCATCTTCCTCAGAATCAACAACGCTTGTAAATAAAGGTTTTTCAAGTTTGAGATCTACATCTCCAGTGTCTAATGTATTTATCGGTGTAATTGTACTGTCGAGTTCTGGTATATGTTTAATCTGGATTTCTTCTCCTGGCACAACCTCTGGTTTCTTGCGTTTTTCAATATCTTGAACATCTTCAATTTTTTCTGGAACTTGCTTCAATTTAACAGAATCAGGTATATTCTGAGATTCAGGCAATTTTCCTTTGCCCATAATAAATGACTTGTCAGTAACTACGTCTTCCGAATGCTCAATATCTTGCTTCGTATATTTATCAGCATCCACAGTTGCAAGCGTAGACTCTGGAATTTCTTCAATATGTGGCTCATATTTTTCTAACTTTGCTCTCTTAATACTAGGGATTTTAACCTTTTTTATTTTTGTTTTCACTATTTTCATAGCTTCTTCATAGTTTCGCGACAAAATACCACAATCCTTGTATGAAGGGGCAATATCTTCAATTTTTGCATACTGCACCGGAACAGGATAGTCTGTGATATGTGTAATTCTACTTTTGAGAAGTCTTTTGGGTATTTGGACAGCTTCAATATCTTTTTTCTGACTAATTGACGCCTTTCTCAATTTAATGGATGCAAATTGTGGTTTTTCTTCTTTTAGTTCTTCAACTTTTAACTTGGTTGGTTCAATTGTTTTTTTCTCTATCTTAATTAGATTTAACTTTACCCTGAAGTCTTCTGCCTGTTTTACAGTATTAGTATCACTTTCTTTAGGAACTTTCTTTTTCATTTTCTTTTTCTCTGGTAAATCTTCAACAGTTTCAAGATCTTTAATTCCATCTACAATATTTGCACCAAGGGAATCATCTGTCTTTACAATATTTTGGTTAACAGGGGTACTTGGAGTCTCTTCATAAGGCGACTCTACATTTACTACATCTTTGCTTTTTTTAGTGACTTTTTTCTTCAGACTCTTCTTTTTATCTATTGGTTTTAAATGATCATCTAATTTTATTTCTACTGGTGATTCTGTTTCAACAGTTTGAACAGAAGGAATGTTTTCAATGTTACTTTCAGGTATCTTTTCTTCGCCGGTTGATTGGGTTTCAGTGGTAAAATCGTCTTTTGCTTTTATTTGATCAGAATCTGGAACTTTCTCCTCTTTTTTCTTCTTAATTTTCTTAACCTTTGGAGTAGTCTCGCTAGTTGATTTATCGAGAGTTAAAGACGCCAAAACATCGGGTTGATGAATTTCTGCTATTTTTTTATCCTCAGTCAATCCCTGTTCGGCAACTGCGGACGAAATATCAGGTTTTTCAGCATTACCTGAAATTTTAAAAGAAAATATTTTTTAAGTTTTTATTATGTACTTGTATTTCATTTAAAAAGACATATTTTTTGGGTTTCAACTGCATGGTAATATCACGAGGGGAGTGTACATTGTTTTCCCCAAATTTTCTCTATTTCAAAATATTTTTGATGAGTACCAAAATATTTCTCATAAACGAATTTTTTTTTAAATACATTTGACAAAATAAAAATTTATAATTAATAGGTCTAAAAAAAAATAACAATTTTAGTGAGGAACCAATGGAACTGAGTAAATTGAAGATATCTGTAGAAGAAGTAAAAGAAGAAGATATCTGTAGCACTGTAAAAGAAGAAAGGTGAAGTAGCTTTTACTTGACCAATTCTTTCTATTGTACTTTTAAAGGTATCATTCAATTTAGAGGGGGAAAAATTAGTGAGCACAACCATAATATTTAAAAAAATAATTTATAGAAAAAACGTAGCTAGATCTTGGACTTCGTCAAAATAAAGACTTTTTCTTTGGCTTTGCATTTTAGAGTTCATAATAAAATCATCTATAGAACCACATCTGGAACGTATTGTTCAAATTGTGTCTAAGTTAATTCTGCAATTCCAGTCATAACTGTTGTACTTGTTTAAATTTAGCAAAGAGTAGTGGAAGTAGTGATATTTCTAAATAAAAATAAATGTATGATTAAAACAACTACACATCACAAATCGTGCATTAAAAAAGCATGCAGTTGTCAACATAGGAACATTTCTAAGTACAAATATTTTTACTTTGAAGATACAAAGATATCAATTAATTCTTAAACCTATACTCGTATGATCATGCATAGTCAAATCCTATAAGATTAACAGATACTCATTTAAAAGTAAATCGAAAAAATAGTCTTTTTTATTCCACAAATACTCGCCTACAATAATGTTGTACGTCGTCTACAGTAGTGATTTATTTTTCCTAAGAAAACTTATTGAAAATAATCTTATTTCTACAACAGCAGAAAATCTATACTTTCTGCTGCCTGCACTATTTATTATTACCATAGTTTTATTTTTATGTAAAACACTAATACGCTTACGCATGTATCGGGTGTACCGTTCACGAGATATAAGGGTATATATTATGTAAAAAAGTGGTCCGGCGCATGATCTGTATCACGAAGCACCGCTAGTGCGAAGTTGTTGAATTTAAAATAGGACCATCTATAATGCGTCTCCTATAATAATACATTTCGTCGAAATCCGTTAAGTAGTTTCTGAGATTTCCGCGTTGCAAGGAATGTATGTAACTGACCGATAAACAACAAAACCAAAGTTGCTTAGGAGGTTATGAAACGTTCAGAAATATGAAACATAAAATGAAATCGGAGGAATTTTTTTTTTTACAAAAACAAATTAGAAATTATCGGAAGTAAAATTTCCACAAGTAGCTCATTGCATACTCGTAATGTTACCAATTGGCTATCAATACACTTGTAACCTGGAGGTCGGTGGTTCAAGTGCCGGTCTGAAGGTAGATTTACTATAACGAGTTTGAGTAGTTGTGACACAAAGAATCTAATCAACATAAATATGATAATAAATAATAAAAAAAACACTGCTAATTATGGACACAATACTTCCTCGTGATTGTTTCACATTGTAAACACGTGCCAATTTTGAGATTTTAAAGAAAATTACTTGTATCTCTAAAACGGCTCAACCGATTTTCTTCAAATTTATTTTATATGGTAGAATAATGTTTTTCCTACATTCTTAATTCTACAAAAAATTCTGTATCGGCAAGTCGTGGTCCTTATTTTTTTACTTATTCGTCCAAAATTTCGGATTTTCTTAAATATCACAGCCAAATTATAATTAATTTAAAAATAAATATAAAAAGCCTATGTAAAATAATAATATGCATAACCATACAAAATTTCATCAAAATCAGGTGTACCGTTCACGAGATATAAGCGTTTGAGTAAAAAGTTAGTGGTCAGGCGCATGGTCTCTTTCACCAAGAATCGCTAGTACGAAATCGATGAATTTAAAATGGGACCATCTACAGAATGTCTCCTAGATGTGTACAAAATTTCATCTAAATCGGTCGAGTAGTTTCCGAGATTTGCGCGTTACAAGGAATCGTTTTAACAGACCGACAGACAGACAGACCGACGGACCGACAGACGGACACAAAACCAAATTTGCTCAGGAGGTTATGAAACGTCCAGAAATATGAAAAAAATTGAAATCGGAGCAAAAAATTATTTTTTTTTACAAAAACGAACACAATACTTCCGATTTCTAATATTAGAAATTTCTCGGAAGTAATATTAGCCTGTTTTGGGGTAGGGCACCTGTTGTTAAAGTATCCGTGTCACCTCCTTTTTTTAATTTTTTTTTTTTCTAAACAAGATCGTGCTTTATTTGTACATCAGTTCATTACAATGTTTAGAATAACAATAACATAATAAATATACAGGGTGTCCCACCAAAGTTGGACACCTCAAATAACTCGGCCCCTGAAAGAGTTTTTGAAAATAAAAAATCCAAGGGTACATGTCCTAATTATGTGTTTTCAGTCATGAAATTTTTTTTATACAGGGTATTTCAAAAGTCAGAAATTGAGGTGTCAACTTTCGATTTTTAAATAGATTGACCTGAATTTTATTTGATAATTTTACTTCTAAATAGTTCCTAAGTACTTTTATAAACAAAAATTTTACATACAGGGTGGTTTTTTTTCGACCAATTTTTTTTCTAAATCTCGAATAACTCAAGTTCCTTTAATTTTTTCGATAACAAGAATAGAGAGTGTTTGTGTGATGAATGCACGCACTTTTAATTGGCATCAAAAATTTTTGTACAGGGTGGTTCACAAGTAAAATAATGACTTGATTTTTTTTAAAACCGAGTTTCTTTAATTTTTTATTTGGGATTAATAATTCTCGCCTAATTTTACACATTTTTTGTTAGTCATATCGAAAAACAAAACTAAAGTGTTGTACAGGGTGAAACATAATTTTTTTGTAACACCCTGTATATTGGCAGTAAAAGAGACGTAAAATTAAATAGAAAAACTAAATGTGCAAGAAAAACTTCGACTTTTAATGAAATTAAAAAGTTATGGTGTTTTAACTAATATTGTCGCATGGACCACCCTGCAGATATTTTCTTAAACTGTCATGTAGGTACTCGAAGTTGTATAAAATTCAACGAAGACTTCGAATCGTAGGGAAAAACAAGTAAAAAACACGAATTTTGAAGCCATTTTCAATTTGGTGTCCACACTGAATGATTTTAAAACTTGAAATAAAAAGTAGGTAGGTGTAGACACAAAATTGAAAATTGCTTTCTGAATTCATTTTTTTCTTTCAGATTTGGACTCCTCGTTGAATTTTAGACAATTTCGACTACCTATATGATGGTTTAAGAAAATATCCATGCGACAATATTAGTTAAAACACCATAACTTTATTTCATTAAAAGTCGAAGTTTCTCTTCCACATTTAGTTTTTCTATTTAATTTTACGCCTCTTTTACTGCCAATATACAGGGTGTTACAAAAAAATTATGTCTCACCCTGTTTTGTTTTTCGATATGACTAACAAAAAATGTGTAAAATTAGGCGAGAATTATTAATCCTAAATAAAAAATTAAAAAAACTCGGTTTTAAAAAAAATCAAGTCATTATTTCACTTGTGAATCACCCTGCATAAAAATTTTAGATGCCAATTAAAAGTGCGTGCATTCATTACACAACCACTCTCTATTCTTGTCATCGAAAAAATTAAAGGAACTTGAGTTATTCGAGATTTAGAAAAAAAATTGGTCGAAAAAAAACCATCCTGTATGTAAAATTTTTGTTTTAAAAAGTACTCAGGAACCATTTAGAAGTAAAATTATCAAATAAAATTCAGGTCAATCTATTTAAAAATCGAAAGTTGACACCTCAATTTCTGACTTTTGAAACCACCCTGTATAAAAAAAATTCCATGACTAAAACCGCATAATTAGGACATGTATCCTTGGATTTTTTATTTTTCAAAAATTATTTCAGGGGCTGAGTAATTTGAGGTGTCCAACTTTGGTGGGACACCCTGTATAAGTACTTAAAATTAATAAAATAAAATAATATGAGTATGCACTTATAGTATCACACTAAGGTACCTGAGGAACCAGGCACCTTGTTCCGTGATAATAGTTCAGTTAAAAGAAAATTAGTAATTTTGCTATTTACCACTTGAAAAAAATCTTTTGCTTATCTAATCTTCTAATCCTAACCGAACCAGTATTGTAAAACGAATTTTTATTCTGTGATACAGAACTGACCAGTTTCTGAATATTAATATTAAAAAAATAATGACAATAAATATTACCTGTTTGTGTTTCATCTGGTGTGCTTGCTATGTCGTCTGATCTTTCTGTGTCAATATTAACTATTACATTAGTCGCCAAGACATTGTTCATGGGTGTATCAGAATCAATAATACCAACCGCAGGCTGTTCGACTATTGAATCTTTCAAGTAGGATTCATCATTATATTGTGAAGCATGTAGTGTTTCGTCATGGTACAACACATCAGATTGATTATTTACACTGTCACTTTCAACGAAATTTTCATTATAATCACACACAATCTGAGGTTCATTCTTGTCTCCATATTTAATTGGATGGTCTGTTTCCGTATTTTCAATACTTTTGATTTTAGTCGTTTTTTTCTTTTTTATATTTTTCTTAGGTTTTAAAGAATCCTTTTGGTCAGCTGTTAAGATATCACTTTCAGGACTTGGACTTCTTTGTAGTGGAATCTGAATATTTCTATTCTTTAATAAACCAAGTAGTAACGATACTTCTTCCCTTTCAGTAACTTCTTCAGGTCTGGTCATATCAGGACTGATATTGTCAACAAAATCATCAAGTAATTCAGTTATTTCAACAGCAGAAGTAATTCTATCATATCAGGTTGTTCATTTGAATCGTCAGGTAGCTCAATGAAAGAAACTTCTTCTTTGCCATCAACCATTCTTTTATGAATTAGATTTTGAATCTTGTGGGGTATTCTATCACTACCGAATTGAACAATATTTTCAACCGAATAAGTACCATCCTGAATATATGGTTCAGATGAGACTTCTATAGCCTCATCAATATTTGCAAACTCAGGTAATATCTCGTCTGCTGGAAGTTCAGTTATTTCAACTGGCATGTCTTCGACCGTTACTTCTTCTTTACCGTCCTTGATCTTCTTAATGATTTTCTTCTTTTTAACGACCTTCCTACCTGTTGAGTCAACAGATGTTTGTGTCTGAACCTCCGTTGCAGTTACATCTTCGGGCTTGTCTTCGATAACTTTAGCAAAACTCAGGTAATATCTCGTCTGCTGGAAGTTCAGTTATTTCAACTGGCATGTCTTCGACCGTTACTTCTTCTTTACCGTCCTTGATCTTCTTAATGGTTTTCTTCTTTTTAACGACCTTCCTACCTGTTGAGTCAACAGATGTTTGTGTCTGAACCTCCGTTGCAGTTACATCTTCGGGCTTGTCTTCGATAACTTTAGCAAACTCAGGTAATATCTCGTCTGCTGGAAGTTCAGTTATTTCAACTGGCATGTCTTCGACCGTTACTTCTTCTTTACCGTCCTTGATCTTCTTAATGATTTTCTTCTTTTTAACGACCTTCCTACCTGTTGAGTCAACAGATGTTTGTGTCTGAACCTCCGTTGCAGTTACATCTTCGGGCTTGTCTTCGATAACTTTAGCAAACTCAGGTAATATCTCGTCTGCTGGAAGTTCAGTTATTTCAACTGGCATGTCTTCGACCGTTACTTCTTCTTTACCGTCCTTGATCTTCTTAATGATTTTCTTCTTTTTACGACCTTCCTACCTGTTGAGTCAACAGATGTTTGTGTCTGAACTTCCGTTGCAGTTACATCTTCGGGCTTGTCCTTCGATAAACTTTAGCAAACTCAGGAATATCTCGTCTGCTGGTGTTCATTTATTTCGCAGTGCTCTGAAAGTAACTTCTTCTTTACCAACCATTCTTTTAATTAGATTTTGATCTTTTATCTGATCACTACCGTTGAGTCAAACAACGAATAAGTATCCTGAATCGTTGCAGTACAATCTTGCCTGTCTTCGATACTTTAGAAAACTCAGGTAATATCTCGTCTACTGGAAGTTCAGTTATTTCATCAGGCGCTTCTTCGACCGTTACTTCTTCTTTACCGTCCTTGATCTTCTTAATGATTTTCTTCTTTTTAATGATCTTCCTACCTGTTGAGTCAACAGAAGTTTGTGTCTGAACCTCCGTTGCAGTTACATCTTCGGGCTTGTCTTCGATAACTTTAGCAAACTCAGGTAATATCTCGTCTGCTGGAAGTTCAGTTATTTCAACTGGCTTCTTCGCCGTTACTTCTTCTTTACCGTCCTTGATCTTCTTAATGGTTTTCTTCTTTTTAACACCTTCCTACCTGTTGAGTCAACAGATGTTTGTGTCTGAACCTCCGTTGCAGTTACATCTTCAGGCTTGTCTTCGATAACTTTAGCAAACTCAGGTAATATCTCGTCTGCTGGAAGTTCAGTTATTTCAACTGGCATGTCTTCACGTTACTTCTCTTTACCGTCCTTGATCTTCTTAATGATTTTCTTCTTTTTAACGACCTTCCTACCTGTTGAGTCACAGATGTTTGTGTCTGAACTTCCGTTGCAGTTACATCTTCGGGCTTGTCTTCGATAACTTTAGCAAACTCAGGTAATATCTCGTCTGCTGGAAGTTCAGTTATTTCACTGGCAGTCTTCGACCGTTACTTCTTCTTTACGTCCTGATCTCTTAATGGTTTTCTCTTTTTAACGATCTTCCTACCTGTTGATCAACAGATGTTTGTGTCTGAACCTCCGTTGCAGTTACATCTTCGGGCTTGTCTTCGTACTTTAGCAAACTCAGTAATATCTCGTCTGTGAATTCAGTTATTTCACGCTGTCTTCGACCGTTATCTTCTTTACCGTCCTTGATCTTCTTAATGTTTTCTTCTTTTAACACCTTCCACTGTTAGTCAACAGATGTTTGTGTCTGAACCTCCGTTGCAGTTACATCTTCGGGCTTGTCTTCGATAACTTTAGCAAACTCAGGTAATATCTCGTCTGCTGAAGTTCAGTTATTTCAACGCATGTCTTCGACCGTTACTTCTTCTTTACGTCCTTGATCTTCTAATGATTTTCTTCTTTTTAACGACCTTCCTACCTGTTGAGTCAACAGATTTTGTGTCTGAACCTCCGTTGCAGTTACATCTTCGGGCTTGTCTTCGTAACTTTAGCAAACTCAGGTAATATCTCGTCTGCTGGAAGTTCAGTTATTTCAACTGGCATGTCTTCGACCGTTACTTCTTCTTTACCGTCCTTGATCTTCTTAATGATTTTCTTCTTTTTAACGACCTTCCTACCTGTTGAGTCAACAGATGTTTGTGTCTGAACTTCCGTTGCAGTTACATCTTCGGGCTTGTCTTCGATAACTTTAGCAAACTCAGGTAATATCTCGTCTGCTGGAAGTTCAGTTATTTCAACTGGCATGTCTTCGACCGTTACTTCTTCTTTACCGTCCTTGATCTTCTTAATGATTTTCTTCTTTTTAACGACCTTCCTACCTGTTGAGTCAACAGATGTTTGTGTCTGAACCTCCGTTGCAGTTACATCTTCGGGCTTGTCTTCGATAACTTTAGCAAACTCAGGTAATATCTCGTCTGCTGGAAGTTCAGTTATTTCAACTGGCATGTCTTCGACCGTTACTTCTTCTTTACCGTCCTTGATCTTCTTAATGATTTT
Source organism: Bactericera cockerelli (assembly GCA_024516035.1). Classification (NCBI taxonomy): domain Eukaryota; kingdom Metazoa; phylum Arthropoda; class Insecta; order Hemiptera; family Triozidae; genus Bactericera; species Bactericera cockerelli. Next base: position 35,844,189 of record CM044959.1, read on the forward strand.
CTTCTTTTTAACGACCTTCCTACCTGTTGAGTCAACAGATGTTTGTGTCTGAACTCCGTTGCAGTTACATCTTCGGGCTTGTCTTCGATAACTTTAGCAAACTCAGGTAATATCTCGTCTGCTGGAAGTTCAGTTATTTCAACTGGCATGTCTTCGACCGTTACTTCTTCTTTACCGTCCTTGATCTTCTTAATGATTTTCTTCTTTTTAACGATCTTCTCCTGTTGAGTCAACAGATGTTTGTGTCTGAACCTCCGTTGCAGTTACATCTTCGGGCTTGTCTTCGATAACTTTAGCAAACTCAGGTAATATCTCGTCTGCTGGAAGTTCAGTTATTTCAACTGGCATGTCTTCGACCGTTACTTCTTCTTTACCGTCCTTGATCTTCTTAATGATTTTCTTCTTTTTAACGACCTTCCTACCTGTTGAGTCAACAGATGTTTGTGTCTGAACCTCCGTTGCAGTTACATCTTCGGGCTTGTCTTCGATAACTTTAGCAAACTCAGGTAATATCTCGTCTGCTGGAAGTTCAGTTATTTCAACTGGCATGTCTTTCTTTGAGTCACAGATTTTTGTACTCCGTGCTTACATTCGCTGTCTCATACTTAGCAACTCAGTAATTCTCGTCTGCTGGATTCTATCACTGGCAGTTTCGACGTTCTTCTTCTTTACCGTCCTGATCTTCTAATTTTTTTTACGTTCCTTAGTCAACAGATTGTGTCTGAACCGTTCAGTTACATCTCGGCTTTCTTCGATAATTTAGCAACCAGTAATATCTCGTCTGCTGGAAGTCAGTATTCAGTCTCACTTACTTCTTTTACCCCTATCTTCTATATTCTTCTTTACACCTTACCTGTTGATCAACAGATGTTGTGTCTGAACCTCCGTGCAGTACATCTCGGGCTTGTCTCGATAACTTTAGCAACTCGGTAATACTCGTCTGCTGGAAGTTCAGTTATTCACTGGATGTCTTCGACCGTACTTCTTCTTACCGTCCTTGATCTTCTTATGATTTTCTTCTTTTTCACCTTCTACCTGTTGAGTCAACAGATGTTTGGGTTGAACCTCCGTTCAGTTACTCTCGGCTTGTCTTGATAACTTTAGCAAACTCAGGTAATATCTCGCGCGAAGTTCAGTTATTTCAACTGCATTCTCGACCGTACTTCTTCTTTACGCCTTGATTCTTAATGTTTCTCTTTAAGACCTCCTACTGTTGAGTAACAGATTTGGTTGAACCTCCGTTCAGTTACATCTCGGTTGTCTCGATACTTAGCAATCAGGTAATATCTCGTCTGCTGAGTTCAGTTATTCACTGCTTCTCACCGTTATTTTCTTCCCTTGATCTCTTATGTTTTCTTTTTTTAACGACCTTCCTACCTGTTGATCAACAGATGTTTGGCTGAACTCCGTTGCAGTTACATCTCGGGCTTGTCTTCGATAACTTTAGCAAACTCGGTATATCTCGTCGCTGGAAGTCAGTTATTTCACTGGCATGTCTTCGACCGTTACTTCTTCTTTACCGTCCTTGATCTCTAATGATTTCTCTTTTACGACCTTCTACTGTTGAGTCAACAGATGTTGGTCTGAACTCCGTTGCGTTACATCTCGGCTTGTCTTCGTAACTTTAGCAAACTCAGGTAAATCTCGTCTGCGGAAGTTCAGTTATTCAACGGCTGTCTCACCTTACTTCTCTTTACCGTCCTTGATCTTCTTAATGATTTTCTTCTTTTTACGACCTCCTACCTGTTGAGTCAACAGATGTTTGTGTCTGAACCTCCGTTGCAGTTACATCTTCGGGCTTGTCTTCGATAACTTTAGCAAACTCGGTAATATCTCGTCTGCTGAAGTTCAGTTATTTCAACTGGCTTCTTCACCGTTACTTCTTCTTTACCGTCCTTGATCTTCTTAAGATTTTCTCTTTTAACACTTCTCCTTTGAGTCAACAGATGTTTGGGTCTGAACTCCTTGCAGTTACATCTTCGGCTTGTCTTCGATAACTTTAGCAAACTCAGGTAAATCTCGTCTGCTGGAAGTTCAGTATTTCAACTGGCATGTCTTCGACCGTTACTTCTTCTTTACCGTCCTTGATCTTCTTAATGTTTTCTTCTTTTAACACCTTCTACCTGTTGAGTCAACAGATGTTTGTGTCTGAACTCCGTGCAGTTACATCTTCGGGCTTTCTTCGATAACTTAGCAACTCGGTAATATCTCGTCTGCTGGAAGTTCAGTTATTTCAACTGGCATGTCTTCGACCGTTACTTCTTCTTTACCGTCCTTGATCTTCTTAATGATTTTTCTTTTTAACGACCTTCTACCTGTTGAGTCAAAGATGTTTGTGTCTGAACTCCGTTGCAGTTACATCTTCGGGCTTGTCTTCGATAACTTTAGCAAACTCAGGTAATATCTCGTCTGCTGGAAGTTCAGTTATTTCAACTGCATGTCTTCGACCGTTACTTCTTCTTTACCGTCCTTGATCTTCTTAATGATTTTCTTCTTTTTAACGACCTTCCTACCTGTTGAGTCAACAGATGTTTGTGTCTGAACCTCCGTTGCAGTTACATCTTCGGGCTTGTCTTCGATAACTTTAGCAAACTCAGGTAATATCTCGTCTGCTGGAAGTTCAGTTATTTCAACTGGCATGTCTTCGACCGTTACTTCTTCTTTACCGTCCTTGATCTTCTTATGATTTTCTTCTTTTTAACGATCTTCCTTCCTGTTGAGTCAACAGATGTTTGTGTCTGAACCTCCGTTGCAGTTACATCTTCGGGCTTGTCTTCGATAACTTTAGCAAACTCAGGTAATATCTCGTCTGCTGGAAGTTCAGTTATTTCAACTGGCATGTCTTCGACCGTTACTTCTTCTTTACCGTCCTTGATCTTCTTAATGATTTTCTTCTTTTTAACGACCTTCCTACCTGTTGAGTCAACAGATGTTTGTGTCTGAACCTCCGTTGCAGTTACATCTTCGGGCTTGTCTTCGATAACTTTAGCAAACTCAGGTAATATCTCGTCTGCTGGAAGTTCAGTTATTTCAACTGGCATGTCTTCGACCGTTACTTCTTCTTTACCGTCCTTGATCTTCTTATGATTTTCTTCTTTTAACGACCTTCCTACCTGTTGAGTCAACAGATGTTTGTGTCTGAACTTCCGTTGCAGTTACATCTTCGGGCTTGTCTTCGATAACTTTAGCAAACTCAGGTAATATCTCGTCTGCTGGAAGTTCAGTTATTTCAACTGGCATGTCTTCGACCGTTACTTCTTCTTACCGTCCTTGATCTTCTTAATGATTTTCTTCTTTTTAACGACCTTCCTACCTGTTGAGTCAACAGATGTTTGTGTCTGAACCTCCGTTGCAGTTACATCTTCGGGCTTGTCTTCGATAACTTTAGCAAACTCAGGTAATATCTCGTCTGCTGGAAGTTCAGTTATTTCAACTGGCATGTCTTCGACCGTTACTTCTTCTTTACCGTCCTTGATCTTCTTAATGATTTTCTTCTTTTTAACGACCTTCCTACCTGTTGAGTCAACAGATGTTTGTGTCTGAACCTCCGTTGCAGTTACATCTTCGGGCTTGTCTTCGATAACTTTAGCAAACTCAGGTAATATCTCGTCTGCTGGAAGTTCAGTTATTTCAACTGGCATGTCTTCGACCGTTACTTCTTCTTTACCGTCCTTGATCTTCTTAATGATTTTCTTCTTTTAACGACCTTCCTACCTGTTGAGTCAACAGATGTTTGTGTCTGAACCTCCGTTGCAGTTACATCTTCGGGCTTGTCTTCGATAACTTTAGCAAACTCAGGTAATAATCTCGTCTGCTGGAAGTTCAGTTATTTCAACTGGCATGTCTTCGACCGTTACTTCTTCTTTACCGTCCTTGATCTTCTTATGATTTTCTTCTTTTTAACGACCTTCCTACCTGTTGAGTCAACAGATGTTTGTGTCTGAACCTCCGTTGCAGTTACATCTTCGGGCTTGTCTTCGATAACTTTAGCAAACTCAGGTAATATCTCGTCTGCTGGAAGTTCAGTTATTTCAACTGGCATGTCTTCGACCGTTACTTCTTCTTTACCGTCCTTGATCTTCTTAATGATTTTCTTCTTTTTAACGACCTTCCTACCTGTTGAGTCAACAGATGTTTGTGTCTGAACCTCCGTTGCAGTTACATCTTCGGGCTTGTCTTCGATAACTTTAGCAAACTCAGGTAATATCTCGTCTGCTGGAAGTTCAGTTATTTCAACTGGCATGTCTTCGACCGTTACTTCTTCTTTACCGTCCTTGATCTTCTTAATGATTTTCTTCTTTTTAACGACCTTCCTACCTGTTGAGTCAACAGATGTTTGTGTCTGAACCTCCGTTGCAGTTACATCTTCGGGCTTGTCTTCGATAACTTTAGCAAACTCAGGTAATATCTCGTCTGCTGGAAGTTCAGTTATTTCAACTGGCATGTCTTCGACCGTTACTTCTTCTTTACCGTCCTTGATCTTCTTAATGATTTTCTTCTTTTTAACGACCTTCCTACCTGTTGAGTCAACAGATGTTTGTGTCTGAACCTCCGTTGCAGTTACATCTTCGGCTTGTCTTCGATAACTTTAGCAAACTCAGGTAATATCTCGTCTGCTGGAAGTTCAGTTATTTCAACTGGCATGTCTTCGACCGTTACTTCTTCTTTACCGTCCTTGATCTTCTTAATGATTTTCTTCTTTTTAACGACCTTCCTACCTGTTGAGTCAACAGATGTTTGTGTCTGAACCTCCGTTGCAGTTACATCTTCGGGCTTGTCTTCGATAACTTTAGCAAACTCAGGTAATAATCTCGTCTGCTGGAAGTTCAGTTATTTCAACTGGCATGTCTTCGACCGTTACTTCTTCTTTACCGTCCTTGATCTTCTTAATGATTTTCTTCTTTTTAACGACCTTCCTACCTGTTGAGTCAACAGATGTTTGTGTCTGAACCTCCGTTGCAGTTACATCTTCGGGCTTGTCTTCGATAACTTTAGCAAACTCAGGTAATATCTCGTCTGCTGGAAGTTCAGTTATTTCAACTGGCATGTCTTCGACCGTTACTTCTTCTTTACCGTCCTTGATCTTCTTAATGATTTTCTTCTTTTTAACGACCTTCCTACCTGTTGAGTCAACAGATGTTTGTGTCTGAACCTCCGTTGCAGTTACATCTTCGGGCTTGTCTTCGATAACTTTAGCAAACTCAGGTAATATCTCGTCTGCTGGAAGTTCAGTTATTTCAACTGGCATGTCTTCGACCGTTACTTCTTCTTTACCGTCCTTGATCTTCTTAATGGTTTTCTTCTTTTTAACGACCTTCCTACCTGTTGAGTCAACAGATGTTTGTGTCTGAACCTCCGTTGCAGTTACATCTTCGGGCTTGTCTTCGATAACTTTAGCAAACTCAGGTAATATCTCGTCTGCTGGAAGTTCAGTTATTTCAACTGGCATGTCTTCGACCGTTACTTCTTCTTTACCGTCCTTGATCTTCTTAATGATTTTCTTCTTTTTAACGACCTTCCTACCTGTTGAGTCAACAGATGTTTGTGTCTGAACCTCCGTTGCAGTTACATCTTCGGGCTTGTCTTCGATAACTTTAGCAAACTCAGGTAATATCTCGTCTGCTGGAAGTTCAGTTATTTCAACTGGCATGTCTTCGACCGTTACTTCTTCTTTACCGTCCTTGATCTTCTTAATGATTTTCTTCTTTTTAACGACCTTCCTACCTGTTGAGTCAACAGATGTTTGTGTCTGAACCTCCGTTGCAGTTACATCTTCGGGCTTGTCTTCGATAACTTTAGCAAACTCAGGTAATATCTCGTCTGCTGGAAGTTCAGTTATTTCAACTGGCATGTCTTCGACCGTTACTTCTTCTTTACCGTCCTTGATCTTCTTAATGATTTTCTTCTTTTTAACGACCTTCTTTACCTGTTGAGTCAACAGATGTTTGTGTCTGAACCTCCGTTGCAGTTACATCTTCGGGCTTGTCTTCGATAACTTTAGCAAACTCAGGTAATATCTCGTCTGCTGGAAGTTCAGTTATTTCAACTGGCATGTCTTCGACCGTTACTTCTTCTTTACCGTCCTTGATCTTCTTAATGATTTTCTTCTTTTTAACGACCTTCCTACCTGTTGAGTCAACAGATGTTTGTGTCTGAACCTCCGTTGCAGTTACATCTTCGGGCTTGTCTTCGATAACTTTAGCAAACTCAGGTAATATCTCGTCTGCTGGAAGTTCAGTTATTTCAACTGGCATGTCTTCGACCGTTACTTCTTCTTTACCGTCCTTGATCTTCTTAATGATTTTCTTCTTTTTAACGACCTTCCTACCTGTTGAGTCAACAGATGTTTGTGTCTGAACTCCGTTGCAGTTACATCTTCGGGCTTGTCATCGATAACTTTAGCAAACTCAGGTAATATCTCGTCTGCTGGAAGTTCAGTTATTTCAACTGGCATGTCTTCGACCGTTACTTCTTCTTTACCTGTCCTTGATCTTCTTAATGGTTTTCTTCTTTTTAACGACCTTCCTACCTGTTGAGTCAACAGATGTTTGTGTCTGAACCTCCGTTGCAGTTACATCTTCGGGCTTGTCTTCGATAACTTTAGCAAACTCGGTAATATCTCGTCTGCTGGAAGTTCAGTTATTTCAACGGTGCTTCTTCCACCGTTACTTCTTCTTTACCGTCCTTGATCTTCTTAATGATTTTCTTCTTTTTAACGACCTTCTACCTGTTGAGTCAAAGATGTTTGTGTCTGAACCTCCGTTGCAGTTACATCTTCGGGCTTGTCTTCGATAACTTTAGCAAACTCAGGTAATATCTTGTCTGCGGGAAGTTCAGTTATTTCAACTGGCATATCTTCGACCGTTACTTCTTCTTTACCGTCCTTGATTTCTTAATGGTTTTCTTCTTTTTAACGACCTTCCTACCTGTTGAGTCAACAGATGTTTTGGTCTGAACCTCCGTTGCAGTTACATCTTCGGGCTTGTCTTCGATAACTTTAGCAAACTCAGGTAATATCTCGTCTGCTGGAAGTTCAGTTATTTCAACTGGCATGTCTTCGACCGTTACTTCTTCTTTACCGTCCTTGATCTTCTTGATGGTTTTCTTTTTTTTAACGACCTTCCTACCTGTTGAGTCAACAGATGTTTGTGTCTGAACCTCCGTTGCAGTTACATCTTCGGGCTTGTCTTCGATAACTTTAGCAAACTCCGGTAATATCTCGTCTGCTGGAAGTTCAGTTATTTCAACCGGTGCTTCTTCCACCGTTACTTCTTCTTTACCGTCCTTGATCTTCTTAATGATTTTCTTCTTTTTAACGACCTTCCTACCTGTTGAGTCAAGATGTTTGTGTCTGAACCTCCGTTGCATTTACATCTTCGGGCTTGTCTTCGATAACTTTAGCAAACTCAGGTAATATCTCGTCTGCTGGAAGTTCAGTTATTTCAACTGGCATGTCTTCGACCGTTACTTCTTCTTTACCGCCTTGAATTTCTTAATGATTTTCTTCTTTTTAACGACCTTCTTACCTGTTGAGTCAACAGATGTTTGTGTCTGAACCTCCGTTGCAGTTGACATCTTCAGGCTTGTCTTCGATAACTTTAGCAAACTCAGGTAATATGTCATCTGCTGGAAGTTCAGTTATTTCAACCGGCGCTTCTTCCACCGTTACTTCTTCTTTACCGTCCTTGATCTTCTTAATGATTTTCTTCTTTTTAACGACCTTCCTACCTGTTGAGTCAACAGATGTTTGTGTCTGAACCTCCGTTGCAGTTACATCTTCGGGCTTGTCTTCGATAACTTTAGCAAACTCAGGTAATATCTCGTCTGCTGGAAGTTCAGTTATTCAACTGGCCTTCTTCCACCGTTACTTCTTCTTTACCGTCCTTTATCTTCTTGATGATTTTCTTCTTTTTCAACACTTTTCCTGTTGAGTCAACAGATGTTTGTGTCTGAACCTCCGTTGCAGTTACATCTTCGGGCTTGTCTTCGATAACTTTAGCAAACTCAGGTAATATCTCGTCTGCTGGAAGTTCAGTTATTTCAACTGGCATGTCTTCGACCGTTACTTCTTCTTTTACCGTCCTTGATCTTCTTAATGGTTTTCTTCTTTTTAACGACCTTCCTACCTGTTGAGTCAACAGATGTTTTTGTCTGAACCTCCGTTGCAGTTACATCTTCGGGCTTGTCTTCGATAACTTTAGCAAACTCAGGTAATATCACGTCTGCTGGAAGTTCAGTTATTTCAACTGGCATGTCTTCGACCGTTACTTCTTCTTTACCGTCCTTTATCTTCTTGATGATTTTCTTCTTTTTCACAATCTTTTTTCCTGTTGAGTCGACAGATGTATGTGTCTGAACCTCCGTTGCAGTTACATCTTCGGGCTTGTCTTCGATAACTTTAGCAAACTCAGGTAATATCTCGTCTGCTGGAAGTTCAGTTATTTCAACTGGCATGTCTTCGACCGTTACTTCTTCTTTACCGTCCTTGATCTTCTTAATGATTTTCTTCTTTTTAACGACCTTCCTACCTGTTGAGTCAACAGATGTTTGTGTCTGAACCTCTGTTGCAGTAACATCTTCGGGCTTGTCTTCGATAACTTTAACAAACTCAGGTAAAATCTCGTCTGCTGGAAGTTCAGTTATTTCAACAGGCTCTTCTTCTACCGTTACTTCTTCTTTGCCGTTTTTGATTTTCTTAATGATTTTCTTTTTTTTCTTAAAAATCTTTTTGGTTTTTGCTTCCATATTTTTTGTTGGTTTCGCCGATTCACTTTCATTTGGTGTTTCTTCAATGGGTGATATTTCAAAATCCTTAATGTCTAATGTTACGTTTTGGTATATTTCGTCGTCTTTAGTCAGCTTTTTTTCATTTCCAGATGAGTCAATAATGAAAACCTGAGTATCCACTACTTTAAAGTCATTTTTATTAGATGATAGTGAAAGATCTTCTAATTGTAATAATTCTTCAACAATGACATCTTGATCTAAACTAGTACCATTTTGACCTTTTCGAAGTACTGTTCTTCGTTTTATAGCATGCATAGAACCTTGGATAGTGTGTGTTTCTGTTATTTCGGTTGTTCCAGTGTATTTTGGTCGCTCTAATAAATGTTCTCCCTCTATCATTTCTGTTGTTGTTTCAAGTTTAATGAGGCTAGGTATTAATTCTGATACATGTTGTGATGCAATGAACTGTGATTTGGGTTGTTTTTCTTGTAGTGTGCCTGAAAATGTAACATGTGTGGATACAGAAATGTGCGTTATGTACAAGAAAATCCTAATGAAAGATTAAAAAAAAAAAACACTCTGAACATACTTTCTTTGATGTTTTTAAAATATCTTACTTCCCATAATCAGTACATAGTTTTCTGTTTCTTTATTATTAGGTTATACGAACAATGAATAATCAGGTAAGATGTTTACATGACATATCGTGCAATATTATCGTCATTGTTTGCACACGATCAAAAATATTTACAATGTTCACTTTAAACTTAAAGCAAACATACAATCTACGGGACATGACATGTTACATACATGCTGAGTAATCTTATTTGAGCATTTTAGATACTTGTATACTCTGGAAAACAATAAAATTTATTTTGTTTCTATGTCCCAGGAAAACACCGAAAAACTTCCAGAAAGAAATATTATAAATTTAATGAAATTTATAATTGTACCATGGTGTCTATATTTTTATATCGTACTAATGCTGGTTATCACCGTGACAAATTAACTCGTATATCTTTAGAACAATATTTTTTATGCATATATACTCCTAAATGTATATACAAATTGTTGGACTAATATTTAAGACTGTCGCGGAAACTATTTTCAAGACTAACCTTTAATGTGTGAAGGCGAAAAAAAGAATAGGGAATAATTTAATGACTTTCCTTATTGTTTTAACCTTAGAATTTTAAACTTGATACGAGAGACACTATTTTATAACACGTACTATGTATGTCTTTGGAATCATAAATACATGTCAGCTTGTTAAGTTTTTCGGTATTTTACGAACACCTATTATAATACGAGTAAAACTTTAAACTAGAAAAACAATACATTTAGCTACGCTACATATACATACATAGAGTATACAATCATAAAAGTTTTAATTAGACAATTAAGTAGAATATGAAGAAGGTATAACTTACCAAGATTCTCCTCTGGTGTGATTTCGGTTATCTGTACACATTCTAGTGGTTCAATGACAACGGGGGCAGTAGCACTTGGAACAGTACCCTCTACCAATAAACCTTCGGACTCGTGAGCAGGAGCTATGGTCACCTCAACACTTTGTTGCTGGGCTGGCATTCCTCTTTTGGCAAACTCAAAAACAACTGAAGAACTTGGAATATCAGTAAGTGAACTATCCGATATCACCTCTGTACTTGTCAGACCTTGGAGTTGTGTCAATTCAACATTTGCGGTTTCTGGAGTAGGTAGCCTAGGAATCTTAACATCACCTTCTTTTTCTTGTACCATTAGTTCTTGGACATTTACACTGACTAACTCTTGGAAAGTTCCTTCTATTTTTTGATCATCCTTTATCTTTTCTATACTTAAATTATTACCACTTTCTTGAACATGAATTTCAGATTGTTCAATGTTTTCATGAGGTATAAATCTTTTGTCGCTGATACTTTTTTTGGAGCTACAAAATCTGTAAGGCTTTCTTCTTTTTCCAACGGTACAACTTCCGATGACATTAGACTTTCTTGGTTACTAATATCTCTTGTAGCCTTTTCATGTTTTCTTTTATTGAGTAAAGAAAGCTCCTTTTCTTTTTCGTCTACCAAAACTTCAGATTTAATCGCTACTTTCCTTTCACCCTCTATTCCTAAAGTACCGATTTTTAAATCACTTTGAGGTGTTTGAAAGTCCATTTCAGAAGGTTCCATAACTGATGGCTGAGTTTGTATCAAATGTTCTAGAGGAACTGTAGTGGCAAAAGCGTTCCCAGGTTTCATCTTTTCATCATACAAAATTCCTGTACTGCTTTCAGGAATAATTTCACTTTTCTGTGCAACTTTTCGTTCTGAAACATTTGGAGTTGCTTTAGATAAGATAGGAAGTTCAGTCACAGGCAATAAATCCTCTTTTTCTTGGACATCTATAGTAGAGACAGAGATTACTTCTTGGGGTTCTAATTTGAAAGTGGCTTTAGTAGTTTGAATAATTTCTTTGTCTTTTAAATAGGATTCCGATTCCTGTGTGATATTTTCCAAAACCCCTATACTTTCAAAAAAGTTCTGAGATGGAAAAACATTATAACTTTTCGGTTGATCAATATTCAATAATTCAGTTTGTGATTCAGCTCTAACTTCTGTTTCTTGGATAGAATCACGAGTTGGAATTTGGATTTTAGCGGATACCTTGGATGGTTTTTCTGAAACATTAAATTCATCAGCTGTGTCAGTTGGTGTATGAGTAATTACATTAATAGATTGACTTTCTTGAAACGTGATAGAGGCTAATTGTGTTGTGATTCCTGTTGGCTGTTTGAAATCTTGTTCTTTGTCAAGTACATGTACTTGTGTTTGAGTGAGACCAGTAAAAGTAGATTGATCTATGGTCGCTTTATTTAAATCGTGTTTTACGTTTTCTTGTACATCAGACACACTTAAGGATGGAATTGTTTCAGTTATTACAACCACTTCTTGAGAAGTAATATTAGGATGGGCGTGTAATGACACTTGTTTTTCAGGAGCAGGCAACAGTTCTTCTTTCTCTGCAAAATTTATTTCTGACACATTTATGCTCGTATCTTCAGTGATCTTGATACTTGCTGTTTTTTCAACGGGCTTAAATTTATCTTTGAACTCTTTTTCAGACTCAGAAACTTCAGTAGTGCTTTGTGTCAAACTTGTAAATGGTATAATGGTTGTTTTAGCTTCTGATGTTTCTGTTGTAGAAGAAGATATCTCTGATACATCTTGCTCTGGTATAATTTCCACTTTTTGGGCAACATGTTTGGTTATAAACTCAGTTTTAGCTTTCTGTTCTTCTGGTTCTTCAATGGTATAATTTTGTTCATTATCAAGTACATCAGGTTGTAAAGTAGACGCTACTTCAAAAGTTTCAATATTGACATCTGCTATTTTAGATGATGGTTTGAACTCGTCATTGAATTTACTCTCTGTATCCTGAATAATTACTTCAGTGTTGAAAATTCCTTCAAAAGTATCTTGTTGAATCGAAGCTTTCACTGTTTTAGGTTTTTCTACAATGATTTGTCCCTCAGATACATTAGTCATTGCTTCATATTGTTGTGCTACCACTGTTTGATTTTGTATGTCTGCAGTAGCATATCTTTCTACAACACTTTCAACTTTGTAAGGTATTGTGCCTTCTAAAACAGCGATTTCTCCGATACTGGGTATATTTCTGGGCTCTTCTAATCTTACTGAAGCTGTTTTTGACGCGGGGATTTATATTTACATCAAAGTTTTCTTCTTTTTCTTCAAGTATATTTTGAGATACAACAGGAATTTTTAGAGCTTCATTTTCGTCATAAATTAAGTTTGCGCTTTGTTGATCTTTTGTAATTTTCTCACCATAATACTCTCCCTCTTTTTCTGTAACTTCAACTTCAGATGCAATTACACTTTCGATAAGATTATGGGTAACGCTAGCTTTATCAGATTTCATATCTTTGATTGACAAATCATTTAATGCTGTGTCACAGATCACTTCTTCAGTTTGAGCTGCAATATGTTCAGAAACATTTACAGTGGCACATTTTTTTCCAGGTATGTGTTCTTTTTTAAATTCCTCTTCTGCTTGAGCGGTAACTATCTCAAATATTGTTGTACCTTTACCTTCTTCAAACGCTATATGTGCTTGTTCTGGTTTAGATTTTAAAATTTCATCGAAAGATGATTCTTTCTCATGAGAAGACACTTCATTCTGAATAATACTTTCATGAGTTGATTGATTTACTTCAGCATAAGTTGCTTTTGGCTTGATGGTTTCAAATTCAGAAGTCGATCTCAATATTAGAATTTCAGATGATAAAGCTACTGGATGGCTTCCTATTTGGGATAGGTGACCGCTCTCTTCACGATATTTTTCTTTTTCGAGGGCTTGTTCTTTATCTTCACAAGTAACAATACTAACTGTGATACCAATCTCTTCATTCAACGAAGTACTTGCTTTCTTGATATCAGGCTTAACATCTGGATTTAATTTTCCTTCATATTCAGATGCTAAAATTTCAGTATTGACAATGGCTTCAAATGGAATATTTTCAGGCTTAGCTTTAGAGAAAATTGGATTAAATTGTTCAACTTCGCCAGTGTTAGTTTCAACAAATGATTCTAAAATAGAAGCAACCTTTTGTCCTGTGATATCAACTGTTGCAAAAGATTCTTTGGGTATTTGTTTTTCTGCGATTGGTGATTCCGAATCAGTAATGTTTACTTCTGTCACACTGAGAGCTTGTTCTTCTTCAAAATTTAAATAAGCTGACTTAAGACTGAGTTTGACTGAATCATCAAGTTCACTTTCTCTTTCATCTGTAATTAATTCAGACTGAACTAAATGCTGGAAAGAATCATGGGAAACATTTGCTTGCGCACTTTCGGGAGACATTTGTTTGAATACGCCAGTGCTTACGTTTGGAATAATTTCAGATTTTTCAGCAATTTCTTGTATCAAAACGAGTGTGGTAGCTGTTTGGCTTAGCGGTATTTTATCTTTTACTAGCACATTTTCATTGTCAGCAGGAATTATTTCAGTGACATTTATTGCCTCTTCAGGAATAAAAGTAATAGTTGCTTCTTTAGATCCTGGTTTCATATTATCAAGTTCTTTTTCCTGTTCAGAAATATTTACTTCTGTGACAACAACCTCTTGATGAGGTATATTTTCAACAGTTGCCAATCTTTTAGTTTCCTCTGATATTGTAAAATCTTCAAAATGTTGATCCGCTATTACTTCTGTTTTTATAGCTATTTTGTGGCCTGATATACTGGCACCAGCTACAAAAGATATTGGAGCTTCTTTGATTACCAAGTTTTGTTCTTTCTCTGCTGTTTCAACTTGAGTGATACACACTTCTTGTTTTTCATCATGATAATCTATAGTAGCAATTTTCTTTTCTGGATGAACATCTTTAGGAAGTATTGATTCTTTTTCGGATGTTTCGTATTGAGTTACAGATATTGATTCAAGGGGATTCGTTCCAGCTGTTGCAACTGATTTAGATACTTTTTCTGGCGAAAACCTGGAAGATTGGTAACTGGAGAGTACTTCTGAACTTTGAATAGCTTCTTGATGTCTAATAGATTTTTCGGCAAAAACTTGGGCTGGAAATTTGGGTTGCTCATATTCTTGTTCTTTTTCGTTCAACAAAACCTCGGTGATTTCAACACCTTCTTCAGCTACCAGCTTAAAATCAGCTGATTTTGTAATGGGTTTTTGTACACTACTTTCACTAAGAGCTTCATCACATATAATTTCTTGTATTATTGTTTCTTGGTGTAAGTCTTGTTTTATTTGTACTGTTTGGGTGGGTACAGATTCTTTTTCTACTTCTCCAGTAGTATTTTCAGTCTGAATTTCTTCTACAATTATTGAATGAAGAGGTTGACCCGGAACTGCCTTTCCTTTGTGGCTTTCTGGAATTTGAGGAACTTTTAGAATGTCTTCCTTTTCTGCTAGCAAAGTGTGGGTTACTTGAATACTTTTGTATTGATTTATATCTTGAGTAACACTTTCGAGTTTAGGTATTTCGTTAATCTTTAACGGACTCTCTTTTTCTTGAGGTATAACCTGTGTTACTTCCTTTGATTCGACCGTCTCGAATGTTCGATTCGCTTTATCTATAGAATATTTCAAAGGATTAATAAAATCTGCTGGTGAGTCACTAGTTTGAGTTTCCATAATTTCTATAGATTCTAATGGTTGTACTGATGTCATAGGGTAAACCCCTTTGGGGCCTTTGTCAGATTCAAACGTTAATTCCGACTCGTGGGTTAATATTTCGGATACATTTGGAGTTTCTAAACATTCAAAATTGGAATCAGCCTTTTTAAGAGATGGACTAGAATCGGGTTCTAAATTTTGTTCTCTCTCAATCGGAGTGTTGATGGTAGAAACGACAGACTCTTTGTCGTCAACTACAATATTTACTTTCTTACTATCAACTTTATCAATTAAAAATTCTTGTTCTTTCAATTCTTCTTGAACTTCCATAACTTGTAAACTTTCAAAAGGCGTGAAAGAAGCTGAAATCTTAGTTTTAGCTACTTCTTTTTCTGGTAAAAAACCTTCTTCTTTTTCGTGGACTTCTTGTTCGTACACAATAATTGATTTATCTAGCGCCAAATTAACATCAGCATGTTTCCCTTCCGGTATTTTTTCAGGATAAAAAGTTCCTTCTTTTTCTGGCAACAAAATTTCACTCTTTTGAAACTAATTTATTCCCTGGCACAACTGAGCGATCAGCAACCTCTGTGGGAACAATCAATTCAGGATAGTATTTTTCAGGCTTTATTTCACTAAATGTCTCTGTTACTTCAATTGATTCAGATGACGGAATTTCTACTCTCGGTGACATAGGTATAGGTTTAACTAACTCGGGCACCACTTCTTCACTATGAGCTTGAGTTACCTCTGTAACTGAGATTCCTTCTTGTGTGATGAATTTAGGCTCAGCTCTTGCCGTTGGTGGTATTTTTGTTCCTTGTATTTCTTCTTCTCTATAGGATGGCTGAATTTCTTGAGTTATAGCAACTTCGTGGGTGGTTAAAGTTACCCGCGCTTCTTTTGATTGATTTGGTGATATCTCTGTTTCTGCTATATCTTGATCTGCATTTGTTTCAGATACAATAATACTTTCGCTAGGTGTAACCTCCAGCGAAGCATTGTACTTTAAAGGATTAAATTCTTCTGAAAATTGCTTTGTTGTTTCTTGAACATTAGTCTCCCGTACAGTCACCGGTTCCTTTGAGTCTATTTTTATTATAGCTTGGCTAGTTTTTCTTTTTGAAGCAGGAACATTGTCAATTTCTTTATCTCCACTTATAACCACGTTTGTTTCGACACTAAGTAGTGGTAGGATTTTAACTTGAATCTCTCCAGCTTTATCAATTTTGTCTCCTAACTCTGTACTAATAGATGCTGATACACTTTCGGCAATTTCTTTACCAGTTTCAAGTTGTAAAGCATTTACTGGTTGTAAAGGTAGTGATTCAAAATCTTCAACACTTTCCGTTGGTTCTGAGTCTGATGTAATGGATAGTTGTTTAGACTTGGTAAGTTTTTTGAAAAACTTCTTCCCTTCAATGGTTAATTTCTCCTCTTCTTCGGTATCCTTTCGAAGCTCTTTTTCCTTTCTGTTTTTTCTAATTTTTGTGCTTTTTTCTTGTGTTGATTCTGTGAAAGTTCAAAGAGAAGAAAAAATTGTTAATGTTGTTCATTTAATCGGTGAAGTGGATTTTAAGTGTTATTGTAGCGGAATAGGACGTAGCATAAAATAATATACTTGCTTGTTAGTGAGTTTAAAACGTGAATTGTAGTAAATGATTCTTTAATGTTCTCATAATATAATTATAATAATGTTGTTAGTGCAAGCCAAAATGAAAAGTGATCTTTGGACTGAATAATATGTACTCTGTACATACACAGTTAAATGTAAGCTGAAGTTATTAAAATGAATCTGAATGATAATGAGTTGTTGACAATTTTGTGAATTATTTTGTTAGTAGAATGGTTTGCATACTATTATATTTGTGATGAAAAAGGACTCTTACAATTTGTTTAGAAGAGGAAAAAGGGAGAAAATGTCATTGTTTCAAAACTCTTTAGGGCCATTTTATGAAACAGAATTAGTAAATCTAAGCTGACCCTTAGATTTTATCAGCTGACTGTCGGTCAGCTGTTTGACAAGATTTCCCTCAATTGCACACAAGGAATATACCACTCGAATCTGAAC
Source organism: Bactericera cockerelli (assembly GCA_024516035.1). NCBI lineage: Eukaryota > Metazoa > Arthropoda > Insecta > Hemiptera > Triozidae > Bactericera > Bactericera cockerelli. The sequence goes on from CM044959.1 coordinate 35,861,131, forward strand.
AGTACGCGTAGAACTCATTGTAGAAATCTGTGGGGCTGTTTGTATACAGTATTGTGAGTTTTTATGAAAATGTGAAAATAGAGAACAGAATTTTCTGTAATAAAAGTCTTCTTCGACCGGGAATCGAACTCAGGATCTCTGGACTAAGGGCAGTAGTCGCAACTGTTACGCCACCGGGGCTGGCTACAGCTCCGTTACGCTACAGAGGTAATATACAGCTACAAAGCCCGGCTTAGATTTGACCTCTACAGTTGTCGTCAAGGTGAAAGTTAAGGGATAGTGTCCACTAGGATTAACAAATCCTGTTTCATAATTTAGCCCTTAGTATATTCCTAGTACTATACTGACTTATTCAAAATGAGACTTACCATGATACACTGGTTGAAGCAAAGTAGCAAGATTAAGGTAAAAGTAAAAAGTAAGCATTATTGTGAAACTTCATTATTCAAAACTTTTATTGGTATTAATGAGCTAATAAAAAATGTTAAATATGTTAAAAAAGCAAGATACTATAAAAGCAAAATTTTGACACTTTGATGGAGAAAAAAACTAATTACTGCTGAAAAAAGTCAAATATTAAAAAAAGAAAAGAAAAAAAAGATAACTACTTTATTAATGTACTATTGAATATGTTCATAATTATTTATTTAAATGTTAGGTGGATGAATATTGATCTTAAAGAGTCAAATATGTAACATAGTAATAACGTGGTTTTTAAATTTGTGAAACGTCGGAAAACAAACCAAAATTTTGACTATGATACTAGTATAAATTTAATATGAAGATTTTATTTAACTGTGGTATCAAATTAATAGAAATGATCATTACCTAGACAGTGTTCAATACAAATACACGTTCGCACATTTCTTTTTAATGAAAATTCATTTTTTTTAGAAGTAAATTACTATTTAAATAAATTAATAAGGGAAAATGATGATCGTTTCTTTTCCGACTACTAAAAACGACCTTCTTTGAAATATACTTTTATGAATAAAAACACAATATAACCAAGTGAATGTACCACAAAAAAATATATATTGACTAGAGATTTTGTAGGTCGAAAAATACGAGATGAAGTAACAAACGTGAATTTTTCTAGATTATCTCCAAAAGAACTTGTCGGTAGCCTGATAGTTCACATTGAAAACTACAAAGTACATTAGGGAAGATATTCAGCTATCCGTACTTCAGAAATGCTCACAGTGAAGTATTTGAAATGAATATTACGATTAATGTAATATTAAGAATCAGGAGAAATACAGATTTCTTTGCGTGTCTTTGTAAAATATCTGTTCAGTGATACTTCAGACGAAGAAAACTTTCATAGAAATTATAACATAAAGATCCCATTTGCTTCGTTAAATCATAATGGATAATGGGAACAAAGGCGTCCGCAGTCAAGGGTACACAACTTTGGAAGTTGAATAAAAACAACAAGAATAGAACGTTTGTGGTTATGTAGTCATGATGCTTTGAAATTAAAATCAATCAAGTTTTGAAATTATTCATAATAACTTGAAAAACTCATGCGGAAATTCTGTCAAGTCACAAATTAGGTATGACAAATAACTCAGTAGTGACATTTTCTTTTGCTATTCTCTATATTTAGGAAGCATTCACAACATACATTTGGATTGAAAGTGGAAGAGGGAAAAAATCCATGAAATAAAGGAAAACACAAGTACCTGTCATCTTAAAAGTAGTTTTCGTCATTGTTTTAGTAATAATTTCTGAAATTAATGGTCGAAACAAAGCATTATTATTGAGTTCAGATTCCTTATCGAACTTAAAAAGAACAATGTTACTTTGGAATATTAAGGGAAATGTTACTTTGGGCACAAGGAACTTGGCATAATGATAATTACAATAGATAACACTTAACCCAAATGTTCAAGAATAATTAAAATATTTAGTTATGTGAGCGACAATCTGCTTTGACAACTCTGAAAAGAAAAGTCCCCAGAAAAAAATGAAAGGTCAATACTGATATCTTGGATGAAATCGATCAATAAAGTGACATATAAGTTTTAAAAATAGTCAAAATTAAATCCAATAACGATAGATATTTCCAATGATAATCAAAGATAAATAGAAGAGATAATCAAAGATAAAATTCCACAATGCATGGATCAGGTAGATTTATAATAAGAACGTTGAATTTGACAAGGAAACTTATTTATTTTGTTTGTGAATTCAATAAGTGGTGTAATAAATACAACGAAATACTGAAAAGGCCTTGGACAAACTCATGGAAATAATTTATTATTTTCTCACATAAAAATAAATAATATTAGAATTCAAATCAAGAGTTTCAAGTCTGATTTGTTAACGAACCATAACATGTTTACCTGTATTAACAGCATTCACAGAAGAAATGATCTCTAGACTTATTAGAGTATAGATTTCTAGGAATGCTATTATGTTAGTATTATTATACATGGTATAATTGCCAGGCTTACCTTGCGTTACTTCTTTTGACTCCACAATATCTGCCTTGTGTAGCTGACTTGTAGTCACAATTTCCTACAACAGAAAGCAAAATCAACAATTAAATATGGTGTACCTTTAACCTATCAAAAGGAATGGCCCTTGTGGCAGCTTATTCAGGCCCTGCGGCCGTAGAGTGAGGCCGATTATTAATATATCAGAAAAAGCCATTTCCGCCATCAAAAGCATGAAAAAACGAACGCGAAAGGCCTGAAAAAGCCTTTTAAAGTTGCCTTGCCAAATACAAAAAAAAATATTTGTGACGTCATATTTACCGATTTGGATTTGTCAGTCTACTCTCTCTAGACTTTTTTATGGGGCTTTGTTTTCTATTGAATATTTCATTGTGTTTTGGGCTTCGGATTTTTTTGCTTTCATAAGTCCCTTGGAAATTTTGTCAGGAATTTAGAATTAAAAAAAAAAGTTTAGAGGTGGTCGAAAAGTTAAAAAAGAATTGACCAAGTCAATATTTTTTGACGCGCGAGACTAGTGGTTTAATATTATGCGTGTTCTAATGTAGGTGGCGTAAGAGAGGGTGCACCGTCTCATATTGCTTGCAGAGAAAAAGAACTCATACAATTTTGAGCCGCCGCGCGCCGACTTATTTACGAGTTTTAATAGCAAGTTTTATACCTGTCCTTTTCTTACTCAAGGCATGACCTTCTATGTATTTTCCCTAACCCTTCCATATACTCAAGGCATGGCCTTCTATGTATTTTTCCTAGCCCTATTATAAACTCGAGGCATGGACTTCTACCTAAGTATTTTACCTAACCCTACTAAATACTCAAGGCATGGCCTTCTATGTATTTTTCCTAACCCTATTATAAACCCGAACTGGTACTTGAACCCTTGCAAAATCGGGAGCGAATTGGTACTTAGACCTTTGCAGGTTTGGGAGTGAACTGGTATAGAAAAAGGTAAAATGGAGTGAACTGGCAATCTCCCATTCACACAACCTATTGGTCATATTTTTTTCTAAAATGTGCAACAATCTAAGCAACCTCTTGACCTCTGGGAAAACAGAGATTTGACAATTACTTTTTAACAAAGCCAAATGGTCCACTGCAACTTGGGCTTATATGATGTGGTCCATGCGGTTCTGGACCTACTCATAAAATATTTGCATCTACTCCTGGGACACCCTGTACAACGAACGGCATAGGTGTTTCCCTTCATGTAAGCAAAGCTATCATCTCTGTGTTCTCAACTTTTGTATAAAATCTATAAATGATAAAACGAGTGCTCCTTATTGAACTTGTCCACTAGGGCTTTTCAGTCCCATATTATGTTGATATGATCTCAAAAAAAAATCACCTATTATAGAAGTTTGAAAAATAAAGGACGACAAAAGTATCTTCAAGGTGTATCACGTCGTTTAATCTCACCTCCCGCGCGGTCTCTTCAGTCCAGGCATCCGGTTTCAACTCCTCAGCGCTCATCAGACTCATTACTTGCTCGACACTGTAATGCTCTGCCTGAACTGTGCGTAGGAAAGCGGTGAATACACCGGTGAGCGTTTCCTCGACGGTGGATTCGGAGGTGACCACTTGACTGATGAAGGCAGAGTGGCCACTGGTCTCGACTAGTTTGACCATGGCTGTCTGGGCTGGGGCCGAGTGCAGGGCTGGGAACTGCTCAGCTTGGTAGAGAGTGACCACCTGAGGGGTAATTAGATTCATTTATTACTAACACGTATGAGACGGCGTGCCCACCGGTGGGTCAAGTTTTTTTTCAATTTCCCTTGTAACGTGACCCACCGGTGGGCACAGATAATGCTATTTTTAATATATTTTTGTACTCGCTCGTCCCAATTTTTTTTTTTTTTTTTCATATTTGGTACATATACCCTAATTTGAAGCCGTCCCAGCGTACAAACTATAGAAAATAGGACCCGTCTCATACGTGCTAAACCATGTATCTAGTATACAAACATATCGAGACATCGGCATCGTCTAAACGGGTTTCAACATGGGAGAACCAATAAATGACTGTAATAGCAGACGATGAGGGCGAATAATGTCAACTTATTATTAAACAATCTATCTGCTATACACATGCGCATATTGTTATACAGATACACGAGCATTACGAGCGCACAGAAAGGTATCCCTTACAAACAACTGTATTTTTTAGTCGGTTCAAGGGTTAAAGCATAGATAATGATGAGACGTTCAATTTCTCTTAATCTATGCGATAGTGATTCAAAATAATTGATCGCTATTGATAAAAAATCGTTATTGAATAATTGATAAAAAAAAAACTATGTCTGCTTGGAAGTTATACAGAGATAAATTTAACTGTTGAATAAATTAATCAGATAAAAACGTACCCTTTACTTACTTAACCGGTTAGATATCATCAAATCAATACGCCATGATTTCCACTTCATATATTGTGGACTATTTAGGTATTGTAATTGTATTCTATTTTTCAAATAAGTCGACATTGCATTGAAATAATTTACACAGCGGAATGTTTTGAGTCTGTTTTTTTTATTTTTATTTTTTTTTAAACTTTTCAAATTGAATGCATTTTTATAACTATACCGACATCAGTAGGTCGATCGATAAGGCGGCGGACTTGTAACCTGGAGGTCGGTAGTTCGAGTCCAAAGTAGGTTAAAAAATTGTGTGATTTTGAGTAATAGTGACATCACGATTGTGATTAACACAAATAATATGATAAGTTAAGAATACTATAAATTTATTATTCTTTTACTATATTCTTTTACTTCCGTAAAATTTCTAATAGTAGAAATCGGAGGTATTCTTAAATAGTATAAAGTTTTTTCATTATTTCTTTTTTTTAGACATTCTTTTACTGTCTTCATATTTTGTTTCCTAATTTATATTTCCTGAATTTTAAATTTGTGATGTTTCATTTGTTTTAATTGAACATACAAAGGACTTGGTCCGTATATACACACCCCTTATTTACTTATTGAGGATACTTATTTATTGATTTAAAAAGCAAGTCTCACCTCTTCAACAGTGACTCCCTTGTTCATCATAACACTGACTGTGGCAATTTCCTTCACCACATCCTCCCCGGGTCCAAGCTCGTCCAGGGACAGACTGGCCAGAACCTCTTGGACTTCCACAGGGAACGACTCAGGCTGCTTGGCTTTAGGCTTGCGGGGCTTCTTCTTCTTGTCTTGAGGTAAGTCCAGGACAGTGTCTTCGGACACTGTTTCTGTTATTGAAATGGTTTCCTGTTGAAAAAATATTTATTTATACAATTGTTTCATTCTGTTGTATCGGAATTGAAAACTTTCATTAGCTAAGGTCATTTCGCAATGGGGGTCTACACATCCTTTCTAGGGAAGTTACCCAGCTACTCATATTAATTTAACCAGCCCTAGACAACCTCAAGTTCTAGTAGAACATAAGTTAAGTTGTTATGTTGGATTCGAGACTCGATTACCAATGCATGTCGTCAGCACGCCGTCGTTGCTTATCCTCAGGATTTGGTGGGAAATATACAATCATTATTTATTTAATTCACCGTACCATCACAAACTCGCTTCATCTCCAATTCTTTCAGAACAAACATTGATCTTACGGCTGTATACTACTTGGGTACAGACCTTATTTTATCCTTCTACTTGGGTACAAGAAAAAACACAAGATATCCGACCTGGGTAACGGGTCGTTTTTTTATTCATTACATAAAGAGTAGGTACATAAAAAATTATATAAAAATTATGGCTACCGATCACTTGCGACGTTTATCTTAAAAAATCCGACATTTGCGACAACAGAAAAAGGTATTCACTGTAACGTTACCTGTGGAGATTGGACAACAGTGGCCCTGTCTTGCGGCGCCTCCAAAGCTAGATCATCGGGTACCTGTCGTCTAGAGGCTACTGCCGTCACTTCCACAGGCTCCTGAACGTCTAGTTTAGTTTCTGCCTTTACCTATCGAGAAAATAAACAAATTTAACTCTAATATATATTAGGTATGGTAATGTCGTAAATGAAGAGAGTGTAGTATCACAACATAGATTGTTGGTGTTGGACTGTGAAATTGATGTAACTTAATTAAGGTAAAACAAGTTGAACCTAAGTTAAAATCAAGGGGAGTGAGAGAAGCTAATTTCAGTTGGGAATTTAAAGAGTATTGGGAAGGTGTGTATAAGCGAAAATGTGGATGAATGGTGGGGTAAACATAGTACAAGTATAAGGAAAGCAGGAGAAACATTTACTGCTAACCATCAGTAAATGTTTTACTGATGGTTAAAACATCAGTAAAAGGAGTACCAGAAAACAAAGATGCATGGTGGTGGAACAGTGAAACAAGAAAAGATTAAAACAAGGAAGAAGTGGGTTAAACTGAAGAAGAGAGTGATAAATTTAAGTTTAAAAAGAGTAATGTGAAAAATTTCGTAGCTAAAGAAGAGACCAATGAGAGGATTCAAGAAAAATTAAACCAAAAAAAGAGAAAACTAAACAATTAAGAAAAGCGAAAGGAAAGGACAAATTTTAAAAATTGTGACAGTAATCAAGAAAATTAGGGACCAAAGAGGTTAAGTGTTACTTTACTTTTACACCGTGTAATTATTAACAATAAATTGGGTCAGATGTCAATAAAAAATAAACTATCTCTCTCATTCTATTATAACTATGTCAATTGATTGGACAGAAAGAAAGTACCCTTTGTGGGGTGTTGAGGTGTAACATTTGTATACAGGGTGACCCACCAAAGTTGAACACCTCAAATTTCTCGGCCCTTGATGGACTTTTTGAAAAATAAAAAATCCAAGGGTACATGTCTCAATTATGCTCTTCTAGTCATGAATTTGTTTTGGTTTTTTTCTGAACGTAATTTTGAAAGAATTCTGAAAGAAAAACACGAATTTAATAAGCCATTTTCAAAATTTGGTGTCTACAATGAATGATTTTACCACTTAAAATAATAATTATTTCGGTATAGACAAAATTGAAAATGACTTTTTTTAATTCGTGTTTTTCATTTAGATTTGTGCTCTTCGTTTTTAGACAATTTTGATGACCAACATGATGGTTTAAAAAAATATCGCATGGATTACCCTGTATCCATGCGACATTTTTAGTAAGACCATAACTTTTTTATTTAGAAAATAATCAAAGTTTCTCTTGCAAATTCAGACTACCCACGTCCCACTTAGAGGGTGTTACAACAAACAAAAAGGTGTCACACCCTAATAACACTTAAGTTTTTTTCAATTTGACCAATGGAAATAGTGTAAAATTAGGTGAGAATTAAAAATCCGCAGTGAAATTATCAAAAAACTAGAATAATTAAAATTTAATGTCAATATTTCACTTGTGGACCATCATGTATAATTTTTATGGCCAATTGAAATAAATTAAATGTGAATACCACTCTGTACTTACCTTTTTGGGGACTTTTATTTCAAGAGGTTCAACTTTTTCTTCAGGTTGTGAGTCCTCCGTACTGAAAAAATGAAGATATTGGGTCAGATGCCAAAAATCTTACGGTAGAGGATCTTCAGACTTTCCTAATTATCTACTTGGTTTTGTTTATAAAAATCGACCCTTTTGACGATTATTATTTTAAAAAATAATGGCATGAAAAACCAAGATGTATTTAATTATATCCGCACAACCACAACCAACATAAGAATACTAATGATTATTATTTAAAACATGAAACTTTTCTTCTAGAGCACCTTCCCAAGGCAGTCAGGTGATGTGCCTAGAGTTGAAGCAACACGACCTCTTTAAATAGCAAAACTAATTCATTGCCTGAAATATTCCCCCGCACTTGTGTTCTTTGAACCAAGGCTTTAAGGTATGAACTTAAACATTGTGAAAGAACTTGGCCCAAAAGTTGATGGTTTCAACGGCAAACAGAATAAAATTCTAAATATTGACTTTATATTTCAGGAACTTGTCGTCTTACCTCTTTTCTTCTTTGAGAGTTTTCTTCGTCTTCTTCTTTTTCACAGTTTTTGTTCTGATCGTTTCTGTTATGAGTTGTTCAAATTCTTCTTTCTCCTTGCGCTCCTCTTCTTCAATTTGCTTCTTTTTATCCTCCTCTTCTTGGTATTTCCTCTCTATTTCTTCCATCTTCTCTTGATCGAAATCTAACAAGAACAGGGGAAACATATTGCGTGAAAAATGGATTATGATCCAACAACATGACCAACAATGCATGTACCTACATAATATTTGGAAGGGTCCCTCATCAACATAGGTTTTTATATTATTTTTGTATTAAATTTTAAAATTAATATCTTAATCTATATCTATTGTTGTATGACATGAAACTTTGGTACCTTAACAAGCTTACCTATTATGTACCTACTTTGAGAGCTTACTGTCATCATCTTGGAATTAGTTCGATACATTTCTCTCACCCAAGAACTCATTGTACATACTTATCCATTTCTCTATTAATAATTATATTTAAATATACGAAGTGTTACTTATTATTTTATTAAACATTCAAATATATGTTCTTATTATTTAACATATAAAACATGGTGTCAGGTGTATAATAATTTAAATATGAAATGTTTCATTTATTTTATCGTAATTAACTTTTTAACTTGCAGAGTTAAATAAGAGTGTACATTAAAATGAGTGACTACCTAAGTAATTATAAAATTGCAAATTTTATTTAATCGTAACCCAAAGTTTTTTTTTATGATAAATGATGATATATACAGTTTTATGTACTACATAGTTGTTAACATTTCAATTAAATAATTTATTTTGTGATTTTTCTCAAGTTGACATTAAGTATTCTTTTTATCTTCATACCTAGTGAAATAATAAATTTGGTGAACAATGCCTCCTAAAGAAGAAACCAAAACCACTGCAGATAAAAACCCAATAGGTTCTTTAAATTTAAACAATGTTGCTGAATTTAATTTTGGACATGCAAATCTTTCCGAAGAATGGAAAAGATGGTTTAAAAAATTTGAACTTTTTGAATTAGCCAGTGGATTAGACACACAAGAAGAAAAGAGACGTGTCGCATTACTTCTTCACTCTATGGGAGAAGCTGGGATTGAGATTTATAATTCTTTTAATTTATCTCAGGCTGACGAATACAAGTTCGAAATTGTAAAAAATAAATTTAGAGAACATTTTGACTCGAAATGTCCCATTACTTTGATAAGATATAATTTTTTTACGTGTAAACAAAAAGATGGACAGTCAATTTTGGATTTTTCTACAGAATTACAAAATTTAAGTTTAAATTGCCAATTTGATAAATTGAGAAAAGAACTTGTCCGTGATATTTTTATTGCTGGTCTGCAAAAACAAAATTTCAAACTGATGCTGTTGAAGGAATCAAATATTGATATAGACAAAGCTGTATCCATGTGTATTGCTGCAGAAACTTCATTTAATCATGTTACTAATCAAAATAATAGTTCCAGTGACAATACGGTGATGAAAATTAACAAATTTAAATCAAATTTTAAGAAGCCTCAGCATAATCAGTTCCAGTCAAACAATCAAGGAAACAAGTACAATAATCAAAATAAGCAATGTTTCAAATGTGGTGCCCAATTTTCAAAAAACCATTTAAGTAACTGTCCTGCAAGGTCTGTTACGTGTTTTAAATGCAATCAAAGAGGTCACTATGCAAATAGATGTCGGTCAAAGAGTGGTGTCGTAAAAAATTGCGAATTTCAATCTGATGACGGTGACGAGGACGAGTCAATTTTCATTGGAGAAGTACATGAGCATGAAGAGAGAAATGATAAAGATTGGAAAGAAAAATTAATTGTAAATAATGTATCTGTAGAATGTAAGCTAGATACAGGTAGCCCAGTTAATTTATTACCTATCAATAAATTTAATGAAATTTTTCCTTATAAGAAACCAAAAATAAATAGACATAATTGGAATCTTTGTAATGTGAGTAACCAGAAAATTCCAATTATTGGGAGTGTTTTTCTAATGTGTAAGTTAGAAAAAACAAATAAATATCACAGGCTGGAGTTTATTATATGTGATATTGAATGTAGTCCTTTGATAGGATTAAAAACATGCACAGATTTAAAATTGATTGGTAGAATTTTAAAAATAAATGACTTAAGTTATAATAATATTTTAAAAGATTTTTCGTCATTATTTAGTGGTGAAGTAGGTACTATTGGTCCAGAATACCATATTAAATTAAGAGATGAATACATTCCACGTATTGACAGCCAAAGGAAAATACCTTTTGGTTTAAGATCTTTATTAAAAGATGAATTAGAGAGAATGGAGAGACATGGCATTATTGAAAGAGTTGTAGAGCCTACTGAGTGGGTGAACTCTATTGTAATTGTAAAAAAGAAGAACAATAAAGTTCGTATTTGTTTAGATCCTAGACATTTAAATAAATTTATTATAACTAGTAATTCTTGTATACCAACTTTTGAGCAGATTTCAAGTAAATTAAGCAATGCCAAGTATTTTTCACTTCTAGATTGTACTAGTAGTTTTTGGATGGTTCCAATAGATGAAGAAAGTAGTAAACTTTGTACATTTAATTCACCTCTTGGAGGAAGATATTGTTTTAAAAAATTGCCATATGGTCTGAGTTGCTCAAGTGAAGCTTTCCAAGAGCGTATGAATTTTGCTTTTGAAAATGTAGAAGGTGTAGAACCCTACATAGACGATATTTTAATATATGGATCTACTCGTTTGGAACATGATTCTCGTTTATTAAAAGTTTTAAATATTGCTAAAAATAAAGGATTAAAATTTAATAAAGAAAAATGTAAAGTCGGTCTCACTGAAATTAAATTTTTAGGACATATTTTGTCTGAAGGTAGTATATCAATGGATCCTGATAAAATATCAGCGGTTTTAAAAATGTCAAATCCTACTAACAAAAAAGAGTTAGAGAGACTTATTGGATTTTTTAATTATTTATCCAAGTTCATTCCAAATTTTTCTAATAAGACAGCTTGTTTAAGAGAATTACTTAAGACATCTGATTTTGTTTGGACTGACAAGCATACAGATTGTCTCAATGAGCTTAAAAAAATAGTGACGTCATCTCCTGTTCTAAAGACATTTGATCCTAGTCAAGACGTTACACTATCTGTGGATTCAAGTATAGAAGGAGTTGGAGCAGTTTTACTGCAAAATTCTTCTCCTGTGGCTTTCGCATCTAAAGCTTTGAGTCCAACGCAAAAAAATGCATGGGCACAAATAGAACGCGAAATGTTTGCCATTGTTTTTGGATGTGTGAAGTTTCACCAATATATTTTGGGAAACAAGGTTTATGTTGAAACCGATCATAAAGCCCTAGAAAATCTTTTTAAAAAACCTCTGAATTTGGTTCCTGCACGTATCCAACGTTTAATGCTTAAAGTTCAAGCATATAATTTAATAGTAAAATATAAACCTGGTTCTTTGTTATACATAGCAGATACTCTTTCTAGATCTCCTCTGCCAAACTATGAAATAGAAACTCTTGATAAAATAGAAGGAGACGTTGTATGTCAAGTTAATAATGTGATAGAAAATTTACCTATTTCAAGATACAAACAAGATGAAATTTTGTCAGAAACCAATAAAGATCCAATTTTAGTTTTACTAAAGAAAACCATTTTGAAAGGATGGCCGAAGAATAAGTCTGAAGTTTATAATGAAATTAGACATTTTTGGAATTTCAGAGATGAATTAAATATTATAAATGATTTGATTTTCCGGCAAAATGCTTTGGTTATACCTAAAAGTATGCAAAAAGAAATGCTATCTAGAGCACATGAAGGTCATGTTGGTGTAAATTTTTCTACTAATCGTATTAAAGATATATTGTTTTGGCCTAGTATGTTATCTCAAATAAAAGATATGTGTTTATCCTGTTATACTTGCCAAAGTAACCAACCAAATAATTGTAAAGAAAATATTATTTTTCATGAAATACCTAATTTACCATGGTCTAAGCTTGGATGTGATTTATTTCAGTTTAATGGACAACAATATGTTCTGCTTGTTGATTACTATAGTAAATATTTCGAAATTGCTAAGTTAGATAATATTTCAGCTAAAACAGTTATTTTAAATATGAAATCTATTTTTGCCAGACATGGTATTCCAAAACTTGTTGTTTGTGATTCTGGAAGTCAATTTACCTCTAAAGAATTTAAAGACTTCAGTGTTCAATATGAATTCGATTTCATATGTTCCAGTCCTTACCATCACAAGTCAAATGGTCTTGCAGAGTCACATGTTAAAATTGTTAAAAATTTACTTAAAAAAGCACAATGTATTGGTTCAGATCCTTATTTATCATTGTTAAATTTTAGGAACACACCTAAAAATAATTCACCATCTCCAGCTCAATTATTATTTTCAAGACCTTTAAGAACCAAAATTCCTGTAACTCATAATTATTTAAAACCTAAGATTTCTACTAGATCTAAGTTTTTTGATATAGAAAGGAAAAATAGAATTATTAAATTTCATGATAAAAATTCTAAACCATTAAAGGAAATTGATGATCATAATTATAATAATATACTTTTTAAGAAAGATGAAAACTTACCTTGGGTTAGAGGAAAAATATTAAACAAAAATTCTAGATATACGAGGTTTGGCTATTAAGTTCGTAGATTCTCTCCATAAAACGATGTGTGTTTAACTTACCCAACTTTAGTACTTATCCCCTTCAATGTACTCCCCTCCTCTATCCCTACAACGTTCTAAGCAAATTTTACATTGATCGAAACAGTGGTGGAGATCATTTTGTGTGAGGCCTTTCAAGACTTTTGCCGGATTTTTCTTAACGTCATTTACGCTGTAAAATCTGGTACCTTTCAGGGTAGATTTGATTTTTGGCAATAAGTAAAAGTCGCACGGGGCCAGGTCGGGTGATTAAGGAGGGTGTTCCAACACTGGGATGTTGTACTTGGATAGGAACGTCTTTACGGAGAAGGCACTGTGGGCTGGCGCATGGCACCATTTTTGCGCAAACTTTTGTCATGTTGAAATTTTCGTGCAAAATTTGTCTCACACATTATCTATTAATTTTAAGTGTATCAGCCATTAGTCCTAGAGTTAATTTACGGTCAGAACGAATCATAACACCAATTTTTTCAATGTTTTCGTCAGTTTTTGAGGTTTGGAGGCGACCAGGACGTGGATCGTCCTCAACATCTTCCTGTCCACCTTGAAACTGTTTAAACCACTTATAAAGCGTTGATCTTTTCAAACATGACTCCTGGTACACTGTCTTTAACAAAGAAAAAGTTTTTACCAGAAAGTTTTACGTAAAATTCAATAATCACTCGTTGCTCAACGTTTGTATCAATCATAATTCCGGCAAAATTAAAAAAAGGTGTCTTGCGCGTCGGGCTATTACAACAGAACTAATTACAGTACAGGCATGTGACAGCTATCAATCAAAACACAAGACTTGAAGCTTTCTAAACATGTTCATCATATCTTCCTAGCATGGACAGCTTTTGCGTAGCGGCTCGCGTCTACGAACTTAATAGCCAAACCTCGTAGATCATATACAGTGCAAGATGAAAATAAGAATATTTATAAAAGAAATAGAATTCATTTGAAATATTTTCCTTCTCAAAAGATAGAACCTCCTAGAAGCCCAAAGGTTGATAGTCCTAGCTCAGAGTTCAGAGCTCCAGATTCAAGTCCCAGTCAGGTTGCTACTCCTTTAGCATATGAAACTAGAGTTGGTAGAAAAGTTATTCCTCCTAGGAGATTTATGTTTTCTGATTCTTCCTCCTAGGACATTTATTTATTTTTTAAATTCTAGTTGAAAGGGGATGTTGTATGACATGAAACTTTGGTACCTTAACAAGCTTACCTATTATGTACCTACTTTGAGAGCTTACTGTCATCATCTTGGAATTAGTTCGATACATTTCTCTCACCCAAGAACTCATTGTACATACTTATCCATTTCTCTATTAATAATTATATTTAAATATACGAAGTGTTACTTATTATTTTATTAAACATTCAAATATATGTTCTTATTATTTAACATATAAAACATCTATAAAATGAAGCTGTATGTATGTTCTTTATACAAATCCACACCGTTTGACCAAGAAACTTGAAATTTCACATAGGTCCGTCTGACACAGGAAATTCTTCTAGGCTAGGTTAAATTTCTCTAGGATTAATAAGCTACACTGAGTAAGGACAAAAATTGGATGGGTGACCCAAAAAATATTCACGTTTTTCGACCTAAAAGTCATTTTTACTCGAAATTTGTCGCGACGACCTATCAACTCATAGCGAGAAAGTTTTAGATAAAAGTTTGAGCTTTCATTTGACATATCGATCGCGAATTTCTGGTGAGCTGTTCTTGAGCTACGCCGAGTAAGCCCAAGAAATGGATGGGTGACACAAAAAAGTGGGTGTGTGGTGTGTGTGTGTGATGGGCTGGCAAAGCGGTGGGTGTAACCCGGTAGTTACCCTATAACCATCAACATCCAAATCAAGTCTCCTGACCTACTAATCAAGGTGAAGTTTTCACCCCAACTTACCAACACAGTAGAGCTTGGCCATGGTAGTAGCGGTTCCCAAATTGGACACCGCCTTGACTGTGTAGATTCCCACCGAGTTTTCCTGCACCTCAGTGATGGTGCATATTGTGCTGGTTTCGGTGATGCGAACGTTGACATTGTCGGTATTGCGAATGAGAATTCCGTTGTGGTACCAGGAGATTACTGCAAAGGAATTGGACTTAAGTAATTCAACCGAGATGAAATCAATATAAAGTACACAGTTCACAAAACTGTGTATTTTATATTGAGAGGGTAAGCCAGTATAGTTAATGGCTGGAATTGTCTTTCTGATATTGCTAATTCATACAAAAAAGGACCGTTCAGCCAGCGTCAATTGTTCAGTCCAAAATAAGAACAAATCCGGATTTTGTTCCATGTAATGTGAAAAATGCTAAAACTCGCGTGCATTCCAAGTCTCCTGTCCTGTTGCCAAGATATCTTAAATTAACAAACAACTGATTACATTTCTTTGGCGAAGATTATTAATACTTGAAAACAGATGGTTTTTATATTTTTTTAAATGGATAACTTCCCTAATAAAGCAAATGGTATAAAAAAGGCATGAAAATTTAATTACATATTTCAAATAGCAAACCATTTATTTAACATGATCACCTTCAGCCTTGATAGTGAATGGTTATAGTCAACAAATTTCTCTCGAAATTTTATTAAATAATTTTTCAATTAAATATCAAATGAACAGTTCAGTGCCGGATGGCAAGTGACCAAACAGTGGGGACTTCGCTCCCCAGACCAACCTACGCCCAAAGCATGGAGAAGTCTATGGCGAAACAGGAGGAGGATGCCATTATAATACCAGCTGTGCCCGGAGTTCCAGATGTGGCGTATGCTGCTGCAGTGGCTAAGATCGTGGGACCGGACAACGTGTTCTTCGTGTCGAGAATCTCCAATGGCAGGGTAATAATATTCTTGAAGAACGCAGACATGGCCAAAAACTTCGTAAGTAATTACCCCAATATCAATATACTCCAAAATAATCTGAATACAAGACTATATGTAAATCCTGCACTAAGACTAAGAATTGCTCATGCTTACCCATTCATAACAAATTTTGAGATCACACAAAGACTAAACGAAGTGGTGGAGCTTGTCTCGCCAATTCAATACCAGAAGTCGGGGTTCAAAGAAAAAAATTAAGCCACATTTGTAACCTTGTTAGATATGCCTATATAAAAGAAAAAGAAGGTATTACCCTACCAGAGACAATTTCCATTTGGCATAATAACCGTGAATATAAACTATTCCTTTCCATAGAAAACAATCAACTTTGTTTCTTATGCAACAAAAGAGGCCACACTCAACATACATGTCCCAACCATGAACCCCAAGAAGACACAAACAAAGAACCAAACAACCCAACAAATACTAATCAAACCAAATCATGCACCCCACAAACAACCACCAATTCCAATGACAAAGCTGATTCTTCTTTATTACCTCCTAGCAGCACCAAGGATGACATCATTTCTCTCGCCAATCCACCCATTCCTAATATTACAGAAAAACTTACTCCAATGAGTGAAGATTCATCCGCAGACGAGATCAATGGTATGGACAATCCTCTCCTAAAAACACCAGGCAAAAAACAACAAAAGAGAAGATTTAGTCTCCTCTCCAAAGAAAGTGTGTCCCCAGCTAGAAAACTTACGAAAATTTCCATTGATTCCGATGATTTACAAAAAGCAATTCTCGACATCTCCACAGAACTGAAATTCGCACTTGAAGAAAAAGACGCCACAAACCTCATTAATCTTATTCGTTCCAGTTCATGCACGGAGACCGACATGCAAGCCCTTCAATTGAACCTGAGCAGCGTGTATGAAATTCTTCAAGAAATTCTCAATCTGAAAATATCGAAGACCCTGAAATCCCGAGTAAAAGTTATGTCTAAAGTCATGGCCCAGATGGACTCCCTCAATGATGAATCCGGCACTGATACCTCAACAAGTTCAACTACAAGTCACAATGCATCTACCCAAGATCTACATGATTCATAAACTAATGTACCCATTTCTATTTGTAACTTTTTTTCCTCATTCTACCTATACCTACTTACTACTAGTACTCTTATGCCTTATAATTATTATTTGTACTCTCTGATGATAATTTTATCTTACCTATGCAATGTCTTACCAACTGCTTTTTATAGTACCTATTATTTCGTTTATAATTTTCAATCTCCAATGAGCTTATCTTTGAACATTATTCAATGGAACCTAGACGGTTTCAAAATACGTTACCCTTATTTGCAAAAACTCATTCGAGATACGGACCCTTTTGTAATTTGCCTGCAAGAAACCTTGTTAAAACCTGACCAAAATACCTCTGTGAAAAACTTTAAAATGTATCGCAAAGATAGGATAGGTATACCAGGTACATCTAGACTAGGACGAGGTGTAGCTACTTTAGTCCATAATGATATTCACTCTACTGAACTAACTATTTTGAATTCCAAGTTAGAAGTAGTTGCAGTCGAAGTATACTTACCCTACAAAATCACCATATGTAATATTTATGTATCCCCCTCACAAAACATTGAGAACCAGGATATGCAAAACATACTTTCACAAATCAGCCCCCCTTATTTTATTTTGGGAGATTTAAATGCACATAATCATTTATGGGGGGGAAATAAAGTAGATCCTAGTGGTAAAACAATTGAATCATTACTAAACCACACAACTTTAACCCTCCTAAATGACGGAACTCACACACATGAAAATCTGACCTGGAAAACTTCCTCACCAATCGACTTGACACTCTGCTCACCCGACTTAGCAACTAAAGTGGAATGGAATGTTTTTCCTGATCTTTATGAATCAGACCATTACCCTGTACATATCAAATCGATAGATAGGGAACGAAACATGAATCATCACAGGAAAAAATTTATTTTTGATAGAGCTGACTGGGCAAATTATAGATCAATACTAGAAATAAAACACCACGCTAAAATTCTGGAAGATGACGTGGACACAGCAACAGACAACTTTACATCAGACATACTTGAAACAAGCGCACAAACAATACCTACTACAAACATAAAGAATCCAAAACCTAGAGTACCTTGGTGGAATAATGATTGTTACAAATCGGTAAAATACAAAAATAAAATGCTAAATAAATACAAAAAAACAAAATTACTAGAAAACCTTATTGCCTATAAAAAAGCAAGAGCCATCTGTAGAAGAACAATATTAGAAGCTCAAAAGTTATGCTGGCAAAAGTTTGTATCTACTATTGACATTAAAACGAATACAAAACACGTCTGGAAAATGTTAAAAAAATTCAAAAAAAATGTTACAACATCGTTTACCATACCCGCACTTGAAATAAATAATACAATTGTAACAGATGTCAAAGAAATTAGTGACCACTTAAGTGATCACTTCGAAAAAATGTCCTCCAACTCCTCCTACCCAGAAAGCTTTAGACAACAAAAACAACAAATATAATCAGTACCTATCATTATTGAACATTCCGATGCACCTTACAACTTACCTATCACATTAAGGGAGATTGAAAAAGTTCTGGAAAATAGAAAAGATACTTCACCTGGGAAAGACAACATCTCGTACCGCATGATTAAAAATTTACCGTTATCTTCAAAAACATTATTACTACGACTTTATAATAAAATATGGAATTCTGGTAAAATACCTACTAAATGGAAAGAGTTCATAATTGTACCACTCCTAAAACAAAATAAAAAATCAACCGAAGCAAATAGTTACCGTCCCATCACACTTGCGTCCTGCATATTCAAAATATTGGAACGCATTGTCAACAACAGACTTACCTGGACTCTAGAAAAAGAAAAATTCTTCAACAAATACCAAAGTGCCTTCCGTAAGTTTCACTCAACTATCGACCCACTTATCCAATTGGAGAATGACATCCAAGACGCTTTTATCAATAATGAACACCTAGTAGCAGTGGCGGTGGATATTGAGCGCGCTTACGACGTTACCTGGATATACAGAGTAATCAAAATTCTGGCAGAAGAGGCGAACATTCAAGGCAGAATGTTACGCTTCCTGGTCAACATGCATCAAAATAGGACATCCCAAGTACGAATTTCCAACACCCTATCCAAAGCTCTCTCTCAGGAAAATGGTATCAGTCAAGGCCTGGCTACTAGTACTACTCTTTTTCTGGTAGCCATCAACTCATTACCTCAACGACTAACTCGTATTAAAAAACTAAATTTCGCTGATGACTTTACCATGTATCTTAGGGGCCAATCTATTCCTGAAATTAAAGAAATCCTTCAAATCGCCTTGAACAATCTCTCAGATTGGTCAAAAGAAACTGGTTTCTCCATCTCGCTCGCTAAAACCCATGCTATACACTTCTGTAAGAAAAGAAAACAACACGAAAATCCTGCACTCACTTATAATAATACACCAATCGAATATGTAGATGAACTTAAACTCCTTGGACTTACTTTTGACCGAAAACTTACATGGCGCACTCACATTTCCAAACTGAAAACTTCATGCCTTAAAGCTATAAATATTATCAAAATATTAAGCAGTGTATCATATGGATCGGATGCCAACACCCTCCTACAACTATACAAATCCCTAATTAGATCCAGACTTGACTATGCCAGTATTGTATACTCATCTGCAACGCCAAACCTCCTGCAATCACTCAATACTGTGCATCATCAGGGAGTAAGATTGTCTTTGGGGGCTTTTAAAAGTACAAGGATCACGAGCATACTAGCAGAGTCAGGAGAACCCAGCCTAGAAAGAAGAAGAGAAATATTAGCTATCAATTACGCAGTGAATCTGAAAAGACAGCCCAGACACATAAATAACCAAATTGTATTTAGTCAGGACTACTTGAGAAAATATGAACAAAAAGTAAGATCACACAAACCTTTCAGATTAAGATTACACTTTCTATTAGAGAAGTATAACATAAAACTCAATGATCATAACATCCTGACTCAAACTAGATATAAAATCCCATACTGGGTGTACCCCATATTAAACATTGACTTAAAATTAAAACCACCAAACAAGGCAGAAGTTCCCCTTGAGAAACTGAAATCAGATTATCTCACACATATCGAAAAAAATTACAAGGAAGATCTTCTCATATTTACTGATGGTTCCAAATGTGAATCAGGAGTTTCATGTGCCTTCTACAGCAATATTGCACAGTTTCAGCAAATCCTTGACAAACAAAATTCAATTTTCACCGCGGAAATAATGGCCATTCATTATGCTATAACATTTATAAAAAGACTTGATGTTCAGAACATAACCATCTGCTCAGACTCTTTGAGCTCGCTTACAGCACTGGATAAAGGAAAAAACAAGCACCCCCTTTGCACCACAATACTTGAAAATATTACACAATCCAGGAAAACCATTAAATTTCTATGGGTGCCTTCACATGTTGGCATCCATGGAAATGAAATGGCAGACCAACTCGCCACACAAGCGCACACCCTTCAATCTCCTGTCGACCTTTCTGTAGACGCCAATGACCTAAAACGAGAATTTAAAAAAATCATATTAATAAATTGGAAAACAGAATGGCTAGCAGAGGCAGACAACAAATTGAGACCTTTTAAAGACAATGTTGTACCAATCATTTTCCCTAAAAAATTTACACGACGTCAACAAGTTGCCATTACTCGACTTCGGCTTGGCCACACAAATCTCACACACAGTTTCCTTATGAACAAATCTCCCCCTCCAACCTGTAATTATTGTAACCAAACTCTTACAGTAAAACACCTCCTTGACGAATGTTCAGAATTCTCCTCCATAAAAACCAATCTCAAACTTCCATCCATACTGTCACCTTTACTCAAAGACGAACAAACAAAAATAATATCCTTTCTCCAGGTTACTAACATCATTAAACTTTTATAAGTAACCACGCAAAGAGTGGTGTATATAACTAAAAAGTTGAAAAACACCACTTTAATATAATAGAATATAGATAGATAGATAGATTTAACATGATTTACAAATATACAGTTAATTTCTTATAAAAAATGCTGAAACCTCTGAAATTTCACGTACGATATCTCCCGCCCTGTTTTATTGACAAAGTTGACCCCCCTGGGCCGCCCCTGGTAATGATAAAATCAAAACTCAGTAGAAAATGTTTAGTCCTTGATATACATGTGTTTTTGAACACGTGTTTCTCAAAATTTAAATCCGTTCTTTAGATATATCGAGTGGCTCCTTTACTTTGGCGGACCCTGTATAAATAAATGTGTTTCTTTCTGTTATTTCATCACAATTTTAGTGGGTAGCGCAGAATTGTATGACTTTTCCGTAACTTTAATATCCTAAAATCTTACTTTTGCCTATAATTACGCTCACATAAAACCAGCGACTCATTTTTCCTCACGAAGTAGGAGTGCATACCGGACATCCAAGTACAAAACAGAAAAAATCTTGCCCTGCTGGAGATCGAACCCAGGTTACCGTGCGTGCAATCCTAGTGAGCTATACCCACTTGGCCATAGTGGCTATGGTACAACATATAAAAAAAGATTTTGCATTTAAAAGGAAATCTTCATTATATCGTTCCAAACTTTTCTATTAAAATACAAACTAATGAAACGTGGAATTCTGTGGGGAAAAAACATCTGGATATCTCCTATTTCTATAATAGTACAAACTATGTTGAATGCCACGATACTTACGAGGAGTAGGCGTTCCTTCAAAGGTTGCCTCAAATACAACGGTTTCTGCCTCATGGACACAGGCATCTCTTGGTTCTTCAATAAATCTGGGTACTATTTGTGATGCTGTAAGAGGAGAAAAGTGATCTTGTCATGACGGATTTTTTGAGATAATTTATAAAAAATACCATCCTACAGTAAATCTGTTGACTGAGACAAAAAGAAAACCATTGTGCTTGAAGTAATTGCCGTCTCTACGGTTTTGGTTTTAAATATAGATTTTTCTTTTCTCTTTGTCTGTCTATTTGTACCACAGTGATTAAAGGCTGTTCAGACTCAGTCTTTTTTTTTGTTGTAAATTAAGCTTCTAAATTTGAAATTTAAAATCAAGGTGGTCTGACGAGAAAGTTTCTAAAAATTATTTTGGATATTGTATGAATATGCTCAATGAACAGTTTAAAATTATGGTAAAACTAAACAGTTTGAAACTAGAGCTCACAGAATTACTAGTGTATTTATCTTACACATATTGCCTAAGATTGGAGTACTTACGCAATAAAGAGAAAGATGGTCGTAAACAGGAGATGATGATGGAAAACGTTAGGTTGAACTGCTAAAAATAAACAAAACGACAAAATGCAGACACATAATTAAGCAAAACAATACGATAAAACATATTTAGATGTTAGTATAGTAGTTTTTAATAATTTTACAAGCTATACAAGTACATACAAGCATAACGTCCAAACTAGCGTTAAGAGTGAAAATAAACTAAAAAGATCTCAAATTATATTAAAATTTTGAGAATTCTGTATAGCTGAATAATCTATGTATTTATTATTATTTTTCAAGACAAGTGAATTTTACAGCCTTGTCCATTTCGTAGACAAAAATTTCTTTAGACGCTTTTGATCGATTTTATATCTTGTTAATACGATAGTTGATACGATAGCCTTCCCCAAATGGACGACCAAAGATTCAATTCTTGCCAATTAATATTACTGGTCAACACTAAAACTGAAAGGTGTAACAAATATTTGTAACCCAAATTTGAACGCCATATTTGTCAGGTCTGACCTGAGAGCTTCTACATTGCAAGCGGCCATGAGGCATTGTGGTCTAAACAATTTAGGTATGTTTCGAAAGAGAAATCAAAATATCATGATTTCAATCCTTTACAGTGATTTTACTCCCAATTATAAAAATAATTTCGGAAGTATTGTATTTTTTTTTTTCTTGTAAAATAAAATCAAATGTTATCACAAACAAAACATATACTTACGGTTATTTCCTAGAAGTCGAGCTTCTTGTGTAAGCTGAACTTCTAGGTTTAGGAGATCGGATGCGGGAGGAACTACTGATTACGGAGGACACCTTGGCGGATCTGACGGGCTTGGGGGACAGTGAGTTTGGTGAACTGGGCAGTTGAGATGTGGTTCCAGGATATTGCACTTTTGTACTGGTGGCAACGACTGCCTTGACGAGTTTAGGTATGGCGGTTTTATTCGAAGCTGGAGATATGAGAAGAGGGATAGAACTTTTCTCGTTTGTTGAACGAGATCTCGATGATTTAGTAGACGACAAAGACGAGTGAGATGATTGGGACGAACTGCCACTTCTTGTTGAGTTATCTTTCGATTTTTTAGGTTTTACAAATGCGGCAGAGAGTCCTCCGTCTTTTCCATCATGCGTATGACACTGACTTTCAAGCAGAAGAAACTCTTGCAGTTCTTCCTGGCTATCCACTGTGTGGAGCTGAAAGAAAAGTTCTGGATCTACTTCCCGCGGTTCAAGTGGATAGTAAGGGTTGGAAAACGGCATCGCTTCGGTCTCAATTTTGGATCGCGGAAATGTTTGACTTCGAGTATCTTCGGACAAACTGGATGCTAAGTTTGAAACATTGTGGCACGATGAGCTGTGCTGTTTCATTTCTAGTTTTTCGCTAGAGCTCGTTGTTTCATCAGAGCTTGTCTTGCAGCTGGCTGACTTACTAGCGCTGGTGGTGGGTTCACTGTTCTCTTCGATGGGGGTTAAAAGGTCGAATCCAGGGTCTGTCGAGGAACCATCATCTTCTAATTCGTAATCTCCATAATCTTCATCTTCATCGAACTCTTCACAAGAGATTTCCACATAGAGTTCTTTCTTGAGGAGTTCCTTCTCAGCCAACTCTTGTTTGAGTAGTTCTTGTTCCGCCAGTTCAAACTCGGTCAGCTCATGATCTGATAGTTTGTTTTCTTTATCCCAAACTTCATCCTCATCCTCTTCTTCAAGGATATGTGGCACTGGGGTACGAGCCTCAATTTCCAAACTATCCATCTCGTCTGCACTTTCCTCGCGATATTTCATTGTGTCCTCGGACCTCGTGTCCTCTTCACTCTCTACCTCCTGTATGATGGGTGGGTGAGACCCCCCACTTCTTCCACTGTCCGAAGCATCGTCACTGATCTCCTGAATGAGAGGCTCCGAAAAAGTTCGTATAATGGGAATAATGTGTTCTACTTTCGGTTCTTCAATTATAGGCGATTTGTCTTTGGTGAATATGTCTCTGGGGCTGCTTGACTTGATTTTCTTTAAGTTTTCAAGCAAATCAGCCATATCAACATCAATATCTTCAATGCTTTTTGTTTTGTAAGCTTTGTTTTTAATAATGGTATTGGTTACTTGGTCCACTTCTCCAGTAGACTCTTCACTTTGAGATTTCACCTCAATGGCTTTATTTTCAAATTCCACTTGATTTTCACTTTCTTTGTTGTTGTTTTTGTTTCCACTCTCAATATCTTCTTCTTTTATGATGTAATATTCCCTCTCCAAACTACTCGAATTGCTTTCTTCACTGGATCGACTTCGATAACTCCGAACATCATCTTTATCAACCATCGTGAAGTCTTCATCATCATTTGAACTGTCTTCAGTTTTAAAGGAGTTCCTGGAGGAGAGAATGATTTTCATTTTGGTTTGATCTGGACCGAGAGATTTCATACTTAGTTCGTCAATTTGAGGAAGACTGATTTTGTATTTCATATCACTAGAAATGGCATCTTGTACTTTTTCTTTGGGCGGACTTGATCTCTTATACTGTTTTGTAACATCTTCGTTACTTCTTTCTACCTGTTTAGTATATGTATCTTTGTATACACTTCCTGCTTCTTCTTTTTGTCGAACATTATCAATGTTAGCTACACACTCGTCCCCATCAGGACTGTTAGTCAAATCGGTCAGGGTGTTCAGCGACACAAAACTACCATGCTTTTTCAAACCACACGCACTCGAGAGTTTCATCACTTTACCTTTGGTGGCCGCCTGTAGCTCTTCCATCCGCTCAACCCATGCGGGCTGCTTGTACGATTTCGAGTCAATGTAGCCTGTTGAAAGATACAAATAATGACAGTGAGATCACGGTTCATACATAAGGTATAGTTATTTAAAATTATTTGAAGTAATTACGTCTCTGTCAAATTGAAGCAAAAACTTATGATATGTAATATGTTTTTATTTTTTTATTTATTTAATACATGACAAGTAAATGGTTCAAATATATATATACAGGGTGGTCCAGAAAGTTTGCACCAAAATGATAGGGGTAATAAAAGAGACCATTTCCAACAAAAATATTCCCGGACATTTTCCTTTATTTTTTTGTCGTTTTCAAAATGGCGGCCAAAACGTGTGTTTTTCAAATATGTGCGTTCAGAACCTTGACAGACTAAATGAGCATGAACATTAAAACATTGAACGGGTTATTTAACTTATTTTAATTAAAATTTTTTCTCAATTCAAAAATGAAATCCGTTTTTTTCTAGGTGGTACAGAAAATTTAAAATCAAGCCAACCAAGTCGGAATTTTTGAAAAACACACGTTTTTTGGCCGCCATTTTGAAACGACAAAAAATAAAGGAAAATATCCGGATATTTTTGTTGGAAATGGTTCTTTTATTACCCCTATCATTTGGTGCAAACTTTCTGGACCACCCTGTATAAACAATGACAGTTTACATATTCATAATATTTTTAATTGAACTTATGCTAGTTTCTTTGGCTGTCGTAAATCTCAACACTAAGGGCCACACCTATGAAGTATGGTCCTTGTGTCGTGGATGCAGCCTTGTTCTAGTTTTTGTGTTAATTATAAATTACTATCCTTGATGTAATTCATATTTTCCCCTATCCACGTGGTATTCTATCTAACCCTCTGCCAAAAAATTAATTTTAATGTTTCAACAGGAATCAACCATAAGAATATCCATGTTACAAAAATCTTCAAAAATATTTCCATGCTCAAAAATTGTGCAAGAGATATTGATAACCCTCTAAACTCCTATTCTAAAAATCATAGAAAATAAATCAAAAAACGTCATAATGAAATGATCCAACTTGCTCATACGATAAATATTAAGATCAGCAGATAAGAACACAGATGGAATAAAGCGAAGACCTGTGATATTGTAATCCTGATAGAACACCATGAATGATATTTACTATGAAGGAAATCACACTTTCTCTTGCTACCAACACGCTATGCCTCTATTATACAACGCTAACCAATTATTATATTTAGCTAGGGTTTATTTCACATACGGACCTGAGCAATGATGTTAGAGGCTGGAGGAAGAGAACGGAAATCTTTCCAAATCATTATGGTGAGGTGTCAGGATTACCTCAATCATAGGTCTTGAGTAAATCGTGATAAATAATTTCACTGTCTTTTCACTTCGTAATTTCGGAGATATCAATTCAATCTTCACTAATTTTTTCAACATTAAGCTGAATTTTTTTCAAACTCTTCATAGTTTTAATGCTTTAAGGCTCTCACTCAGGTTCTAAACCTAAACTAGACACATAAGTAAGAGCCTTAAACCTCACAGAGTGGAGATTTCTTGATGGATAAACAGTATAAACACGGCGATTAAAATAAGATTAAAATTTAAAACATATCAAGATTCATTAGAGCTAGTTTATATTATATGAAAATTGAATTGAAATCATGTGTCCGTACGATATATATTGGAGAGAAATAAGACTCCATTATTGACGTACAGGGAAAACATTAATTTGTATACGAGTAATATAATTACAGAGAAAACATTTATTTGTAGGTATACGAGTAATGTAATAAAAATTGGTGTAACATATTTTCAATAAAATTGGAGTGTTCTTAAAAAAAATATTAAGCTCACACCTATGTGCAAAGGAAATTCATGCACTGAGTTCAAAAATACCACTTGCCATAGAAAGTCAAAGAGGAGATTATAATACATCTATCAAAGTTTAGTAGTACTGCCATATTATATTTGTTTATTTAGCTCAACTGATGGGTAAAAAGTTTTGGCAATTTCTTTTCTATGTATTCCAAAATTACATTTTTGCTTGATAGACCGTTTTAAATGTTTGCTTAGACTTTTTTGCTACCTAGGCACAACAGAACCATCGGTTCACTTGATATATTAGGTATATTGGAGTATTAGTTAATTTGTTTTACCTCGACTTGATGGCTTGGTTCATTTCTTAATCCTTGAACATTCTACCATCATGAATTTGTTCTGCTTTATTTAAATAATATGGTATGCGAGGAAACTCCAGGATCTCACCTTTTCGATCGACCATGGCATGTTAGAACTCTTTCTTAATCAAGAACATAAAAAAATTATCATGCTCATACTCTAAAATCCGAGTAATTTCTTCTTAAATTATAATTTATTTATTATTTATTTTTATAATATTTTATTGGTGAATAAAGAATAGTCAATTTCTGTACTTTCAATAGGTATGATCAGGCTTATGTGTAACTTCAAAACCAATTCTGTTCATAGCTTTCATTCGTATGATCAAGGCTCATCTTCAAAAAAAGTGCTAAACCAATTCTAATATGCCTGGAAATGGAAAGCGGTGAGGTGATTCTTATACGTTGGTGGGCTTTTCTCGGAAATTCACTGATAAAGTTACATACACTGAGTGACAAATTTAGCGGAACGCATAACTTTTTTTCATATAACGTGTGTATTTCTTGTTGGACAAAAACATTTTTCATATTTTTTCTAATTGAGGAAATCACACAAAAATTGGTACAGAGATAGCAAAAACACGAAGGCCAATTTTCATAATTGAATGAAGTGCTTCTCATTGTCGACCTTTCCCATTCAGGATGTACAAAAAACTGTTTTTCAATGATTTTTTCAAAATTCATTATTTTGGATTAAAAGTAATAATTTTGTTTTGCTTTATGTATTGATCCTCATTCCTTCTTGTCTCAAAAATATTGAGCCTTGATGGACACGTCATTATTCCTCTGGATCCAAAATAATGAATTTTGAAAAAATCCTTGAAAACAGTTTTTTTCTACACCCTGTATGGGAAAGGTCGACAGTGACAAGTACTTCATTCAATTTTGAAAATAGGCTTTCTGTTTTTTCCTATCTCTGTACCATTTTTGAGTGAATTCCGCGATTAAAAAAAAATAATATGAAAAATATTTTTGTCCAACAAGAAATAAACACGTTATACGATAAAAAAAAAAAACCTATGCGTTCCGCTAAATTTGGCCCTCAGTGTACATGAACAGTATGCTGCCTATTAAAATCGATGCGATTGATCCTATAGTATAACTCAGGAGCCATAATTTTGGTATTAAATATGGCTGTAATCTTTAAAACCAAAGCAAAATTTAAGGTTTCGAACCAAAGTTAGAAGTACAACGGAAGCATTTTCACAATTAATTTAATATCTTATATTCTTTCTGAGACTTTTCAGGATCTAAAATGTGTTCGAGATAAATAATAAGCAGCAATTTAAGGAATACTTTTGTCTGAAAACAGTTGTTTTTTTATCATAAATTATCTGACGTAAAAAATCACCCTCTTGAAAATAATATTTTATGTTATTAAAATTTACGAAGCTCAAGCTTACTTGCTAAATATTTTCCTTGGGTGATAAAAGAATGTTAATTCCATTCAACAACTTCTACACAATAGAAAATATTTTAGTTGTGGAAGTTTTTTTTTAAATGAGACTTAACTTTTCCTACGAAAAAAGATACGCAATTTTAAAATATTAACTCTCTCTGTTCTTTTCATTCGTATTAACACGCATATTTAATTATTCTGAACTTGTTTTGAATTTTGACGTATAAAAAACATGGAAAAACCGTGCTTCCTCTCGAACTTATTATTATTAATAGTAAAAAAGTATGCGTGTCTCACTAGAGAGTACTTCCCACTCCGCGTCTGCTGGATGACTGATTGTCTGCGAAGGACTGAGTGACTGATCACGTCGAATGATTCAGGCTGCTTCAATCGCAGGCTACGTCATTAACAACGCTTTCCAATGTAAATACCCTGTTCATTCCGCTGGAACCAACAGGTTGATTGTGTGGAAAGAACTTTTTCTTTACCTAGAAGAATTTTCTTTAATTTTGTTTTATACGAATAATTAAAAATCATTTTGGATAAAAACAGCGAACACTCTATCCCCAATGGGAAGCCATTGGGGATACCTGAGCAACCTTCGGTCGCAAAAATCTAAACATGATGTTGTGGAACAAAAAAAAATCGCAATACTTTTTGACAGTAAAATGTAATTGGAACAAAGAACGGCTGTAAATAGCCTTTGCGTTCTAATTCGGCAGCAGACACGGGTTATAAAAATCTGGTGTAAACATCACACGACTTTCCTTATCCCCCAAAAAGGAGTCGAATTCCGCCACTGGTGACTCAACGGTAACAGATAACTAAAAACCAATGCCAAATTCGTAATCAGCACTTCAAAATCATTGAATTTGATATGTCATAACCCCCATGTAGGATGAATAATAAAAAAGTTAGTCAAAGCGGGTCCCCCCCAAATACCGGTAAATTGGGGCCGAGTTCCAAAAAGTTCAAGATATCAAAAAAATGATCAGAATAGACCCCTATTATTTTTTTAATCTAAGAAAATGTTGTTCTATAAAAATTTTTGTATCTTTAACCAATTTAAAGAAGCGGCGCTTGCGGCTAGCATTTGCGGCCCTGTGGCCGCAGAATGCGTCCGATTTCAACCAAAAATTTCGTGGTTTGTCTGGTGTATAAAATTAATTTGTGTACCAAATTTCAAGTCTCTAGCTTGTACCGTTCCTGAGATATCCTGTTCACACACACACACACACACACACACACACACACACACACACACACACACACACAGACAGACAGACAGACAGACGCACGGACCAATGGCTGAAAACAACTTTTTTGGTATCCTGAGGCCATGATTCGTCCAGAAATGTAAAAAACTGGGTAGGTCAAATTTTCGACGAATACAATAATTTCCTTATTATAAGATAAGGAAAGTAAAAATAGTAAAATATATCTGTTTTTTTTTTTTTTTTTTTTTTTTTTAGAAAAACGTGTGCACGATCAAGATAAAACAAAGAAAACCATTACCTACTTCATTTTTATTACTATCGATTGTTCTCTGGAAATTATCCTCGAGTGAAATTTGCTTTAGAATGCGCTATTCTTGGACCGTTCGGCCGATATATGTAGACTATCAAGATAACTCGACTTCTATGCAACTACAACAACTGTAAATTAAGGCAGGACTGAAGAGATAATCATTGAGTATCTGATCCACTTGCAATGATAGCAGTCCTTGTAATGAGTGCTTTACTTTTCCACACTATGCCAGCAGTTACCTATTTGTACAGTCTATTTACAGCTTTATTTTTCAAAGAGCAAATCATCATAGTCACAAGATCACAGGATCAGAAGAAGTCTAACACTTTTCAAACCATTGTCATAATTGCTTCAACGCATATTATGCTTCTCTACATACTTCCTGATTTTGACCGCATAATAATATGTATGTCTTGTGCTTATTACTGCTGGAATAATTGGATTTATTAGTCCTAGTTGGGCAGTATAAATATGTTGATATTTTTAATGTCCCTAACATTATGTTAAATCCCCAGATATTGATTTAGTACCTCTTCTTAACACAAATCATTATTTTCAGGATATCGCGGAGCGGCGAGAGTTGTCAAAAATTGTGTTAATAAAAATTAATAAATACATACAATAGTCAAGCTAGTGTAACTTTGAAGAACAATACTAAGCAATAGCTGAGACTCATTTATAAAAGGTACATATGAAATTTATTGAATGGAATGTTTTGAAATAAATGGTGTGATTCAAGTTCAATACCTATGTACCTACAAAAAGATTGGAAAATTTAAACAAGGTATCTATTATTGAATTACTAGCCGTTTGCCCGTGCTTTGCAACGGGACTAAATTTCAAATTTACTAAGGCATGGCCGTACTGCTGGACAGCAATGCCTTTTTGAACTTTTTATAATTTTTCTGGACAAAGCGATAATGGTTTTGGGGGGGTCAATTCTGAGACATTTTTCGCTATCTCTTACCGTTTTGGCTAAACAACTCCGGACAAACAAACAAACATAGGTATTCCTTTTTTCTGTTTTATATATAGAGATTTAGGTTTGTTCCTTCTTTCTGAATTTAACGATACATAGGTATTCGGTAAGCACATAACGAAATAAAGAAAAATCAAAGCAAACTCAAAATAAGATAGTTACACATCATAGATAATTATAGTCAAATCAAACAGAAACAAATAAGATACGAATTAGGATTGTCATAAGGTAAAAGATATAAAGGAAAAGATAAAGAAAGAAAAAAAAATATAAAAGAGGAAAGAAGAATATATTAAAAACTCAACAAAGGAAGACAGAAATGACATGGTTTGAAACTTTTTGATAAAGAAAGAAAACATTATGATGAAATAAAAATATTCATGAACAAATCACTGACTCTTGAATCAAACTCAAGGCGACCTGAACCAATAGAAACCATTGGATCTGATGCTCAAGTGTAAGTTCAGAAACAATATGTTCATAAATAGTTCTGTGAGATTTAAAGAAATGGCTAGATTGAGCTATAAGAAGAGGCACTTGAAAGCTGAAAAATAATCAAAATCAAAAGCATATTAGTAAGCGAAATAAAGAAACGTGAAAAAACTTTTGTCACCGGTAAAAAGCTAACATTTAAATCAGTAATTTACTTAGTGGAATTTTAAACCAGCGCCTCAATTTTCCTCACGAGACGGCTAATTACTACGTACAAAAACAGGTTACATTTCTTTTGGCAAAAAATATATGATTTCTTTCTAAATCTTTGTAAACCACCACCACAACCCTAAGTCAGTATTAATCCAATACCCAAAATCTAGAATCCAATTACCACCACACCAGAGTTAAATGCAATACATAAATAAAAAATGGTTAAAAAAAGAACGATGAAATCAAAGACATATTAGAAAAAATATGGATTTATTTGTAAAACCCTAATAATTTGAATAATTACCTATAATAAATATTATTGATTTGATTTGTCAGTCACAAGAACTGTGATAGTAGTAATCAATATGAATGGTAAATTATTTTCAAGTAATAATTCACTCAAGGAAAATTGAAAATAAAATCTATAAAAACTCCGGAAGAAAAAAATACTCACTCAACACGATCGTACTATGCGCGACGCCATATTCGTTCAAGGCTTCGACAGTGTATTCACCCGCGTCTTCGGGTGTCGAACTCGGGACTTCCAGCTCGGAGGTTCCGTCCTCGAGGCTGGTTTCTATCTCGTAGATTTCGCTGGTTCGGATTTCCTGGCCGTCCTTGAACCATGTGATGGACGGCTGAGGAGTTCCGTCCACCTTCACTTTTAACCTGAGGAGAAAAATCAGTTGTTTTCCGTGGTAGAAAATGCTAGGCATTCAAATTCGTGTGGATGTATTTAGACATAAGTGCTGGACCAACACTGTTGGTATTACGTTATGTAATGGAATTAATTATTTCTTTCCGTGAGCTCAGTCTGGTATTTTTTTTTTTTGGTTCTCCAGTGTAATTTTGGTTCTTGATTCTAGCCCACTAAAGTTTGATTGCTAATCAAACAATCTTCTTCTAACTGCTGTGATGTATCTACTTAGAACTTAGAAAAATACTTTAATGTAGCTAAAAACCGTGTTTAGTTTATTTATTGCTGCTGTAAAACGCCAATATCTGTGGTTTTCTGTGATTGCATTCTATCTACTCGCTCATTTGTTTTCCTTTGATTACTTTAACAGCTTTTTTCCTAAGCCTTTATCACTCTTTAGCTATATTTCTGGTCTTTTGTTCCCTAATTTACTTTCAATCCCTTCTCCTTCAAAACGTTCTATTTAGATTTTCTTAAATTGCATTCTATCTCCTAGTTCTTTGGTGTACCTTCAATATATGTTTATTCTTCCACCTTTCTATATTAATATTATTTAATTCTGTTAAAAAAAATAGTACAAACAAATAATGGTAAAAATTAAAATACAAATTGACAATATAAATACATCATCATAGGGTGGCGTCATCGTGTACGATGGTAGCCAGACAGTGGAGGACTGGAGGAATGACTCTGCACTTCTACCACTGTCTTTACTGTTATAAATATACACAATAAAAAAATAACTATATACAGATGTCATAACTAAAGGGCGGGGATATTGCCTATGACAACAAACTCTTTGCTTTACTTATTTATAGTACCCACTCACTTCTTAGGTTTTCCTTCTTCCAGCGTATCGCTGTCCTCCAGAGGAACAATAAAGCAGGGTGCACTGAACTCTTCTATTTTGTCCAGCGCATCCTTGTCCAGTAGATCCTCCTCGGATATGCTGAGTCCTGTGATGAGAGAGGTGGCAGCTTCAGAGTCGGGCACGTACTCGTAGGCTGGGGACAAAATCCTTGAAATTAATTTCCTTGAATTTACTCTCCAAGTAGAATTTGGAATTATGATTCCAACACTTTCTTATTTTTAATTGTAGCAAGAAAGGGATAAGTCCGACAGGTGCCGCGCTCCCGAAATTTAAGCTAGACTAAAATCTAGCAACATCAAAACGCTTATATACATAGTATATATGCTACAGAGCAAGAAGGGACCAAAAAAGGCTCGAGTAAGAAATCTAGAAACTAATTTGAAATTCTGCGCAGGAAATACTTGATTTTTCTATTTTCGTTTAAAAAAAATGATGATTTTTTTTTTTTATAATAGTAAATAATATACAAATTTTCCATTGTATTTTTTTAGTTGAAAATTAATTCACAAAATTATTTATTCTATTCCACTCGAATTTTCTACATATATATATAGAATACATACAGTAATTGTATGGACGCCTGGTAATCTAATTATGCAATGTGCATTGTGGTACAATAAATTTTCCGTAACCTTACACTCTGCCGGGCTGTCTCTTTCTTTGTATAGGGTTCTTCACACCTCGGCCGAGGTGTTTTGATTATTATATTGGCACAATATTATTATTTTTAAAATCCCGTGTAGTGCCCGGACTTAAAAAGAATCTAGGACCTCGGTTGTTCCCCCTGTCGTAAGTCGACTAACCAGAACGAAGCCCTAATTAGTCGTAGCTAGCTGTCGGAGTCAATTATTCTTTTATTTTTCTTTCTCTACCTTGTGTATAATTTGGTAAGCAACTAATATAATAAAAATGTTTTCTTGTGTTATTATGTGCAGAATTTTGGTGGGTAGCACAGAATCATAGGACTTTACCACTTAATTTACAATATCTTGTATTATTTTTTGCCTAATTCTGCACTGGGCTGCTTCACATCAAGCAGCTACTTTTTCCTCACAAGTATAGTGGACCCGAAATCAAGTACAAAAGAAAAAATTCCTACCGTGGAATCGAACCAGGTCACCATGCGTGCAAGCTAGGCTATCACTCTGCCACGGTGACTAACTAGTAAGCAACTAAATAAATATTACGTCAGAATATTATGCCGCACAAGATGGGGCGCCACTTACCTTCAACTTGTAGCGTGGCGGCGGCCACAGCCTCCCCTACAGGATTGGTGGCGGTGCAGGAGTAGAGGCCACCATTCTCAGGGAACACCTCCGATATCGCCAGCTTGCACAGGCCGTCGCTGTCCTGATAGATGGTGACTTCCTTGCCTTCCTGCATGGGGGCTCCATCGTGCGACCACGCCACCAGAGGCATTGGCTTACCAGTTACCTGGGAATGTTTTATCGACCTTATAATGTCATATTTATTTAATTAAAGGTTTAATAATTCAAATCGTGGATAAAATCTCAAGAAGAGATAGGTGCCATAGTTTATTTTTGACGCGGGATGAAAGTATCCCATTAAATATCAGTACACTAACTAGGGGGGAAAAAAAATTAAAGGTTTAAAATAAAATTGAATGCAAGAAGAGGCTTCCTATGAAACTTTACTTCATGTTATAATTTGACTAATATACGCAAGTAAGTCATAAAAATGATAAATATTCAGTTCAGAGGTTTCAAAAAAAAAAAACAATAAGCTCATGGATTTTGCTAAGTAAAATGTCACAATATGTCACATATATTATGGAACGAAATAAAAGACATACGTACAAACTAAATGCTGGACTGTCCAGTATATTCAATGAGTACAATGAGGACCATTACTTGGTTTAATCACAAGTTTTGGTTCAAAGTGTTAAAAAATTCTGCCAACGTTGGACAGGACTTGGAATCTCAGGTTAGGGAGATTGAAAAAATCAAATAGAATCAACTAGCCACAGTAGATCTCATTAGGTTGCAGTGTAAGGAGTTTCCACGGAAACCCCACAACCTGGGCAGATAATGATATCTTACCTGGGCGGTGAACAAGACGGACTGTCCGTCCATAACTTTGGCATGCTCCGGTGTCCTGGTGAAGCGCGGAGACTCCATCACCTCCGTGACCTCCTCGTCTGGCAACATGGCAAGCGTGGCAGTACACGTGACAGATCCAGCAACATTCTCAGCACGACACGTGACGTCACCGAGCTGATCACGTGACACGCGTGAGATCATCAGAACCGAGCGGTTTCCGTCGGTCATGATTTTGGTTTCGGTGCTCGTCTAAAGAAAAAGAAGATAGTGAGAGGGTCTTCAAATAAACTTTTTTTTTAAATACCTCCAGAATTTCATCATCCAACCTGCAATTTAGACCATGCTTTGCAAAGTTGACCAAAATGGGGATAGGCATTTGATGGTCGCGGATGAAAGTAAATTTATTTGCAGTCTACTTTGCTAGACCAAAATGTGAAGACAGTACCATAAACAAATCTAATATTAATAATGCCTAAACTTTTGTGTTACATAATGTGACCACAGGAGCAATGAATGACTCTACTCAATTTTTTTTTTCTTCAATTTTTATAAACTTTCAAACATTAACATTCCCCGCCCATCTTCACATTCAACACCTCGCACTTTCTTTCTCATCCCCCTCATCCTTATTGATACAGCTCTGATTATTGAAATCTGGACTTTGGGCCTCAGTCATCCTAGTGTTTGGGAATATGATTTATTCCAGCGGTCACTTGCTGTTTGTCTAATAAAGTTGGTGTATTCAATGCCCATTGCACCGTCGCGTCGCATGATTGATGTACTCATCTACTCAAATTGATGAAATTTGAAGCAAGTCGAACATTTATGAAACTTGGGTTTTGTGTCTGGTATGCTAATGACAACTCACCACAACAGGTTCGGAGTGGATGAACCACTGGAAGGAAGCCGTTGGGTGGGACTCTACCCTTACGTCCATGAGGACAGTTTCAGCCTCCGCCACTATTTGAGGTCGGAGAGGTTGTATGAAGCGGGGAGCCCTAATACCACTCAGAAGGCTCTCTTCGATTTCTTCACGATCTGAAATAGAGAAAGATTGCTATAACTACAAAACTTTTACACTTGGTATTTTATTAGTATATTGCAGTAGTCACCGTAATCAAGTGGTATAGCACACTAGCTTTGCACGTAGAGTGACCTGGGTTCATATCCTAGCGAAATCGGAAGTTTCCTGCTCTATTCTTCGAATGTTTGGCATATACTCATACCTAGTGAGGAAAAATGAGTTGCTAATTTGACGTGAGCAGCGACCAGTGGCGGAATTCTGGGCAGATGATGTACAATAATATAAAAGAAACGGAAAAAATCCCACCAGTGGGTAGCACAGAATTATGGCTTGTGGGTAGCGCTGGCTTGATACAGTGTTTTTCTGAAAGAGGTTCTGCGAATCCCATCAGTATCTCACCTGTAATAGTAACAGAACCCGAAGTTCTTGCTTCCCCTGCCTCATTCACGACTCTGATCTCGTACTTCCCAGTCGTTTTCTTGGTTGTCTTCTTGATCACAAGTCTGGTGACTAATTCTCGGTAACAATATCAGCACTGTCGATCTCTTTGCCGTTCTTGAACCATTTCACCTCAGGGTTAGGTGTGCCGCTGTACTCTGCTTCCAGAGTCACTGTAGAGTCTTTGGGTACCAGCAAGGCTTGCAGAGGACGGACGATTGTGGGGGCTCCAAAACGCGTGGCTTCTCAACAGTTCGACGCTTTTCCTAGTAAATGGAGAACATTCTCATTATTTACAATAATAAACATATAAATCGATTTTGGTGATTTCTTCTGAACACAGGGATGTAATTATTATTCTGTCAATGAAATATAGGCTGAATGAGAAGGATTATTAAACTACTAAAAGAAATGTTTATAAATTTAAAAAAAACTGTATCTTCCTGAACTGAAATTCACTAAGAGTTTCCCCAAAAAAATTGAAGGGTTGTCAAGTCGAATGTCTAATGAAAGTATTTATGAGGCAAATATTTTGCCGTTTTCATTTTCTGTAACTTTTAAAGTAGGGTAATGATAAGAAAGAGACAAGAGTGAAACTTACTTAGCACCAAGTTGGCTCTACATTCCGCGCGTCCAAACGTATTGACAGCTTTGACTGAGTAGACGGTTTCATCTTCAGAAGTAGTCTCTGTTATGCTAAGGCAACATTCTCCTGAAGCGGATTGAACTCCAAGGTGTGTCCCTCGTCGGGAATGATCTCCTCCTTACCCCGATACCAACAAATGGACGGGGTGGGTCTACCTGTGACAGTGGCCATGAGAGTGGCTGGGGATTTGGCTTCTACGATGAGGGGTTTAAGAGGTTTCGTGAATTTGGGTGCCTCACCAGATTCTTCCTTTTCTGTTCGTGTAAAACCAAATCAAGTATTATAATGTTATAAGTACAATTTATTCTTCTCTACACCTACTATATAAAAAAAAACGAAACAAGCTTTACTCCTTTGAGTTTTTTTATTCTCTAAGAAATGATGTGTTGTTGTTGATATAGGTAGTCATCTAGATAAATGGAATTTGAAAATATGACATAAGATATGTAAGATTGTAAGATTATATATCAATATTTGAAGAAACAATCGCTCAAATATTCAAGCATGAACTCAGATAAAAAAGTTTTTATCATTATTATTATTTTTCTTACCACAATTATTCACAAATGTAACTTCTATCCAGATTGTCTTAAAAACAATTGAATTTATCATTAGTTCGTGTGAGATATCACAATTTGTTAGAAGGAAAAAAATTAAATAATCATTTTCTTTTTGTAACATAAAGATCTTTTGATCCAATCGCAATCTTCACACAGTTTAGAAATTCAATAAATAAATTATACTGGGTGTTAGAAAAATTGACACACCTTCAAACCCGTTTGAATTTTTGAAAAACGCAACAACACGTATATCTTTAGTTTTAGGGGGAACCTTTTTTTAAGGTGTCTCAATTTTTTGACACTATCAAGGGCCGCCCCTAGGGGGTCAACTTTGAAATCTTATATAGAACCACTCATATTGTGATGCATTTTTAAAAGCCCATTCAATTTTTAGTTCATTACAACAATTTTTAGATTTTTGAATAGGGCATAACATAAGAACATGACAGTAGATAATAATATGCTCAATGTGTCCTCAAAGTGCTTCATGCCGAAATAAAATCTCAGTTCAGCCTAATTTTAAGTTGTTGAGGGGTAATATAACGTCCAATCGTCTTTTATTTAACGGTAATATAAGGGCTGGACCCTATAAATCCGGCTATATATTTAACGTAGAAGTCTCACTTTATTTTTGTAATTCATTAAAAATTTAATGGGCTTTTCAAAAATGTATCATAATATGGGTAGTTCCATTCAAGATTTCATAATTGACCCATTTAGAATGCACCCTGATAGTGTCGAAAAATTGAGATCCCGTAAAAAAAGGTTATCCTTAAAAATAAAGAAACACGTGTTTTTGCTTTTTTTCCGAATTTCAAACGGTTCTTGAGCTTCTAGGGGGTGGTAACATTTTTTCAAACACCCTGTATGTTAAATACACACACGGTTGGTCTTTAACTCGTAACGCTAGTTGCAAAGTCCTTAGCTATGATGGGTCATTAACCAATACTAAATTGAACCTCATTTGAGAATTCACTCATTCCTCTGTTACATATCTACGTACATGCAATAGTGCAATAAGCATATCACAATTTACGTATTCGAGATATAATTTATATAGAAATATTGTTACGAGGTCTCTCTTGGCTCACACAAAAAAATGGACCCGAAAGAAAAAGCCAATAAAAATATATTTCATCCGGAACTTATAAATATCTTGGTGCAACCAAAATTAACAAGTCGTGTTAAGAGTCTAATTAGCGGGTATGCAATGAGGTTCGACTAAATTTTAATTGATCACTGAATATTTAACAGATTTGTTCACTGCACAGACTATGCAACAGACTAACGGTTAGTGACAGAGAAAATTTATCATCCAAGCTTATCCTGAAAAGGACGGTATGAAAATATAATATAATATAAATTGTTGTTTAATAAATCCACAGTAAAAATAAAAGGATTGAGTAATGTTATTGTTTAGTAAGAATGTGTAGAATGTTATTCATAAATATAATCTCAAATAAAACAGAATGTCAGCAACAAAATTTTTAAAAGCAAGAATACAATATAAAAATGGTTACATAGGAGATATACCTATAAAGATGAATCACACTAGAAAAAATCAGGTACACACAATTAAAAAATACCTAAAACAATCAGATTTGCTGAACACGTTGCAACACCGCCAATGTTGGTTGCTTTACAGGAATATACCCCAATATCTTCTTTTGTAGGGCTCGTGATTTCTAGAGATGATACACTTTCAACAGTGGTTATTAGGTAGCGTTCCGACGCATGCAATTCAATTCCATCTTTTTGCCAACTCGTGGTAGGCAAAGGATGACCCTCCACTTTACACGTAAACAAAACAGGTTGCTCTTGATGACTGACGATGGGTTGAATTTTTTCTATAAAACGGGGTGCCAGAACTTCTTTCATATCAAAATCCTTTTTCTCAACTTTACCCTTCTTAACTTTCACTCTTTTCACTTTTGTCACCTTTTCCTCTACTTTCACTACCTCATCCTTATCATGGTCTAGCTTATCTTCTACTACCAATACCTCATCTTTCTCCTCAGGTTTCACTTCAGGCTTTTCCAAATCTTTTATTTCTTGTTCTACTAATGGAACTTTATGTTTCTTTTTCTTTTTAACTTTCTTATCATCAGGTGCTTCAAATTCTTTTGGTTTAATTTCTTCATCTTTCCTATCATAGTCAAAAGGTTCAGGTTTGCCGACACTAGGTTCTTTAGGCTTAATTTCTTCCTCCGGTTTTTCTTTCTTGAAAGGTTTCAGTTTGATAGGTTCAGGTTGCTCTTCTTCCTTGGGGCCTTGTTTATATTTCAGATTGATATCGTCTTCTTCTTCATCAGGTTTCTCTTTTGGTTTTCCTAATATCAACTTTTTCTCTTCTGGAACATCATCTTTCTCAGGTTTTGACCATCGACTGGGCCTCTTCTTTGGAGTTTCTTTCTTATCAGTTGGCACCGAAGTTTCTGTTTCTTCTGGTACTGGAATGGCAGGTGAATCACCACTGGGTAATGGTTTGAGTGGTTTTAACTTATACGACTCATCTTCTTCTGGCTCAAACCTTAAAGGCTTGTCGAGAGATGGCTTTTCAACTTTCAGTGGAACAGGTTCTTCTTCTTCTTTCGGTTTCTTCGGGATCCTTTTCAATGTAACCTTTTCTTGTTCGTCATTTTCTTCGGGGATTTTACCTTTGCCCATTACTAATTTACGAGGCTCAGGTTCTTCGGGTGTAAGTTTTTCAGGTTTTTCGCGGGGCTTCTTTACTTCTTCAGGAGTAGGTTTTTCTTTGTGAAGAGGTAAATCATCCGAAGGTTCAAACTTTTCAAGATCTACATGTTCCACAGGAGTAGGTTTGAATTTTCTTCTTTTGGTTTTTTTCACTTTCTGTGCTTCTTCATAGTTCCGTGATAGTATGCCATTGTCCACGAATACTTCAGGTAGATCGGTAAATATGCAATACAATGGACTGGGAGGGTATTCAAATCGTAAAATACGGCTCTTCAAAAGTATTTTTGGGACTTCAACTGATTTAATTTCTTTTTCTGGTCTCTTAGGAGCTTTCTTTAATTTCAAGGAAGCAAAAGTTGGTAATTCAGCAACAGGTATGGTTTTTACTTTAGTCGGTTTGACCTCAGTGATCACTAGATCTTGCTTCAAATGTTTTAATCCTTCCTTAACTGAAATCAAATCTTCCGATGGCACTTCATCAACTGTGGGTTTTTTCCTTTTCTTTTTAGTTTATCTCTTATTTCTTTTTCATCTACCTCTTCTGGTATTTCATCTACTTGGGTTATGTCTCCTATTTTTTCTGTATCGTCTTTCGATTTGGGTTTCTTTTTCTTTTTAATTTGATATCTTCTGCTACTCTGTTACTTCACTTTCAACGATATCATCTTCTGGTATCCCTGTAGTTTTGTCATCTAGCTGTGAGTCAACTGTCCCGGCAGGTATATCAAAACCTGTTTCAGGCTCTCCTAATTCCTCATTATCATCAGTTTTCTTTGGTATCTTTTTCTTTTTCTTCTTCATTAGTTTTTTATCATCAGGTGCTTCAAATTCTTTTGGTTTAATTTCTTCATCTTTCCGTTCATAGTCAAAAGGTTCAGGTTTACCGACGCTAGGTTCTTTCGGCTTGATTTCTTCCTCCGGCTTTTCTTTCTTGAAAGGTTTCAGTTTGATAGGTTCAGGTTGCTCTTCTTCCTTGGGGCCTTGTTTATATTTCAGATTGATATCGTCTTCTTCTTCATCAGGTTTCTCTTTTGGTTTTCCTAATATCAACTTTTTCTCTTCTGGAACATCATCTTTCTCAGGTTTTGACCATCGACTGGGCCTCTTTTTCGGAGAATCTTTCTTATCAGTTGGCACCGAAGTTTCTGTTTCTTCTGGTACTGAATAGCAGGTGAATCACCACTGGGCAATGGTTTGAGTGGTTTTAACTTATACGACTCATCTTCTTCTGGCTCGAACCTTAAAGGCTTGTCGAGAGATGGCTTTTCGA
Organism: Bactericera cockerelli; assembly: GCA_024516035.1. NCBI lineage: Eukaryota > Metazoa > Arthropoda > Insecta > Hemiptera > Triozidae > Bactericera > Bactericera cockerelli. Next base: position 35,903,109 of record CM044959.1, read on the forward strand.
CTTTCTGTGGAACAGGTTCTTCTTCTTCTTTCGGTTTCTTCGGGATCTTTTTCAATATAACCTTTTCTTGTTCGTCATTTTCTTCGGGGATTTTACCTTTGCCCATTACTAATTTACGAGCTCAGGTTCTTCGGGTGTAAGTTTTTCAGGTTTTTTCGCGGGGCTTCTTTACTTCTTCAGGAGTAGGTTTTTCTTTGTGAAGAGGTAAATCATCCGAAGGTTCAAACTTTTCAAGATCTACATGTTCCACAGGAGTAGGTTTGAATTTTCTTCTTTTGGTTTTTTTCACTTTCTGTGCTTCTTCATAGTTCCGTGATAGTATGCCATTGTCCACGAATACTTCAGGTAGATCGGTAAAAATGCAATACAATGGACTGGGAGGGTATTCAAATCGTAAAATACGGCTCTTCAAAAGTATTTTTGGGACTTCAACTGATTTAATTTCTTTTTCTGGTCTCTTAGGAGCTTTCTTTAATTTCAAGGAAGCAAAAGTTGGTAATTCAGCAACAGGTATGGTTTTTACTTTAGTCGGTTTGACCTCAGTGATCACTAGATCTTGCTTCAAATGTTTTAATCCTTCCTTAACTGAAATCAAATCTTCCGATGGCACTTCATCAACTGTGGGTTTTTTCCTTTTCTTTTTAGGTTTATCTCTTATTTCTTTTTTCATCTACCTCTTCTGGTATTTCATCTACCTGGGTTACGTCTCCTATTTTTTCTGTATCGTCTTTCGATTTGGGTTTCCTTTTCTTTTTTAATTTGATATCTTCTATTACTTCACTTTCAACGATATCATCTTCTGGGATCCCTGTAGTTTTGTCGTCAAGCTGTGAGTCAACTGTCTCGTCAGGCCTATCAAAAACGGTGTCAGGTCCTTCTAATTCTTCATTTTCATCAGTTTTCTTGGGTATCTTTTTCTTCTTTCTCTTTATCAGTTTTTCATCATCAGGTGCTTCAAATTCTTTTGGTTTAATTTCTTCATCTTTCCGTTCATAGTCAAAAGGTTCAGGTTTGCCGACACTAGGTTCTTTAGGCTTGATTTCTTCCTCCGGTTTTTCTTTCTTGAAAGGTTTCAGTTTGATAGGTTCAGGTTGCTCTTCTTCCTTGGGGCCTTGTTTGTATTTCAGATTGATATCGTCTTCTTCTTCATCAGGTTTCTCTTTTGGTTTTCCTAATATCAACTTTTTCTCTTCTGGAACATCATCTTTCTCAGGTTTTGACCATCGACTGGGCCTCTTCTTTGGAGTTTCTTTCTTATCAGTTGGCACCGAAGTTTCTGTTTCTTCTGGTACTGGAATGGCAGGTGAATCACCACTGGGTAATGGTTTGAGTGGTTTCAACTTATACGACTCATCTTCTTCTGGCTCAAACCTTAAAGGCTTGTCGAGAGATGGCTTTTCAACTTTCTGTGGAACAGGTTCTTCTTCTTCTTTCGGTTTCTTCGGGATCCTTTTCAATGTAACCTTTTCTTGTTCGTCATTTTCTTCGGGGATTTTACCTTTGCCCATTACTAATTTACGAGGCTCAGGTTCTTCGGGTGTAAGTTTTTCAGGTTTTTCGCGGGGCTTCTTTACTTCTTCAGGAGTAGGTTTTTCTTTGTGAAGAGGTAAATCATCCGAAGGTTCAAACTTTTCAAGATCTACATGTTCCACAGGAGTAGGTTTGAATTTTCTTCTTTTGGTTTTTTTCACTTTCTGTGCTTCTTCATAGTTCCGTGATAGTATGCCATTGTCCACGAATACTTCAGGTAGATCGGTAAAAATGCAATACAATGGACTGGGAGGGTATTCAAATCGTAAAATACGGCTCTTCAAAAGTATTTTTGGGACTTCAACTGCTTTAATTTCTTTTTCTGGTCTCTTAGGAGCTTTCTTTAATTTCAAGGAAGCAAAAGTTGGTAATTCAGCAACAGGTATGGTTTTTACTTTAGTCGGTTTGACCTCAGTGATCACTAGATCTTGCTTCAAATGTTTTAATCCTTCCTTAACTGCAATCAAATCTTCCGTTGGTACTTCATCAACTGTGGGTTTTTTCCTTTTCTTTTTAGTTTTATCTCTTATTTCTTTTTCGTCTACCTCTTCTGGTATTTCATCTACTTGGGTTATGCCTTCTATTTTTTCTGTATCATCTTTCGATTTGGGTTTCTTTTTCTTTTTTAATTTGATATCTTCTGGTACTTCTGTTACTTCACTTTCAACAATATCATCTTCTGGTATCCCTGTAGTTTTGTCATCTAGCTGTGGAATTTTTTCAATTTTATCGTCATCTTTATTGGTATCATCAACGGTTCTTGGAGACAACATTATTTCATCTTTTCTATCAGATATTTTGGGTTTCTTCTTCTTCTTAATTTTCTCTTCTTGAGGTATTTGAATATCTTGAGATACATCATCCGAGATTTCTTCAACATTTTTTGGTTCGGCCCATCGACTTGGTCGTTTCTTTGGAACTTTTGACGAAGGTAGTTCAGTTGCATCAGTAATAGGTAAAGGTTCAAGCTTCAATTTGTCAAAACCATGATCTTCAGATATAATAGATTCATCTTCTTCCTTCGTCTTTTTTGGGATTTTCTTTAAAGAAACTATTTCATGTTCAGATTCTTCTTTTGGAATCTTTCCCTTACCCATTACCAATCTTTGGGACTCACTGTCCTCAATTGGAACCTTTTCTACTTTTTCTGGTTTTGACCACCGACTAGGTTTTTTCTTTTCATCTAGACTTTCGCCTTTTAACAATGGAGTTTTTGTTTCTTCTGGTACTTGAGTTTCGGATGAACTATCAATATGTAATAATTCAAAGGGTTTTATTTTGTAGGAATCTTCTTGATGTGGTTTAACTGTTTTAGGTTTTTCTATTTTTTTCAAAGAATTATTCGATTCCTCTGTTTCAGAAGTTGGGTATTTTTCTCGTAGTACTGGTTTCAGATTTACTTTCTCTACTTCTGTTATTGTATTAATCTTTTCTGGTCTTTTTGTTTTCTTAAGAGTTAAGGATTCAGGTTGCTCATGAACAGTGGCCAGAACTTCAGATTTTGATGAAGGAATTTCTGTTATTTGAATATCATCTTCCAAAACAGAATCCGGTTCGGTTTTATCGTCGTCTGGTTCCTCAATAACAGTAACTTCTTCTTTTCCTTTTTTCAATTTTTTTATCACTTTCTTTTTCTTAGTGTGTATTCGTCCACTATTATCTGTTGAAAAAACTTCTTGAATTTCAATTGATTCTTTTTCTGGAATATCTTCTTCAAGGTCGGAACCAAATATTTCTATAATTTCCGGTCTATCTAGCACAAAAATTTCCTCCTCATTACCTAATGTTTTTTTTATAACTTTATCTTTACGTAAAACAGGTTTTCCTTGTTTATCAGTAGTGAGAGTCTTAATTTCTTCAATGCACACTTTTTCAGGAGAAAATTCTATTAATACAGGCTTTGAGGTTTCATTATCGAAATAGCTTTCTGCTTCATCATTAGTCAAATCTTCAATAATAGGCTCTTGAACATAATACTCCTCTTTTCCATCTTCAACATGTTTTATTTCTTTTTCACGTTTGACTTTTAAATTTCCATATTTATCCTCTACAATGATTTCTTGAAGTTTTGTTGTGACAACTTTTGGAACAATGGCTGAAGGAGTGATAACTTCTTTGATATTTGGTTGATTCTTTACAAATATTTCTTCGTTACCAGAATTAAACTTCTTCACTACAGTTCTTCTACTACTAATTTTTTTCCCTTCTTGTTGTTTCTCAGTCTCTGTGATCGTACGAGCTTGAGGGGTTTGCTCTGACACAAATGGCTCTAAATTTTCTTCGGGGGTTTCTTCAACAAATGGCTGGATGATGCCTACTACTTTTTGTTCGCCATTTTTGAATTGTTTGAGTACTTTTTTCCGCTCAACCAAGCGCGTACCTTTCTCATCTTTTGATATTAGAACATGTGTTTCTACAACATCAACAGCTGAAGGCACATCATCTTCCGTGATAGAAATATCATCTGCAGAGTCTACAGAATCTTGTTTGGATTTTGGATGTCTCATCCTTCTAGGGATTTTTTCAATGATAACGACATCTTTTGGCTTAAAAGGTCCTTCCTGTTTAGCCTGCTCTTCTGCTTCTCTGATACGTTCTGCAAATGAAGAGCGCCTTCTTTCGGTCCTTTTCTCTGCAGATTCAAATATATCAATAGCTAATCCAGCTTTCTCTATTTCGGTTGCATCCTCAGGTAGATCAGTATCGGGAATAATATAAGAAGTTACAAGTCTTTCAGATTCAGGAACTTCATCTTCTAAAACAATTTCTTCTTTTCCATGCACCAGTTTTGTTTTAATTTTCTTTCTTTTAACATCACTAGTTTTGGGTTCTTTAGGGTACTTTACTTCGTAAACAAGATCTACAGGAACTTTTTCCAAAATTTCTTCAGTTTGAGGTTCTTCAATCCATTCTTCTCGACCATTTTTCACCTTCTTGATGGTTCTTTTACGTTTCACAACATTCCTATCTAAACTATCTTTCGTATATTCTTGTTTTATATTTGTAGTAACAATTTCTGGCGTTTGATATTGAATTCCAACTCCTATTTTAGGATTTTCGAAAATATCTGGCTCTTCTAATGTGATAACTTCTTCTTGACCAGCTTTGCTGGTTTTACGCAACTTTTTCACTCGTTTAACCCGCCTACCACCCTTTTCATCTTTTTCGATAGTTTCTTCTTCTTCAATACTTACTTTCTCAGGAATATCTTCTGTTACTTCTACTGGACTCAGATCTATTTCTCTTGAGAATGAGCCTGTTGACTGGTCTGGTTGTTCTTCCATGTCTAGCCGTTCTATAGTTTTAACATGTCCGTCCATAACACGTCTTGTTTTCTTTGATCGTTTCAAAATCTTTTCTCCATTATTATTAGAAGTAATTACTTCTGTTATTTCAGTTTTCACCTCGTTAGGAACATCATCGATATTCTGTGGAACAAAAGATATTTCAGATTTTGGTTGTTCTCGAACCAAGATTTTTTCTTTTAAATTATCTTTAGATTTCAATACTTCTTTTCGCGTTTTGAATGTTTTACCCTTGTCTTTTGTTAAAGTTTCTTCTCCACTACGAGCTTGTGGAGTTTTATCACTCACAAAAGGCTCAGAATTTTCTTCAGGAATTTCTGTTGTAAGCGGTTCAATAATATTCACAATTTCCTCTTTTCCGTCTACTAATTTCAAAAAAACTTTTTTTCTTCTCACAGACTTTTTACCTCGTCCATCATTTGTTATAGTAACTTCAGTTTCAGTATTTAACTGACCGGGATGATAAGCTGGAGAAACAGGGGAAACTTTTTCAAGCGGCGAAAATTCTTCACCAACAATTTCTACTACATCAGGTTCTTCAATTACCTCCTCTTTACCTCGTTTCAATTTCTTTGTAATTTTCTTTCTCTTAACTACATTTTTGCCCTGATCGTCTTTCTTATATTCTTCCGTAGTGGTTGTTGTAATTTTTTCTGGTGTTTGATACTGAATTCCAACCCCTGACTTGGGTTGTTCTACAACCTCTGGCTCTTCCAACGTGATCACTTCTTCTTGTCCAGCTTTGCTAGTTTTCCTTACTTTCCTGATTCGCTTTGTTCGCTTGCCACCTTTGTCATCCCTCTCTACTACTTCTACTACTTCGACATTTATATTTTCAGGTACATCCTTCGATTCTACTAATGGTGTCAAATCTACTAATTTGGGGAAAGAACCTGTTGTTTGGTCTATCTGCTCTACCGTTTTTGGTGTTTCTATCGTTTCAACATGCCCATTTTTAACTCTTTTGGTTTTCTTCGAACGCTTTAAAACTCTTTTACCATCTTTACCTTTCGATATGACTTCTTGGATCTCTGTTGTTTCTTCTTCTGGAATTTTAGCAATTTCACTAGGAGATACCTGCACTTCTGATTTCGGTTCTTCACGAATCAAAATCTCCTCTTTCAACTTGTCTTTCGTTTTTATAACCTCTTTGCGAGTTTTGTATCTTTTACTTTTGTCCTTTGTTAAAGTCTCTTGTATGCTTCTAACTTGGGGAGTCTCGTCACTTACAAATGGTTCCAATGTTTCTTCCGGTGTTTCTGTGAGTAGTGGCTCGACGACATTGATAATTTCTTCCTTTCCGTCAACTAATTTCTTAAAAACTTTCCTCCGTTTCACTGATTTCTTACCCGTTCCATCATTTGTTATGGTGACCTCTATTTCAGTTTTCAATTGCTCGGGTTCTTCGACGTGCGATGAAACTACATCCTTAACAGGGCCTTCTTGTGATAATTGTTCTGTTTTGGTTTAGAAGGTTTCTTGCTTCTTCTCTTCTACTATTTCTACAATTTCTGGTTCTTCAATTACCTCCTCTTTACCTCGTTTTAATTTCTTTGTAATTTTCTTTCTCTTAACTACATTTTTGCCCTGATCGTCTTTCTTATATTCTTCCGTAGTGGTTGTTGTAATTTTTTCTGGTGTTTGATACTGAATTCCAACCCCTGACTTAGGTTGTTCTACAACCTCTGGCTCTTCCAACGTGATCACTTCTTCTTGTCCAGCTTTGCTAGTTTTCCTTACTTTCCTGATTCGCTTTGTTCGCTTGCCACCTTTGTCATCCCTCTCTACTACTTCTACTACTTCGACATTTATATTTTCAGGTACATCCTTCGATTCTACTAATGGTGTCAAATCTACTGATTTGGGGAAAGAACCTGTTGTTTGGTCTATCTGCTCTACCGTTTTTGGTGTTTCTATCGTTTCAACATGCCCATTTTTAACTCTTTTGGTTTTCTTCGAACGCTTTAAAACTCTTTTACCATCTTTACCTTTCGATATGACTTCTTGGATCTCTGTTGTTTCTTCTTCTGGAATTTTCGCAATTTCACTAGGAGATACCTGCACTTCTGATTTCGGTTCTTCACGAATCAAAATCTCCTCTTTCAACTTGTCTTTCGTTTTTATAACCTCTTTGCGAGTTTTGTATCTTTTACTTTTGTCCTTTGTTAAAGTCTCTTGTATGCTTCTAACTTGGGGAGTCTCGTCACTTACAAATGGTTCCAATGTTTCTTCCGGTGTTTCTGTGAGTAGTGGCTCGACGACATTGATAATTTCTTCCTTTCCGTCAACTAATTTCTTAAAAACTTTCCTCCGTTTCACTGATTTCTTACCCGTTCCATCATTTGTTATGGTGACCTCTATTTCAGTTTTCAATTGCTCGGGTTCTTCGACGTGCGATGAAACTACATCCTTAACAGGGCCTTCTTGTGATAATTGTTCTGTTTTGGGTTTAGAAGGTTTCTTTGCTTCTTCTTCTACTATTTCTACAATTTCTGGTTCTTCAATTACCTCCTCTTTACCTCGTTTTAATTTCTTTGTAATTTTCTTTCTCTTAACTACATTTTTGCCCTGATCGTCTTTCTTATATTCTTCCGTAGTGGTTGTTGTAATTTTTTCTGGTGTTTGATACTGAATTCCAACCCCTGACTTAGGTTGTTCTACAACCTCTGGCTCTTCCAACGTGATCACTTCTTCTTGTCCAGCTTTGCTAGTTTTCCTTACTTTCCTGATTCGCTTTGTTCGCTTGCCACCTTTGTCATCCCTCTCTACTACTTCTACTACTTCGACATTTATATTTTCAGGTACATCCTTCGATTCTACTAATGGTGTCAAATCTACTATTTGGGGAAAGAACCTGTTGTTTGGTCTATCTGCTCTACCGTTTTTGGTGTTTCTATCGTTTCAACATGCCCATTTTTAACTCTTTTGGTTTTCTTCGAACGCTTTAAAACTCTTTTACCATCTTTACCTTTCGATATGACTTCTTGGATCTCTGTTGTTTCTTCTTCTGGAATTTTCGCAATTTCACTAGGAGATACCTGCACTTCTGATTTCGGTTCTTCACGAATCAAAATCTCCTCTTTCAACTTGTCTTTCGTTTTTATAACCTCTTTGCGAGTTTTGTATCTTTTACTTTTGTCCTTTGTTAAAGTCTCTTGTATGCTTCTAACTTGGGGAGTCTCGTCACTTACAAATGGTTCCAATGTTTCTTCCGGTGTTTCTGTGAGTAGTGGCTCGACGACATTGATAATTTCTTCCTTTCCGTCAACTAATTTCTTAAAAACTTTCCTCCGTTTCACTGATTTCTTACCCGTTCCATCATTTGTTATGGTGACCTCTATTTCAGTTTTCAATTGCTCGGGTTCTTCGACGTGCGATGAAACTACATCCTTAACAGGGCCTTCTTGTGATAATTGTTCTGTTTTTGGTTTAGAAGGTTTCTTTGCTTCTTCTTCTACTATTTCTACAATTTCTGGTTCTTCAATTACCTCCTCTTTACCTCGTTTAATTTCTTTGTAATTTTCTTTCTCTTAACTACATTTTTGCCCTGATCGTCTTTCTTATATTCTTCCGTAGTGGTTGTTGTAATTTTTTCTGGTGTTTGATACTGAATTCCAACCCCTGACTTAGGTTGTTCTACAACCTCTGGCTCTTCCCAACGTGATCACTTCTTCTTGTCCAGCTTTGCTAGTTTTCCTTACTTTCCTGATTCGCTTTGTTCGCTTGCCACCTTTGTCATCCCTCTCTACTACTTCTACTACTTCGACATTTATATTTTCAGGTACATCCTTTGATTCTACTAATGGTGTCAAATCTACTGATTTGGGGAAAGAACCTGTTGTTTGGTCTATCTGCTCTACCGTTTTTGGTGTTTCTATCGTTTCAACATGCCCATTTTTAACTCTTTTGGTTTTCTTCGAACGCTTTAAAACTCTTTTACCATCTTTACCTTTCGATATGACTTCTTGGATCTCTGTTGTTTCTTCTTCTGGAATTTTCGCAATTTCACTAGGAGATACCTGCACTTCTGATTTCGGTTCTTCACGAATCAAAATCTCCTCTTTCAATTGTCTTTCGTTTTTATAACCTCTTTGCGAGTTTTGTATCTTTTACTTTTGTCCTTTGTTAAAGTCTCTTGTATGCTTCTAACTTGGGGAGTCTCGTCACTTACAAATGGTTCCAATGTTTCTTCCGGTGTTTCTGTGAGTAGTGGCTCGACGACATTGATAATTTCTTCCTTTCCGTCAACTAATTTCTTAAAAACTTTCCTCCGTTTCACTGATTTCTTACCCGTTCCATCATTTGTTATGGTGACCTCTATTTCAGTTTTCAATTGCTCGGGTGCTTCAACGTGCGATGAAAGAATATCCTGAATGGGTTTTTCTTCTAAAATCTCCAAAATCTCTGGTTCTTCCGTTACTTCTTCCTTACCTCGTTTCATTTTTTTTATTTTTTTATTTCGTCGAACTACTTTCCTACCATTATCGTCATTAGTGTACTCTTCCTTAATGGTGGTTGTTACCTCTTCGGGTATCTGATATTGAATCCCAACGCCTGGCTTAGGATGCTCTAAAATTTCTGGTTCTTCAGTTGTGACAATTTCTTCTTTGCCTGCCTTGCTAGTTTTTCGGACCTTTTTTATGCGTTTCACTCGCTTTCCACCCTTGTCTTCTTTCACTAGTACTTCTACAAACTCTACTGTTACTTTTTCAGGTAGTAATTCTGTTTCTACTACTGGGCTTAAGTCTACTTCTTTTGAAAAGGAACCTGTAATCTTTTCGGAAAAATTTACAATGTCTGGTTCTTCTATCGTCTCAATACGACCATTTTTAATGCGTATGGTTTTCTTTTTACGTGTGAGGATTTTTTTTCCATCCTTGTCGGATGAAATGACTTCAACTACCTCGGTTATTTCTTCTTCAGGAAGTTCTTTTATGTCATGAGGAGATACCATTACTTCTAACTTTGGTTCTTCACAAACTAATATTTCCTCTTTCATTTTTTCTTTCGACTTAATGACTTCTTTTCGAACTTTGAATCTTTTCCTTTATCAATGGTCAAAATTTCTTGAACTTTTCTCACTTGAGAAGTCATTTCGCTTTCATAAGGTTCAGATATTTCTTCAGGAATTTCTGTTAATAAGGGCTCAACAATACTAATAACTTCCTCTTTTCCTCCAACTAATTTCTTTTTGACTTTTCTTCTTTTTATAGATTTTTTGCCTGTACCATCCTGTGATATGACAACATGAGTCTCTATTTTGAATATTTCAGGTGTGTCTGCTGTTACCGTCACTTCCTCTCTTTTTTTCTGGATAATTTTGCCCGCTGCATCAATTTTTTCTATTGTTTCCGGCGTCTCCAATATTTCTTTTTTTCCCTTTACAATCTTTGTTATTACTTTCTTTTTCTTTACAACTTTATTTCCCTCCTTATCAAGATCAACAGTTTGAATCAATTCCGTGTTTACAAGTTCAGGCACATCTTCAGATGGTTGTACCTTTTCCATTTCGTCAGGTTCCTCTATGATGAGAGCGTATTCTTTACCGTTAGTCAAAAACTGCTTCGTTATTTTCTTTTTTTTAGACTTTCTATCCCCATTTTTACTTTGATAAACTGAATCCACGAATTGAGTTATAATTTTTTGAGGAGAACATTCTACGTTTAACACTGGAATATCTTCTATATTGTCGCTTAAAAGTTCTGGTACATTTTTTTCCAATTCTTTTAATTGATGCACTTTATCTTCGGGAATATTCAGGACATCAGGTAACTGTAGGACGGAAAAAGCTTCTTTTCCATCTTCTATTTTTTTAATAATGTGTTTTTTCTTCAATATATGAGCACCTTTGTCATTTTTTGTTATTGTTGCTTCTATTATTTTCTGTTCAGGTAATCTATCTATTTGATTCAATTCAGGTTCTTCCACGATTACATATATTTCGTCCTTGCCATACTTACCATCACGATTCTTCTTTTGAATAACTTTCTTCTTTAAAATATTAAGTCCATCGATGTCCTTTGTCAAAAATTCTTTGATCTCAGTGACTACAGTCATTAATGCTTTTTCATCGATAGATTTAGGGTATTCAATTTCTTCAAGTGGAATGGATTCATCTAAAATTTGTATCGTGTCAGCTTCTTTTTCAACTAAAACATTAATATTTCCATCAGGCTTTGAGATAGAAATCTTTCTTCTTTTAGTAACTTTTTTTCCGATAGTAGTCGTCACTTCTTCTTTAACTAATCCATTTTTTAAATCAACGGACTTTCTCCTGACAATATCTGATTCACTTTTCGACTCGGATTTAGGAATTGATTCTTTTTTCCCTCTTCTCCAAGGGATTTCAGGTTTTTCTAAAATCAAAGTTTCAGGTACTTTTTGATCCAAAATAGGCCTTGATTTTTTAATACTGAAAACAGACTCGTTCTCTTCAGGTTTCACATCAGTTATATATTTTATTTCTGAGGGAATATTTTTTATTATACCTTTAATGTCACTGGGACTGTCAATAGTGATTGGTGTTGTCACAAGATCTTCTGGGATTACTTCTGGTTTAGTGTCGAATTGAACATGCTTAATCTCATCTACTCTTTGAACCACAGTTTCTTGAGGTATGATTTGAGGTTCTTTCTTAGTCAATTTCAACTTGATCAATGTATTATCTGTATCTTCCAGTCCAATATCTTTAATTAAAGAAGGTCTCTCATAGTCTTGAGGAATGTCCGTCACAAGGTTATCTATTATAATTTCTTCATCTTTTTTAGTATGTTTGGTTTTTTTCTTACCCCTCTTCCAAATTAATGGTTCTTCAGGTAACTCGGGTAAGACAGCCGTTGGGATTGATTCATCACTTATGTCAGTATTTTTTATACTTTCGACAGTTATTTTACTTTCACCGACATCACTGAAAGGAGTTTTTTGAGTTTTCTCTACAGGTTTTAAATCTACTGATGCGAATTTTTCTTTCTCAACTTCCTTCTTTACGTGTGAAGTTTTCTTCAAAGTTATTTTTTCCTCGGTCCAAGGTTTGTCTTTCTTTTCTCTTATTTTAAGTGCGTCTTCTTCAACAGTTCTTCCAACGTTTTGGATTTTTTCCTTTTCTACATCAGTTTCGCTTGTGGTTGGTTGTTCGCTAACGATTTCTTGGCCTTCCTTGATTTTCTTCCTGATTCCCCTTTTCCAAGGAACTCCTTTTTCTTCCAGTTTTTTACCTTCATCCCTCATATATACTTCTGATTCTTCCTTTTTCTTTGTTAAACCTGTACCTTTTTCTTGGATTTCCGACTCAACTTCTGGAGCGCTTTGAGATTTTAAGGTATAAGGGCTTAATATAGTCTCACTTTCAAGGTCCTTTGGTATTTTATCTTTCTTGTCTCTTGGTAACACAGTTTCAGATTCTGAAGTTTCAATCCAAGGATATTTTTTATCAGTTTTGCCAACTATCAATTTACTTTTGTCTTCAGCTTGGTCACTTTCTTTTATAGTATCAATTTCAGTTCTCTTGATTTTTTTAAGATGTACTCTTTCTTCTGTCCATGGTTTAATTTTCTTTGGCACAGTATCATCTGCAGAAATTTCAACTTGTTCTAAAGAGGAAGACAATAATAAAACGGTTTTTTATCAGTTACAGATATTTTCTTTTCTTTACTTGTTAGTTCTTCAGGTTTCTCGTCCGATGTTTCTACCATATCTTTTACAAGTTGCTTACCCAAAATTTTACCTATAACTTTTTTAGCTTTCGATTTATTTAAAGATTCAATAACTGAAATATCTTCCACTAAATTCCCTTCAGCTGAAGATATACTTTCATCAAATTTCATTTTTTGTTCCGTATCGGAAACTTTTTCGATTTTTGATAAATCTTCTATTGGTACGGTCCCTACATCATCTTTCAAATTATCTTTAATTATTTTTTCATCTCTCTTTTTCCTAGATCTCCAAGAAAGAGGTTCCTTTATATCACCTTGTAACAATTTATCTGTAGTTATTTTTTCACTTAAAACTTTGTCAATTACATCTCTAGCTTCATCTTTATCATGGATATGACTTTTTAACGCTACACTCTCCATTTTAGTTTGTTTTATTTGTTTTTTATCCACACTCACTTTTCTCAATTGTACATGTTCTTCATTCCACGGTCTAATGGCAGTGGGCATTGGTGTACTAACAAGAGCTTTTTTAGTCGTTATTCTTGGACCCTGACGTTGTTTCCTCCACGGCAAACTTTCATCTCCTGGTGGCAACACTATTTCTTTCTCACTCAACTCTTCACTGTACTCACTCTCACTAGATGTCTCTAACTGCACACTATCTCTCACACTCTGTGGCACCCCGGTAGTTTTACTCTTCTGACTCGAGGGCCCTTTTTCGTCTCGAACTTCGGGTGTGTATTTTAATCCTGTTTGTTCTGAAAATATCGTTAAAAGAATATGTTTCGTTGAAATTTTGAAACAAAAAATTCTTACCTTTTCAGATCCTTAAAATAGCTGTTCTAGAATGCAGCAATAGAGTAATTTTTAAACAAAAAGTAAATAACATAAATAAACGCAAGTAATGTTGGAACATTTAAATCCCAATAAAATCATTTTTATTTACTCTCAATGAAACTAATACCTACGTAATATAATTAGAAACATGCAATAATGATTGGGTAATGGACAAACATGAGATTGAACATAAATTAAATAATTACCAATGAAAAAATATTATTTCAATAAGCGAATCTTACATAATTGTGATACCTGATTACCTGAGATCTATTATTGAGGATTAAAACGGATCAGTAGAAGTTTTTACGGGTCAACAAAAAATAAGAGATACAAATAATCAGGAAAATGTGAAGTCCAAATAGCTACAGCTTCGAGTTATAAGTATAAAACTATTTATTTTCTTATATTTAATCTTCTTATTTGTACTATTTACAAGAAATTGATACAAATAGGTAATGATAATAACTATAATATATAATAAAAAATAAATAAACTCAAATATTTCCCATCACAATATTAAAAAATCCACCACATAGTATTTGAACGACATAATAATTTTATTTGTTACACTATCCAACCTAAGAAAACTTCGGAGAGGGTGAATACTTTCAGCTGAATGACCAAATTGAGCCAAGTTAATATTTATTGGCCGAGGAAAATATTTCTAACAAAACAATATTTGTTGGATAAAGTGGATTTATTATATTATCCTGTGTTACATTTCGGATAGATTTCTGTCCAATCAAGAAGAACAAGGCAATCAAAAATACCGTTAAAAAATGTCATTTTTTAAGGTTTTTTTAAATACAATACCAGTCGTGACATAATGTCTCCTCTAAGGACTTTATAAACAGTAAACAGAGTACCCACTATAGAAGTATTTCCTTGATGTTTCGCGAGGAAAACGCGTTTTTTCAAATTTACCTTGCTCTTGAGCTTCCATTTAAAATTGTTAGCTTGTGTACATAATTTTTTTCCGTTCAAAAATATGAAATAAATGTTCTCTTTTTTAATGGCTAATAATAAATGGGTACTTATTTTGACATGTACCTGATATTCATTAACTCGCTTCTCCCAAATTCAAACTATGAACAATTGCTTATTATTATCAATTTTTTGGCAAACGGATTTTGCACAGATTTTCAATAGCTGCATCGTTGACAAGAGACGCTAACCAGGTCAGAGGGGTTGACCTGTTTTCACTCAACACGAAAATTTTCATGTAAAATATTATAATTGTTTAAAATAATAAAATAATGCAAAGCAAGTGAGAAGAACCTGGTGCTGAAATGGAGGACAAGAATGACATGTGTACAATCTAGTACTACCATAGCGTGTAGAATTGTACTACTAAGCAAATACAAAAGATTATTTGAGGTAATTGATGATATATTTATATATCAAAACATCAGTTTTATGTCATAACATCATCTTAATTACGTGATAGATAAAATTAAAAACTATGGAATAATTAAGTTATTCATTAGAATTAGAGAAAAATTTGATATCATACAATGACAAAATAAAAGATTAATAATATTGCCGCGATCATGACACAAATAAGTATATAAAAATAAATATATTGGTCAAAGAAGAAGAGCAAATAATATTTATACAATGAATAAGAAATACCAAGGTAATGTTTGAGTGTGATATCATAGAGTAAAAGAATATTATGACCAACTGAGCAACTAATCATGTGAAGCAATGCCAAAATAATGATTCTTCGTATGAAGTATTCAGAAAATATCTCTACTTAGTTTTATTAAATAGAACGAGAAAGCCAGAAAACAATCTCTTGGTCATATAAGTCGAAGATCCCTATTGATGAATAGGGTACACTACACTGTGAGGATTAAAATATATAAAAGAAGATATGACATCAAAATATTAGATGAATTCAAAGAGATTAATAATTTTTTTAATACATTTTTTTTTTACCCAAGGATGGAAATAAATAATGTTCTTTACTCAGCAAGTCAGCACATGGAAAACAGAACTATACCATTAAAAATTCCTATCGGCCGGAGTAAGGGCTAAAAAAGTAACTTTTATGATAAATGGGATACTTTTTCTATTCTAAATACGATGTAACTAGAAACTAATGCAGTATTACGCCACGTCGCGTTGGTGATTTTATATACATAATCATAAATGCAGTGGCGTAACGACAACTTTGTACTATTGTCATAACGAGATATGTCTTTCTAATAATAATAATGAAAACACTACCCCACGCCACTCATGATATATGCCAGGTGCATTCTGACCATTTGAAAGTAAACAATCATGACATCAAGAACAGACAACTTGGCCAAAATAATTGTCAACAAAAAATATTCTAGATGACATATTCAGTAGATAACATATTCATTATGTTACTTAATATTATGTATTTTATTATCTTTCTTGTAGAGATTTGAAACAAGTTGAATTGAACTAGTGAGACTGTATTAGATTTTTGGGCGGGAAACATTGCTCGCCATTTACTTCAATGAAGAAAAGGAGCTTTGTGTTTTAATAGTTGTTTAATATTAGGTTTCTGGCATTGAATAAATGTTGAATGAACCGTATAGTAGCAGGAACTAAATCTGTATAGTTACATGATACATATAATTAATACTGTCAACTAAATAATACATATAATTCGATTTAAAAATTATGTAATAATTAAACTAAGTTCTTACATTCAATGATCCGAAAGAAGTTGTATTGCTCAAGTATAAGAATGTTAATAATTATAGTATCCAAAGATGAAAATTATCGTATGATATTGAAGTAATTACAATATTTCACCCCTTTTATTTAACTCAATTTCCATTAGATTTATTCTGATAAAGAGGAAATGTTTATTAAATTATCTTAAATTACTATACAAAACTTTACATTTTGTATATTTTAGACTCTTTGCAACCCTTTGTTTACAATAATAAATTAAGCAGCCCAACATATTACATAAACTCATTACGTATGACTGATTATAAACAAATTTACCATGTAGCTCATAGTTTTATTTTCCCATAATGTCCCTTAACGACCAACATTATCAGGGAGGAGGTAACCGAAAATTTGGAACGTAGGTACCTACCTAATTATAAACGCTCAGTTTATAACGTTCTCGTTTTCACGTAATTATAAACTACCATTCAATGGTAATTATAAAAAATATCATTTTGAAGTTTTGCCACGCGATGTTATAATAAATCAGAATTTTTAAATGACTTAAATCAACATTAATCATTGAATACCTGACGCGGTAGCCAAAATGGTCGAGGCAGTTGTCTGATCGGAATAACATGGGTTTGATTCCAAGTAAACGCGTTTTTGCCCCAGAATACTAAAATCAAACTATTTGGGACTATACTAAAATTGAACTATTTTTGACTACGCTTACATCGGAAAATAATAACGTAGATATCCTTCTTTTACGCCTTGAATAGCTCATAATTATTATTCTTGTGCTGGATCAGATTTTTCTTAACTCATAAAGTCCAGCTTTACATAAATAGGGAGAGAGAGAGAGTCGTGTGTAGTTCCTAAAGTAAATTTAATTTTCTGTCGAGTAAGGTGCTTATCTACACAAGTACACATACTCGTACTATCTATAGGATATAGGACAAACATAGATTTGAAGAAAATAATGAAAATAAAAGTTGGATGATGAACATTAAAATAAAAATAGACTAAACAGTGAAATTGAAAATTTGGCAAGGCAACGCAAGCAGCGTATAACGCTAGTAGAATGATGGTTCTTTGAATAATATTTATATTGATAAATATTTTTAGTATTATTAATAAAACAGAATATGTTCAGGTAATGCGCATAGCCGTTGGTTTTACGGCCTTCTAATGGAAAAACCGTTCATTCTGTTTTTATTATTATTTTTCCTAAACCAACTAACAAGTAAGCGTACAGTATAAAATGAGCGCTCTTTGTAAAATTTCCGCAGAAATTTGCCGTGTGAATTGAGCGGTGGTTATGCTCGGCCCGCCAATCTTAAAGTAGAAGTAACCCTGCCACAAATATTGTTTTTTTTACATAAAAACTGTCTGAATGTTCATTGTTTGTCTTTTTAAAGTTTTGTATAAAGATGTTTACTTCTTGGACTGTGAAATTTTGTCTACCAGTTCTGTGATGAAGCTCATCGTTTCCCTTTTCATCATCTCAAAGGGTCAGAAGATTTCTGTTCAATCGTACGAAAAGGTAACACCAACTTTTTGTTACATGGTTCCTTGGTTACTATTAGCTCACAATTTTTTTTTTTTTTTTTTAATAAGGACATAACATCATTTAGAACTTTAATACTATAAAGTAATCCAAACGACAATACTAATGTCCTAACAAGGCATACAAACTAAAGATTATAAACAATACAGACTTAACTTTAACATTTTTATACAGACATTCTCTGCTCACATTCCAGCCGGAACAGATCACCAGAGAGATTATAGTGATCATGGTCCAGCTGAAGTGTGTTGCAGAGTGTCATAGCTCTAGTTATTGGCGCTTCTTGTAGTTTAGTAAATTGGGGATCAGGAACCTGAAACAGCCCAGCCATTCTTGGTCTTAGTGTTGGATTTTGGATTTTAAATCTCAAACAATTGAGGAGGCTTGGACATAAGAGCTGGTTGTTCAGTAGCTTATACAACAACATCAATCTGTCGAGATCTCGCCTTTTTGAGAGGGATTGTATGTCAAGCATTTCTATAAGAGTTGTATAGGAAATCGCTTGAGGGTATTTTGGATAGAAACCATTTTCCTTTTTAAATAGATACCTAACAAAGGTGGATTGCACTCTCTCAATTGCTTTAGATTCGACTTGAGTGCTAGGGCTCCAGATGACTGAGCCGTACTCAAGTTTCGATCGAACCAAGGATAAGAACAGTGTCCTAAGTACATCTACGTCTTGAACGTGCTTCCCGAATCTTATTATCAGTCCTAAATTTTTGTAGGCTGTTTTAATCATAGTGGCCTGATGTTCTTTGAATTTGAACTGACTGTCCAGTATGATACCTAGATCCTTGTGAGAGTTGACTTGATCTATTTCGTCTTCACCCATTTTGTAAATGAAGTTTACATTGTAAGATTTTCTACTGATCGTAAGTTTTTTAGATTTGGAGGGATGGAAATGAAGGCCGATCTTGTGTAGTCTTTCTCTTACAATGTTGAGATCATTTTGAAGTTCTAGGCAATCCTCCTGACAAGTTATTTTTCTAAAAATCTTCAAATCATCTGCATAGAGTAATATTTTCGAACTGATATTTTTACACACATCTCCATAGGTTAGGATAAATAATAGGCTAGATATTTTGGAGCCTTGAGCTATTCCAGATGTAGGTATTATCGGGTTTGAGGATTGATTTTGATAATTTACAAATAATTTACGATTAGTGAGGTACGAATGAAAAAAAATAATTACAGATGAAGAAAACCCTATGTCAGCTAGTTTTTTTAGTATAGACTCGTGGCTAATCTGGTCGAATCCTTTAGCCACATCTGTCAGAAGGATGTCAACTTGGCTCGATTCCTGTAAAGCAGGGTAAATATACTGAGCCAACTCAGTGATATTGGAGACAGTTGAGCGGCCTACTACAAAACCATGTTGAGTTGACTCAATATTTGCGAAGACTAATTCAGATAGGTATTTGTACAAAAGCGATTCAAATACTTTGGCAAAGGCGTTCAAGTTAGCCACGGGTCTGTAATCTTCGATACAACCTGTCTCTTTTTTTGGGATTGGGGAGATGCATGTAAGTTTAAGAGTTTCGGGAAACACGTTCGTTGTGATACTTGAGTTGAACAGCAATGTAAGAGGTTTAGCCAGAGATGGAGCACAGGCACGAATTATTTTTGGCGGAATCCCGTCCAACCCTGCGGGTTTGTTCGACTTCATACTGAAGATCTCGTCCAGCACTTCCTGTTCTGTGAACTGAGGTAGCGCTAGACTTCCTGTTACCTCTATATTATTAGAAAACTCTTCTAGAGAGTTGTGGGAGCTGGTTGAAAAAGAGGAATTAAAATGAGTGGCGAAAGCCTCAACTATTTTTTCTGGAGTTCCGAGTTCTTCGCCTTTGTAAGTGAAATTCTGGTTTTTACCTTTGGCTCTTTCATTTCTTACATATTTCCAGAACAATTTACTATTTGATTTAAAATCAACCACCAGATTTTGTATATATTTTTTATGGTCACATTTTATTTTAGTTTTTATACTTTTTCTCAGATGGTTGTATTGGGCAGTCACATCAGGTGTTTTATGTTTTATTTTCCTTAGTTTTTCTTTCTTATTATAATTTTTCTTCGTTTCTGTGCTCCACCATTCTGGATATTTTACATTTTTTTGCTTACATTTATACATAGGAACAGTTTGGATGAAAACATCAGTTAACTTATCATAAATTATCTTAAGAATATCATTAGGATTATTCAAACCTTCTAGAGAGGACCAATCTATTTGATCAATTTTATTATTTAATACATCTGTATCTACTCTATGAAAAGCAAAATATCTTTCACCTTTATTGTGATTTGAGTTAGATACATGTTTTATTTTATGTAGGTATGTAAGATTTACCTCTAAGGCGGGGTGATGACCATCCTCTTTCACGAGACCATCAACTATAGAAATTTCTATACTCATTTTTTTCTTTTTTAAACGAAAGTATTCCTTAATATTCGTTAAACAAAGATCTAATATTTTGTTATTTTTATTCTTATTGTGGTTTACTGATTCTAGAACATTTAAATGAACAAAATCTCTGAGAGTAGATACAGAATGAGTGGGTGATTGAATATTGTTATCAGAGAAATCGGGTTCATTAAAGTCACCTATTAAGAGAAGGCTGTTGTTTACAATGTTGTTTACAATTTTCTAAATACAATTCAATGGGACATGTGCGTAGCCATGATTTTGGCAAAGGGGGGGCAGCTGATGACGAAAATCAATAATACATAATGAATAATCAATAATACCAGCTGCCCCCCCTGGCTCGTCATGCATTGAGATAATTATGATCTAAACCAGCGGTCGGCAACCTGGGGTCCGCGGACCCCTGGGGGTCCGCGAGAGCTAAATTGGGGGTCCGCGAAGCCATTTCAGGATTTAAAAAAAGGAGAAGAAAAATAGCTCATGAACTCGAATCATAAATAGTCCGAAGTACCCTACTTCCCCCTAATTACTTTTCTTCCATACACCCCCTTTGGTAATGTGGGGGTCCCTTAAATTTTTTCGAGATAAGCTAGGGGTCCGCGTAGTTCAAAAGGTTGCCGACCGCTGATCTAAACTTTGATGATTAGTTTCTTCAGAAAATAATGATTTCCCCAAAATCAGGTTGCTTGTGTTCAACACAGATAATATATGATAACCAAATAAAAAATACTAAGAAAAAGCAATTTGTGTGAGTGTGTGTTTTATGTATCTCAATAATGCTTTCTTGCAAATAATGATGAAATTTAATCATGAGTGATGAATGTGAAGATAGTCATCAGTGCCAGGGCATGACTAATTGTCCTTTCTAATACCTGTCCAGTAGGTAAAATATGGTGAAGTCACTAAAGTCCTTATATGTATGTCACTGTCAGATATTCTATAAAATATTTTGTATAGAATAAAGAACTTAAACGCCGATTAGAGGATATCAATAGGTACCTTGGCATATCAATAATCTTATGGGTAAAATACACTCAAGGTAAACTGAGAATTTACCGGTTATTTATGATGGAGGACTGCGTCTGTACTGCACTTGATAGAAAAAATCTTGGCAGGGTGTACAAACTTTAATTGTAATAAAATAAAATGAAATATAAACTTAATAGGTATTAATTGTTAATTCTATTTTGTGGAGATAAGAGATGCCCCGTTTTCGATTAAAATTAGAGCTTTTGTATCTAAAAGACTCAATATGACTAATATCACAAAATATTAGAAAAACTGGTTGCATTTGATCGACTAATTCGGTTTCATGACTTCAGTGTTTTTTTCGGTTCAGTATAAACAAACAGCATACACTGCTCAGTTCGGTGTAAAGAGATTTATCTCCTTATTTCTGGAATACCCTGTAAGGTTCTGCATAAGAATGGTTAGTTCGTGATAAAGAACAAAAACAAAACGCAGCAATTTATTTTGCCTCAGCCAAACACATTAGAGCTGCAATATGATCCGTACTTGGCCGCATACAAGGTGGGAGATGAATTCAATTCTGGAGCAATTTAAAGGCGGAATTAATAGAGGTTTTTATAAGACCTGTGTGCACAGCACATGAGTCTAGCTTTTTGAATTACTATAAATAGGGAAATATAGGTTCGGATTCGAACTTGAGATCCCTATTTTGTAAATTAATTATGACCCAAGTTTTCCAGGTCTCAAATAAATCGAATATTTATGATGAAAATCTATAATTTCTAATAATGTAGAGAACTTTTATTCCTGATCACAATGAAAAACTACATTTTTTAATGATCAAGTTCCAAATACTTTTTGTGCTAGTCAGTAAGAGCAAATATTTTGTCTATGAGTACCTGAATGACGGTGAAGAGAGTGACTGATTGCAAGGACTTGTATTTCCAAGGTGTAAAAAGAATTGCAATACGGGAACTCAAAAATATTGTAAAAAAATTGCAATATGTCAGGAGACTAATTTTTGAAGCCACCCTGGACCAAGTGATGGAAGTTTACATTACAACTTAATGGCCTAGCCGACACCAAGGTGACGTTATTTTAAGCCATATATGGCTAGTCTAAGGTTTCCTACTTGCTCAAGGTTGAGTGCCCAATAAGACCTGAGCAGTACCTACTGAATATGGCTAGTGGCTAGGGATGACGTTGTACGTTACCAGAGTGCAAAACACAGTCACAACTCAATTAGGTATCAGATTTAATTATTTGAAAATTTATCGATCGCGATTAGATATTAATAATGTAACATAGTTAAAGTGCTTTTTGATACTGTCAAACTAAGACAATTAGGAAAACAAGTTCCTGAATATTAACCGATATTTTAAATAATTTATAATACCTAAGTAGTTTTAGGTAATATTATACAGTAGAAAAGTACTTTACAACATAAATTCAAGCAAAAAAAAAAAAAGAAAAAGACTTACACAAATAATTTCTAGGGAATTTTAAACACAATTTCATGATAAAATTAATAAAAAATACTGAAAAAATCACAGTTGTTTGTTTTTAAATTTATATATTAACAGTGTGTGTTTACTTTTTACAACTAAACTTAAAAAATATTACATGTAAATATGAATTACTAACACAATGAGAATAATATCATGGTAAGTAAAACCAGAATATTAACACATAACATATGCCTAATTTGCTAGTTATATTACATAATGTATATTTTATCCCAAAACAGGTTACATTTTCGGGGCATTCAATAAGCATCAATTAGAGAGAGAACGTAAAAATATTTATTAAAAATACTTTACAACTGGTGCCACATGGGCACTTAGGAGTAGGTATACCGTAAAAATTATCTAATAATGTGAGAGAATTGAAACCTTAATTTCTCAAGGAAGATAACTTTAGAAGAGACTTAAAAATATTCATGCCCAATTAGAACAGTTTAGTTAAATAATCTTTTCATAAAATGAGAATTAAGACAATAGAGTATTGAATATAATTTAATCAAGTAGATGAGATGGTTCATCCTCAGGACTCTCAGGAGTTATTCAACTTTTTGTTGAAAAATTAAATTATTCAGAGTTTAAAAAAAAAAACAATTCAATTTTTGATTGAGAGATTACATAAAGTTTTTGGAGTAAAAAAAAATACAATATAAATTTGGGAGTTAAATTGACAATTTCCATGGAAATCCAGAGGGTGATAAAATAGGAGATGATAGGTATTTCCACTATTCAAAAAGGACTCAATAGACCCTTTGGATGCATTATTCAGTGGTCAAATCATGAAGTTATCAAGAAAAAAAAACCAACCATAGAGCTGTTCACTAGACTAGGGCTACAGACAGCCCGCTGCCAGTGCATTAAAAAAAAAAAAAAAATAAAAACACATATGGCATATGCATTAGTATTTAAAGACCACTTGGGAATCTCAGCATTGTTCCATTCCAGGAACTGGGGGAAGTGAATTGTGTTGGAATTCCAACTTCGTGTGTGAGACATTCTTCTCTTCATTTCTCACATCTGAGTGGATATTACACATGTGTGTATTTCCTCCGCCACACTCATGCTTACTCATTGTCTTGCTTCATGGGGGAGAGAGCTCCTCTCATCATTCATTATCACACTCAAACTCGAGCCACAAGTTCTTAAGTAGTGTTCAATTTTTAATATTTTCCTCCTCTATAAATACGAAAGCATACAACTTGCGATTTTTTTAGTAAGGAATATTTTTACTGCTGATATTAGCGGAAAGTTTTAATTGATTTTGTGAAATTGGATTTATTGGAAAATTATTTTGCTCGTTAAATTATCAATTTTGGAATACTTCTCTGATGGAAAGGTTCGTTCATAACTTTGTTATTTTCTTTTTTTTAATAAAAATATTTAATGGGAAAAAAAGTATACCTGCCTTTAAAATACATGCATACTATAATATAAAAATAACAATAACATATAGTAATTTCAAATAGTCATAAACTCATTTTTAACATTGATTTCTAATTTCTAATAGTTTCATAATTATAAGTCAAGACCATTTGTCAAATAAAATAAAAATAAAGTTTCAAGACATATTGTGATAGTAATATTTCTTTTTACCTAGACGTTAGGATACAATACCTGTAATATTTCTTGTGATTAGATATTTATTTAATAATATTTATTAGAGTATAAGATACCTAGAATTGGATTTCTCCTTTTTTTCGTTGTGATTTATCTATTGCATAAATTGATTGTGGGTGTTGTGTGTTTCATTACAGATGGATAATACCAAAGGCTCAAATGAAAGGCGGATTCCAGAGCATCAATGGCAGAAGTATATTCGCAGGGGTTGCCATCAGACCGATCCAGGATAAAAAGGACAAAGACATGACGCGGATTCTTCCAAGGATCTTCTTGTTGTAATCGCCACACCCAAATCTTCATCAATGAAATCCGCCGGTGAAGTGAACAGCAGTTGAAATCGCCTTCGACGAAACCGCTTCCACATGTTGCTGCTACAGAAGCTGTCAGCAAAAGTCAACGGAGAGTCGTCAACCGCTTTCTACAACAAATCAGCTTTCAGGATGAATATTGGTGAGTCCAGTGTTCATATTATTTCTTTCACTTCAGAATTTCAAGTCTTCTTGTTATTCTGTGTCAGAAACACGGCGAGCTTGTAGGTAAAAACAATACGACAGAAGAATTTCTAAAAAAGTAAATTTAAATTTCGTTAGAAAATTCGGTATTGAATTCTTGGCACATTCATAGTAACCTCATACGTAGTAAATAAAACTCCGGGGTAGACATTGTTTCACTGGGCCGATCGAAAAATCGATCGATGATATCAGGGCCCGGCGACGGAAACATGACTCGGCCATAATATTCGAACTCTCAATATTTCAGTTGGGGGCGAAGGGGAAAGCACAGGGTCAAAAATGTCTAAATTTGGAGCTCTTCTGAAAACTCAAAATTTTGAAAACATATTTAATCTTCTCTTTTTCGTATTCGCTCCCTTTCTTCCTATCCATATTTTATAACAGTTTGTGCTTCTCTTTTCTCTGTGAGGGCATCGCGCCAACTATCATGCTGTCTTCATTAGAAGTGTATGAGCGAGTACTTGCTCTTACCTTAACCCGAGACGCTTGTTAAAACCCCCTTCTATAGGGTCATTCTTTCATGCTTTAAGACTCTTAAGAAGATCGAAAATGTAGTAGTTGAATATAACATTGATAAATTTAATAAGCACTGTCATATTGACACCCACGAAATAGCACATTTTCCACCGAAGCATAAGGACTTAATTATTAAATATTCCAACATTCTTCGAGTACAAGTGGAAAATTATTACAGTGATTAACTCATATCAAGTGAAACGAGAGTTTAATTGATGTGAATCGCCTTTTATTATTTGTCAAGTTCTTCATTTGTTTGTGACCCTAACCATCTCAAGGATAGGGCTATGAAAACAAAAGATCTGTCCCTTTTTCTGGTGAGATTGGGACTCTCTCCTTTGCTTCTCTCTTTCCATTCCTCATTCTTTCTTGAGAAAATTATTTATTTACAAGGCAATCTATGGGAGTGTATAGGTTAAAATCTGTGCTACAGGTCGTAACAGACAACAATCCAAGCCAAATGATCCCATGTGCTCTCAATTACCGTGAATTATGTTTCGATTTCTAGAGACAACATGTGTGTAAGAAGCCACGCTTGAAAATAATATTCTCAAGCATGGTTTCTTTTACTTCCTGTACACAACACTGGAGTTGAGACTAGGAGCATTAAGCGGGGAATCAGGGGGTGTTTTTTTCTCGACGAAATATTGAAATACTTTTACTGCCAATAGGTCGTTAACTCGAATTTTGACAAGAGTGTTTTGTTTGCTTTCAGGCCAAGTCATATCCGGGCGATTCGACTCACTGAAAGTGTGGTCGACTCTAATATGTCTCCGATGTCTCCTGCTACGAAGTCTCCTAAGACGTTTGCCTCCTATTCGTCCAAGTCGGAGTGATCCATTTTACGATTTCTACTACTGCCGTGCCGGCCCAGCGCTCCAATGATTTCTCCGAGGGATTGAGAAATGTCTGTCTGTTGGACTACGCTATCGATCCTCGTTGAGGTATGTTTATATAACTACAAAAAAAACTTTTTCCTTCGTCTGATAACGAATACTTGCAAAGGTTAGAGTACCTATATAAAGTATACATAATATTTTCTAGACATTTGGCGTCCAAAACAACGCGCACAGTTCCCAGAGTTGCTAATCCTCGAAATATTAATC
The DNA here is from genome assembly GCA_024516035.1 of Bactericera cockerelli. Taxonomy (NCBI): domain Eukaryota; kingdom Metazoa; phylum Arthropoda; class Insecta; order Hemiptera; family Triozidae; genus Bactericera; species Bactericera cockerelli. Next base: position 35,929,326 of record CM044959.1, read on the forward strand.
CAGGGGATCTCTTCCCACGTGGAAACGTACGGAAGTTTCACCATGTCAAACTGCCATGATGTTGATAATTGTTTATATTTAATTTTTTGTTTTCAGGGTCGCCGAATTAATGGACACACTCTACCTTGACATCTCCACAAGCAAGTTGACAGAAGTCGTAAATTTCAAGCCACTCAAGAACGTTTTCATCATTCACACATCATCAAAAATTATATCAAAAGTACTTCTTGTTTATTTTTTAAGTCTCCGAATAAACAAAATTTCACCAAATCCAACATTTCGTTTGCCAGATGTAGCGAAGCGTGCAACATGGAAGCATTGCAGCTATGGGGATTCATTCGTCAATGTCGGAGATAGTATAAGTAGTGTGGACAACTGAGAAATTGGAATGAGGCACATGGAAAAAGAAGACCTTGATATGACAAAACCTAGTAGGCCCCTTGGGAATACGATATGAAAGATTATGGAAAGGAGTATCATGATAAACTGAAGAGAAATAAGTGAAGAAGTATTCACAAAGGTTATACTGATTCGTGTGTACAAACGTACCTACAACGTAAGATAAAACTTGGTCTAGGTGTTATAGAATAAACAATTTTGATATTTATTTATTTATTTATCGTAAGACAATTTTGATAAAACTGAACATGTAAAATTGTGAAATATATATTATGGATTTTTACAAGTATCTTCATTGCAAACAGATTAATTATGTCATTTTGTCTTTGACACTGCACAGTTACAACTGAGCACTTCAAAGAAAACAGCACACTCCTAACAAAAATTACACCAGAGCCAAAATTACACATCATGAAAAATATATTAGTCATAACACTACAATTTTGGACACATAATATTCAGCCACTGCCAAATGCCAACTAGATTAAACTTAAATAACTGGTGCATCATTTGTTTTATTTCTCGACCTTCTACGGTCGTTTCTATGAATTTATTGCACAAGATGCAAGAAATTACATACATCTTAACAAAAAACTTGGACAGTTTTTTCTGAAGTATTCAGATTAGCAATAAGTTGTTCAAAGTAAATAAAATTATTGATTGTATAATGCATCTTTATCTTATGTTTTCTTCATCAAAAAATAAATTCTAAACTGTTGTCCGACTTTATTACTGTGGCACAGTTTTTGTGATGGGTTGTCATTATTTTCTACTCTCAGGTATTGCAGTGTTTTGAAAATATTGAGAGAAAATACTTTAATATCAAATGTGGACCTTCAAATGTTCATTTTCATGGAATATTTCGGTGGTGAAGTTTATAACTCTCTGGGAAAAATTACTAAGATTGATATTACGACTCAATTAAAGTAAGTCTCCATTTCTTCACTTAAAAGTCTTATAATTTATTCTGCCCACGACAATATCACAGAAATTTAATTAAGTCAGAATATAACTTCTTAAGATCACTCAAATACGAAGAAACTACAGCACAATTTGTAAGGACAATGAGCCCCCAAACTATAACGTTACAGAAAGTTGATAGTTTATGTGAGGGATCCTTCACATTTTCGAACAAGTAAAACTGTTCATTTTTCATTGTATAGGGTGGTCCAAATATTCTGTCAGTCCAAATAATATTGGCAGGTTTATTGAACTGAGAAAAAACGGAAATCCCGGCAAGAAGGCACTTCCTGGCAGTTTCCAAACTGTCTTCGAACTTTTCAGTGTTGTAAAATTATAATAACACCATACATATCAACCTTTGGGTGGAAATTAAATTGGTGGGTTGAAAATAAGAATCAACGAATTTGAAGGATTCCTTGGAATTTCAAACAGATTCTTTGCAATTCCTCGCTTTTCCTTGGACGGCATTGGAGGTATACACTGCTGCTGCTGCCCAGATCAGTAAAGCAGGGGCACCATGTACCTGATGTCACTTTGAGAGACACAGCGACTCAGCCATGACTCACTTAGTACGGTACGAAAATACTTTTCTATGACTCACCACTCTGAAGAATTGTCCAAAATTGTTGAAGAGCCAATTTTTTCTCGTTTTCAAAATTTCCCATCCCTCGAATACTACTGTTTGGGGTGGGTGCGGAATTTTTTTGCGAAGTCTACTTTATTTCTCGCCGCGGGAGGTTTAGCGTTTGCAACAATGCGTGGGTGAAAATGACCACCGCCCACAGGTGAGATACTGTTACCTATTTGGTCACTTTTTGCGATAGAAGGCCACACGAATATGTTGGTAACTCAGAGATTCTATTAGGATATTATACGTGTAATTGTGTAAATCAATTTCATAACTTCAGAAAGAACCATTTTTTTCAATTTATTTTCTTTAACTAGATCAATATTATCACATTTCCATAGAGTTCCCAGTACTTGATTCCTTCTTTTTAAAGTCTTAGCAGTGGAACTTCTCCACTCAAAACTGCTTGAGTTACAGGATGGTAAAATATAATTCTATTACTGATTCCCCTCTAATAAGATAACGCAGGAAGTAGAACAAGATACATAATACAAGTATTAAATTTACGTATTTTGTATTTCCAAGTGAATGTAAGCGGTCTCCTAGGAAGATACCGGAATAATATTTATTATGGAACAATCATCTAGTTCTCATGCAGAGGTATGAGAATAACGGGATACTTAATACTAAAGGAGAGTTTTAAAATAGAACCAAGTCATATTCCCAGCATTATTCCATTGATGTAATTACCTCAAGAAAAAATAAAAAGCTCATGTATTAAGAAACATTTACTAAACTGATAGAATAATTTGACAAGATAAATGAGATATGTCTTTTCGAAATGAAAGCCGCCGATCGATAGGTTCGAAAATTACAATTGATCTTCATTATCAATACATATTTCGCCAGTTGAATTATTCAAATGGAAATAAGTTTTACAATTGTTCAATGACAACAACAAAAGACCAATGGATTGTTTATGAAATCACAATTGGAGATATTGACGAACAAGTTATTAACCATACACAAACATAGAAGGTCCAATGGAATTATATACTTGAAGATATTCGTCAAAACAAGAACATATCACCAAACAAAACAATACCGACCGATAGGTACGAAACGAAAATAAACGAGTAAGCAATAAGAAATAAGTGCCAAGACAAATTGACACATAAAATCAGATCATAAAACTAAAAGTGGTTAGGTCAGTAACTTATCCAGATTTATAGGTAGCGAGTACATATGGAAGGTAGTGTCTAAAGTCCTAAAAATAAACGCACCGAAAAACTCTCAACTTGGTGGGTGTGCGATGGAATTCTACACTAGTAAATAATTATCCGTAGAATCATAAATGTCACAGGGGGACTGTTCAGACGGTTTGTAACGTTTTGGCTATTGTCATGTCGTAAAACATAAGAAGGGACGAAATGTATTATTCATTGCATTTCAAATGGCATGTATTTTTATAGTTCTTTAAAACTGCAAACTACTGTGCTGATTGAAATTATTCTTTACCCTTTTTCTGTAAATCTTTGAAGTGTGACTGTATGTACACTTGTCGTACAGTATCTAGAGCATAACATTTCATGTCATCAGATTCATTACCATCACCATTATCATCGTCATATCCAAACAAAATTTTAATGCACTTGGGGTTATAATTCTCGTCTTGAACACAAAATAGTAGTTATTCTATTTTGTTTTCGTGCATGTGAACCGATTCCATATATTTGCAATGTTTTCCTAGATAATTACTTAATTTTTTTTGGGAGCCCCAATTTGTTCTAAAAAGTAATTCAATAAATTGATAATTTTTAATTCCATTACTATAACTATCCATCTGTTGAATAATCGGACATTCCTATTTATACTTCATCCAATAATTCTTTACAGTTTACATTTTTTAAATAATCTCACCTACGATAAATTTCACTGCTAATCCGAAAAAGTAATAAAAAGATTTCTTGGAGTTTTGTTTTATCAGACATAGTTAATGTATCAACAAGGGGTCATAAATATTGCCCGTGAATTTGGAGTTCTCGCGACCTTACGGGGGAAGACCTTGATTTTTAAATATATATATATATTTTTTTTAAATTTTAGATTGAATTTTCAAATAAATGAGTATCGGGGAATGAAGTGTCGACCGAAGTTTGGGCAGCAAGTTTTAAAAAATGAATGTGACCTATTTTCAAAATATGATATGAATTTTGTCTATTTTCATAAAAATCGAAAAGATTTTTTTCTAAAATAGATGAAGGTTGGAGCTTGATTATGATTTGGATATGTATAATGTATATGCACAACAAGTGACCCAGTATGACGTTAGTTGTTTATAGGCATGAAATTATTTCAGAATATGAAAACTAATAAACAAAGCGATAACATAAATATAACGTTTGTAATTCAAACAAACAAAAATTTGGAACGTTCTTGCTTCTGATAGATTTATCTGCATGTCCGATTTTTTAGAACCATGACGTCATCTTTTAATTTAGACTTAAACAAAAATAAATCACTGCTTATCTATTGAGTACAAAGCGTATTATGATATGGAATTTCAAAGCAAAGAAACAATTATGTTTATGAAGATACCAACAGATCAACACCGACTTCTCAATTTTGCAGAAAAAAAAACAACTAAAACAGACCAAATGCACTTGTAACCAATCACAGACCAAATCTAACTAGTATTTTGGAGTATGACAGTAGATATCACTCCAAGATTTAAAAAAAGGTTCTACCAGTCGTTCAAAACGAAAGCATACAGTTTGTTTGCAGTTTGCAGATTCAATGAAGAAAACCAGTCACTACGCCAATGATAAATGGGTTGTTTGTTTAATCATAAGTAGCATTGAAAAGCTTGACTTTAAGTAGGTCAGATATTACTACAAACAGCCTTGGGCTATTTAGTATTCACACATAAGTTTTTCTACATATTTCCAAGGAATATTAAAACTGCTAACTCTTGCCCGGATTTTTTTTGTCTTTTCCATTGATGAGTTTGAAGTATTTATTTTATTTTTTATGGTGGTGTACTGTCCTTATGGTTTTCTTTTACTATTTTGAAGCTGTCCCTCCTCCACCCCTGGGTCAAGAAATTCAAATAGGAAACAACTGAATTTTAACTGAAGTAGCGTATCACATTCAACTCATCATAAGACTGATAAATTGCCTCTACTAAACTTGAATTCAATGTCACTTTTTGTATCTGTAGTATTTTGATATCTTTTGTTAATATTTACATCTAACCAAATATTTATTTATAAATAAAACAAAGACAGTAATTCTTTGATGGCAATGCTGACAACACACTGGCAACATTGCCCCTCTCGGTTGATAAACTGATCCTCACCCTTAGGTAGTTCCTGTTATTCATTTTTTCAGTATTACTCATTTATTTTTAAATGAAATTGCATAAATAGAAAATTTCAATTATGAACGAAGGAAATTTGACTATAAAGTGAATTGATACCATTCAAGCTTTTATTTTAGCAGACAGAAGAAGATGAAGAAATATTTTTAATTTAGCCTCCAGCCTTTTGTCATTTTTAATTACTGGAAAAAATGGACTAGTGTTTATTTTAAGTAAGTGTCTCTCCTTTTTAAAACATACCCCAAAAGTTATTACTATTCGATGTGCGAGTGTCTTGTCTGTATTAAATACTAGCGGGCTGTCGCCCGCTTTGCGGGCCGAGGCATGGCCGTGAAAGCAAAAAATCCTTTTTCGCCAATGGCAGGTGTTGTAGTGGGAATTTCGAAAAATCCCGTCTTATTGCACATCTAGACTATAAGACAAAGCTACCTACCAAATTTCAGCTTCCTAGGACTTACGGTTTGGGCTGTAAGCGATGATCAGTCAGTGGTCAGTCAATCAGTGACTTTGACATTTATATATAGAGATAAATGCCATCAAGCTATTTCAATATAGCTTTGTATATAATTACAATAAACACAATGAAATTTATAATCTGTGATGTGAGATGTTTTATCAATAAAAATATTACTTTGTGTATTACAAAACCAAAAAATCAAGAAATAATAACTTTAAAGCTATAGATACATGTATTATTTTTTCTATTCAATTTCATCTTATTTTTCAAAATAATTATGTCTATAACCAAAATAAGTGACAGAATTATTGGATGTTATGCAAGTCATCTGTGTCTCTAGAGTTTTGAAAAGTTTGTATTGTATTACATAGGACAAGTTCTGACTTTTGGCGAACATAATTAATATTATGATTTTGTTAGCTAACGATAATGTCCTTATGGAATCATGTGTTTTTTATTTAAAATTTCAATATAACATCCAAGATACTAAAAATAATAGATCAGAGCAATCTTACGAATTAATCAGTTAATAAAAAACTATTGGTTTGAATTACATTGAGCACTATTGTCCAGCTATCTAAATTTCTTTCAAGACCCAGGCAGCTTTTCTTTTTTTTAATTTTTTTTTTTCGTGTTTAATTTTATTTTAAACATAGAAAAACAGTTTTACAAATAAGCGTTTCGTAGTATGACACTAATTGGAATAAATAACATGAAAGTTTGAACAGTTTAAAGAGTATAATTATTCCATTCTTTTAATTATTAAACAATAAAAAGTAACAAAAATATATGGCAGAAATACAATACTATTTTATGAAAGCAAACACACCTGTATCTTAGTGTAAGATAATTAATATCTAATCAATATAATAATATTATGGTGGTAAATATTTTGTCAATCACTTATATTTCGTTTGACCCTGTAAGTTAATCAGAAAGTAAAATTGTACCAGGATAATTCAATATCAAAACAAAAAGTTTTTTCAATCTACAAATCAAACTAAAAATATTAAATATCCATTTTTCTTAAAATGAATATACAGTTGGTACATTTTCCACCTTTAGAATAAACAACGTTGTAAAATTAACTCATTATCTTAAGAGATTCAATTAATAAAATATTTTTAAGTCCTAAAATATATAAATAAGGTAGTAAATTAAACTATATGTATATTAAACAATAATTTTGAGACAAGCAATAACATTGAAAGGTAAATGATTAAAAAAATAAACGTAAAAAGTAGCGCGCGAAATCATAAAAATATAATATGAATGAAGCTAACAGAAGCTAACCTTGCAAAAATAATAATTAAATATTTTTTAAAAACGAAATATTTTTAGTCACTAAAAAAAAATCTGGTAACGATACGAGTATAACATAACATCCTCCCTAACTTTTAGTAGAAACATTAAATTTTCAATCTATCAAGTACCTTCTAAATAACCTCTTAATCATTATTTTGATCAATGTATTAATAATTAAAATCCCAGTTTGTAAAAACATTTCTATCTAATCCTTTGAGGTATCACAATCATATGCTGAATTCGCTTTGATTTCCATAAAATTATTCGAATACAGTAAAAATATATTTGTCATTGTCTGTCCAAAAATGACAATGAGATCGTTAGTTATTCCATGTACTATATAAATGGAAGTTCAAGTAGGACTAACATAAATAAAGATAATAACATGAATAAGGAATGATTTGATTTGCTTCTAATTTCTACAATTTGTCATTCTAACAAAGAGAGCAATATGATAAATATGATACAATATCTGCTTTTGTAAACAGTTAAAAAAAATTGAGCCTACTGTTTATAACAGGGAATAAAAACAGTAGACTCATTAAATTGTAATTTTGTTCAAAGGGATTTGAGCTTAGCAAAATGTAAAATCAATACCCTTCTCCAGGGAAAAGAAAGGAATTGCTGGAACATTTTAAGAACTCGAAAAAGGCTCATATGTATAACATTGAAATTTATCAAATAACCGTATTTCATTATCTCGCCAAGTTTCTTTCTTTTGTCAACGATGTAAATACGTTTAATTAAACCGAAAATATCACCTAACTTTGCTAGAAACAAATTAAATCATCCCGACATAGAACAACCACTCCCAATATTCTTATGAGGAAATTAAAATAATTCGAAGAAAAAATGTCATAGAACACTTCAGACCAATATCTTTATTCCTCTAACTGTAAAAGACCTATTATTTTATTGAAAGCACATTGAATCCACGGCAGCGTAAAAAATAATATGAAATAATCGTTGATATATTTTTTTAATAACTTTTAACTAAATATAGTATGGCAAAAACCCTGATAAATTAAGAAAAAAGTTTCTCATCACATAGACACTGTTTTGAACGTACCTTGCTGTCTACTTAGAGAGTGAAATGGATTAGCTCTGTACTATACTTTTGAGATATTGGCCTGAAGAGAAGACATCAAAGACGAATTGAAATGGTGTTAAAACAAGATAGATAAACTGGTAGTACAGGTACTGATTCGGAATGGGTATCGAGTTAGTTCTTGTGATAGTACGATATTTTTTGTTTTGTTTTGGTGGAGTCTGTATTTGTGATTTAGTGATTAGTATAGAAGTGCCCTGGGAGAAGAGCAAAATTTTGTACTGAAAAGTAACCGAATTTTAAATATTAGAATAATCTATTTTAAGCAGAAAATTGAACCTGCAACTTTGTGATAGTGAAATAAGTTTTGTACTCTATAGGACCAACGAGATTCTGATATTTCAATGATTTTTAAAGTGTTTTTCATATATTTACAAAGTTGTTCTTGTTTCAGATTTAAATTGTTATGGTACATTGATAAAATTGACTATGATAACTCGATTGTTCATACCCATTCCTGGCAAATTTAACAAATGGATCGATGAAAGTTTGTTAAAACAAAGAGAGGGAGGTACGAGTGAGGTGAGAGTGAGTAAGTTAGAAAGTGGTTTAGTCCTTACTTTTGACGGTGAGGCGGGCCGTGCTCTCAACCTGTCCAGCGGAGTTGACAACTCTGACTGTGAACAGACCAGAGTCCTCCTCATAGGTCGTGTTGAGGACTAATGAGGCAGTCGTGCCATCGAACGACATCTGAGGGAGAGCGAGAAGAATGGAATTAGTAAAAATTAGAATTAGTTTTTTTTTTTTTTTTTTACAAAAACGAACACAATACTTCCGATTTCTAAAATTAGAAATTTATGGGAAGTAAAATATACATAGATGTAAGGTTAATGCCTTTTTTTTTGAGAGTCTAAGGAAAATCTTTCAAAGACACTTTGAAAGACATGGTTAGTGGGATTCCTACCCACAAAAAAATTGGTCTCTCTGGAGGAAAATAGTGCACCCGGAACCGTTTAATAACATTTCTAAAATATTAATATTAGCTTTTTAGGCTAATACCCAGGCAGAGATAGACAAACGTTATTCAAGACTCAACTCTAATTGCGACACAAAGCTGTAAGTAAAGGGGTTTTGAAACGTTATTGACATTTTCATGTCTTTGCTCTGGCACATAACCAAAATTATGTGACGAAATTATGTAACGAAATTATGTAACGATATTATGTAACGATATTGACATTTTCATGTCTTTGCTCTGGCACATAACCAAAATTATGTGACGAAATTATGTAACGATATTATGTAACGATATTATGTAACGAAATATTGAATTGTAAAGGGAGAGAAGAGGGAAAGTGTGTGTCATGCGCACAATGGCGAAGTATTGAATTGTAGAGGGAGAGAAGAGAGAAGGTATGTGTCATGCGCACAATACGAAATTTGGTCAGTTGGGTTTTGGACCTTGAATAGTAAAGATGAAAATGTCCCAATGGTTGCAGACTCGTATGCAAGCGTTTTTTTAAACAAAAATTTAACATCGCTTTCAACTGCATGGTCATATCAGTAGTCACCGTGGCAGAGTGAGTTAGCGCGCTAGGCATTGTACGCATGGTGACCTGGGTTCGATTCCCAGCGGGGCAGGAATTTTTTTCTTATTTACATATGGCTTGAATCATATGTATATTGGTGGGGCTGGTGCAGTACTTGGAGGGCTTTCTTGCAAAAGTTCTTCTCTTTAAATTGATATTTATTTTTGTAAAAAATATCTAGAAAAAAATATCAAAGAAAATTCTTTCCCGTTTCTTTCAGAGTGTAAGGGTTGGGTGGAAGAGATTGCCACAGGCAATAACCCCGACCTCTAGTTAGGACAATATTTTTTTTTCTTTGTTATTCATTATTTTATTTTGTTCAATCTACTTTTTTTTCTGTCTTAAAACTTTATATTGTAAATATTGTCCTCCTAATAAAGAATTGTATAATAATAGTAATAATGTAATCAAATAATGATATCACCTAATACAGCAGCTTTAGTAAAAGTACTGCCTAATATGTCATATTCCGGACAGTATAAAGTATCTTATAAATTATCATAATAGGTATCTTACCTGGAAGTCAGGGCTGGTAGGTATGAGGGCACCTTCCCGATACCAGGACACTTTGGGCGCGGGTTTGCCCGTCACCTGAGTTCTGAACGAGGCAGACTGCCCCTCATTCACTACTATGTCCTTTAGAGGAGTCACTTTAGGCAAAACCTCTTGAATTTCGGGGGCTAAAAATAAATAAAAAACAATAAAGGGTAAATTAATCTTCCTCTTAGTCTTAGCTTCAAATTTTAAGTTTCCTAAAATTAGAATCACACTGCATCTTTTTTCATCACACTTCAGGAATACCTAAGGTCCATTGCATAATTATTAATTTACTAATGGACAGATTTAATCATGAACGTAACGAAGAAAATGCATTCACAATCAAATTGCTCATTGCCAATTAAATTCACGCTTACATCAGTCCGTTAATGACAATGCAATCAATAGTTAGTCTAAAAAACCTAGCGTTACTAATTTTTATAATAGATGTTAGACTTCTGTACTTGGTGCACTGTCGCACAGTCACCGCGACATGAGGGTAAGGTTAACAAATACATTCTTTTTATCTCACAAATACTATATTTCAAAGGTAAAATATTTCTTCCAACTCATTACCGAGAGGAAGCGTGCCTCTGATGCTCGAGCTATTGCCCCTTTGGATGTGATATCTTTTGTATCAGAAGTTAACAATAAACTCCAACTCACCTAGAACCTTCAGGTTCGCGGTCAGTACGACCTGGCCCCCCGGGTTGCTAGCCACACACTTGTACTGTCCCTCGTCCTCTGGGAAGGCCTCGGATATCCGCAGCACCACGTTGTCCCCATCCTTGGACATCTGGAAGTACTTGCTGGGCTTGATCACCTTGTCCCCCTTCTGCCACTTGATGTTCAGGGCTGAAACAGAGCGGGCGGGTTTCATTCAAAAGTTCGCACCTTTTTTATACCATAATTTAAAAAAACACAATACTTCCAATTATCTTATATTAGAAATTTCTCGGAAGTAATAAATATCATAGTAGGTATTCAGGTAGATCCAGGAATCTAGATGAATAGTTGAAAAAATCATTTTTGATATAGTAAAAAACTTGGAAAATGAGATTGTTCCAACTTCGTATTGATTAGTAATTTTATGTATTGGTTGATTTCGTTTCACCTGACTTAGATAGCAATAGGTTACTTACGGTGTTGTTGTCGTATGTCGTACTTACGTATAGTCTCTAGCCAACTTAAGTGGAGAAGTTGGCTTGTTCTGAATCATATATTTCTATGTGCGATCTACCATCGCGATTGTGAGAACTTGGGTTATTTCTTAAGCCATTAAACCCTTGGAAAACTGCAAGCTAGCCTGGCTTGATAGGGTAGGAGAGTCCGTTCTCTGTTTAAAGTACTCTAACGAAACACTGGTCTCTTCTCTGTTTAGCGTCCCCACAGCCAGATAAAAGTTACTTACGTGGTTTCCCCGTGATGCGACACTTGAGAGTGACGGCCGAGCCTTCCTTGACATTCACGTCCTTCAACGGTTCCACTACCGAGGGTGCTTCCTCCTGTTGCGGCCCCGGGGCCTGCTTGACAGCCTTGCTCGGTTTGGCCTGCACCACTAGTTCGGCCTCACAGCGGGCCTCTCCGGCCGCGTTCATGGCCACACACTCGTAGGCCCCTGAGTCTTCGGCCAGGGATTCGATGATGAGAAGAGTGAACAGATTGTCCTCTTCCAGAGTTTTGTAGCGGATGTCCGAGATGATTTTCTTCCCATTCTGAAGAGAGAATCAGTTTATTTATGAGAAATAAATACGATAATTAATAATAAATCAATTGATTTGAGGGTTAGGAGGTAAAAGAGCATGCATTAACATCGCCTGGTAATTTAAAAGGAGAATGATCTCATGCCCAATTCATGTTTAAGCTGTTAAATAAACCGATTTTTATAAGAGATGGTGAAGACCTTCAAAAACAATTCGAAAAAGTCTCATTTCTACAGTTATTTTTCCAACGGTGTCATTACTTCAATATTTCATAGAACTGAACTACCCAGGTAGTCACAATAGATCTAATTAGGTCGCAGTGTTAATTGTAAGGGTTTCATTGAAAACCCTACAGTCAGGTCAGTAACTACTCAGGTAGTCATCGAAGAGACCAGCAACAGTTATTGCCCTCACAGATGTCATCCGTTGACTTTATATCTGTGTTGGTGTAGTTGCTTTCATATAAAAAAAGGTAGATTACCTTTAGCCAGTACACGTCGAGAGGCTTAGTGGCGGATATCTTGGCGTCGAATCTGGCCAGCTGTCCCACGTTGATAACAGCGGAGGATATGGTGGTCAGGAAGGAGGGGGGCACGACACCCCCACGTCCTCCTTGTCTCTTCTCCTCCACCACTAGGTTGGCACTGCACTTGGCTTTGCCTCCGCGATTCTCGGCAATCACAGCGAATACGCCGGAGTCTTCCATGAATACCTGGGATTTTTAAAAAAAATAAATTAGGGAAATCTGGGGATATGATGTATAAGTTTATCCTACAATAATTTATATTGAGCTTGATAAAATTCACCTTAACTTGGGGCTATATGAAATTTATTTAGTACATTTTGAGTGATTTTTTTTCTTATACGAGTAAAAAAATCTATCGATTTTACAGTTAGTAAGAGTAGAGTAATAAACCTCAACCATGAGGTTGAACAACGTCGACCCTGCTTGAGCGGGATAAGACAGAGTAAAAGAAGAAGAAGAAGAAGAGTAGAGTAATAGAGTGATTGTTACCTGTCTCATGACCAGAATAGATTTGGTACTGAACGTGTGTATCTGGAAGTCAGGAGATGACGTAATGGGGAAGTCCTCACGGTACCACTTCACGGTGGGCAATGGATCCCCGTCAAATTCAACCTCGAATCGGGCCTGGTCTTGCTCGAAGGCGCGACACGGCTGAATTTTCTTTGTGAATACAGGGGGCTTGGCGGGCTTCTGGAAGGTGGGAATTTATATTGATGATTTTGTTTTTGTTTAGCTGCGTAATTTTATTAATTTATTATTTACATGCATGGTTAATGGATTGCGGCTCACAAATTGACACATTATAAAATGTGAGTCTAATTTCTTGGTGTGTAATAACATGCAATTTCTTAGATAGGTACCTGTAATGAGAGGTAAAATATCTAGATTCCAAAACATAGAAACATTTTAATGGTACATTAGATAATTCTACTACTAATTAACTAAATTTCTTAAAAAATCCGTTACCAAACTGATAGGTACTAGTTGTGA
>CM044959.1:35942889-35954066 GCA_024516035.1 Bactericera cockerelli
TTCCCTGCAGCACACCAGAGGCAGCAGTTGATGACGAGAAGCCCAAAGAAGCCCCCGTGTTTGTCTCGCAGCCGGAGGCCCAGAAAGTGCAGGAGGGCGAGCCCGCCCGCTTCTGTACCCGGGTGACTGGATTCCCGCGACCTCGCGTTATGTGGCTCATCAATGGCCACACAATTGTCAACGTAAGTCACGTATACAACATCTCGTACGTTGAAATCTTAACAGTAAAATAATGTGTATTTTGTCAGACACTCGTCTGACTTTTCTAATAAATTTGATTCAGAAAAAAAACAGATTCGACTGTCAAATTGGATCTTACCATACAATTGGTAGACAACCTTATCTTAGACACCTTTCACAGACAACATTATCATCATAGACAACATGATACTTGGTAAATATTTTATATTAATTAATGTATTTTCTATTTAAATATCCTCAGGGTATGCGATACAAGTTAACATACGACGGCATGTGGCATTTGGATATTCCCAAGACCCGTCAGTATGACAATGGTGAAGTTGAAGTCATCGCACGTAACTCCTCAGGAGAAGCTCGTATCAAAACGACTCTCACTGTAACATCCAGGCATGACGACTACCGTGGAGTGCTCAAGAATTCCCCTAGACGTAAGTTTATCCGGCGCAGTCGATCTTTTGTTTTGGATCAATTTTCTAAATTTGGTCGTTTTGTTGCTGTTTTTGATCTCAAATTCTCTTTATAATAATTTATATTTATTCTACTTTCATTTTTTACAGCTTATACTTTAGCTTCTGCAGTTTTATCTCCCGCAGTTCTCTCTATTTCTAGGTTTGCCTAATGTTCTATATTATCTCTTTTCCATCTGTGATTTTCAGCTTTTATCTTTCTTGTTTTCCTCTTCATATCTACTTCTAGGTTTTAGAGTTAATACTACTTCATGCTGCCAATTTTTTTTTTAATCTATTGGTTTGCGTTATTCTGATAGAAGAGAATTTGCTTTTGAAAATTTGACTTTTTGCAATTTCTATTTTCAAATAAATTCTCTTCCTAAAGGTTTCTTCCACACGCTTACAGTAAATTTTCCACTAAGCACAGTTTGACTTTTCACTCAAAAATACATCCGTGAATTATCTCTCAAACTACATCAACAAAAGTGACTAAAATTTCTCGCTGAATTCACTCTCACTCAATACTTAAATCTATTTTATAGAACAGTTAAAAGTTCAAATATTCTCAAACATTTATAAATTATCATATGAAAGATCATTCCTGGATGTATATCGTTCATCATGTACTTTTTACAGTTAAGTTAATATTGTTTGTACCAATCAATTTTTAATGCTGTACAAAGTGCATGCATGAATCTAGCTATCTATCAATAGCTTTATTTTTGTTGACACTAGACATCTGCAACATTAACACTAAAATCATCACAATATAAAACTAGAATCACGAAATTATGAGAACTTACATTGAAAAACATTCTCACGAATTATTACTTGTAATATTCAGTATGAATCTTAAAAGTGATTATGAAACAAGAAAAATATGAAACATCAATTCATAAGAAAAATCGGGTGTTCTCATTTTTCTGATTCTATTTTCAAACATCATAAGATATGCTCATTCTCTTTATTCCTCTAAAATCCTTTCCTTCCTGTGACATGGTTTTAAACTTCGAAATTAATATCAATGAACTCTTGTCCTTTACAAACCTTGAACAATATGGACTTGTGTCTCACCCTATTCTTCTCTTGACAAATAAAGATTTAGTGATTGAGTCGATGAGATGTCCGGCCTCGGATTTTAGCACTTTTTCTACAACGGAAAAGTCCATCAGCTCTTCGACGTCCGAAACTTCGACTTGTAAAATAACTGTGTGTGAGAATTGTCTCAGCCGGATGTCGCTAATAACAACAGGTAAATCTCGTGTCTTTGTTGTCTCATCCAGCATCCTCGAATGTCATGTTATGGAGTTTGCGTTGGGATCCTCACTATTCTACTTTATGCCAGATCGAGCAATAGTTTATCTGTTTTTTTTTTAAAAAAAAAGGTTTTTCAAAATGGCCTTGCCAAAGCAAACTGGTATACAGTAGCATGGTGAGGACGAACATGAAGATATTTGTGAAATGGAGCTCATATCTTTCAACCTTACAACAGTCCAAGCGAGGGTAGATACTTTTTGTAAAGATAAAATAATTTAATTATAATCGAAAATTAGATAGAGTTATTTTGTTTGCTCTATTTTTATCACTAAGATCTGGATAATATTTTAAACGTTTTAAAATATTACTAGATGTTAACTCGATTTATAGATTCCTCGTATTTTTGAGCCCTTTGCACAAATTCTTCATGCATCTTCCGAACCCAATAGAACGTTTTGTCATGGACTCGAATCATGTAAATTCTGTAAATATCTCTGTGTTCACTTGTACTGTTTCTCAGTAGACAATATTTTATTTCCAAGTTATTTATTTCTCCTAAATCACCCCTTCCTGGTGTTCAAGGTAATGAACCCTTCTTACTTCCTTGCTTGTTTCCATTTTTTTCTATTCCATTGACCTTTAACGAAAACTTTCTTGATTTTTTAACATATGCAACTCGTGAGTCTTCTCCAAATGAGATGTTCTTATCAAAAACAAAAAAATTAATTATAATAAAATTTAAAAAGTAAAATCCCTTTTTATGTCAAAGAACGAAACTTTTGTTTCCTTGCCTGATGTTCTATGTCACATCCACTTTAAATCGAATGTTTAAAATTCTCCCTACCCTTGTCATCATTTTATCATGTAATATTACCTACCATTAGATTGATATTGACATAATTTTCTTCTTCAATTAACAATTTTTTACCCTTAGATTTTGTAGCTTGTCTTTTCATGATGTGTGTACGTGTACAGTATTTAGAACTATTGTACTACCCTGCATGATACAGCAACTCCTTGTAAAAGAATAATAAGTATCTGTCTAAGTTTAAAAATAATCAACTACCTTCGTATCGTTCGAGTGAAGGTCTAGTTTGAAAAAATACCTTTGGAAGAAAACTTACCCCTATGTATCCAAGCTCTGTGAATTTTTTGTAAATTTTAAACAAACGTTTATTTTGTTTAAAAACAAATTAACACGAACACGAAGTGACAAAAAATGTTCACACTGTAGTAAATGGTAAGGTCCTATGTATAATCTTCAGTTTATAAATTGAGTTTATTAGACTTAATGTTGCGAAAGAGATAAAAAATCTCTCTTGGGAGAAAATCTCAAGAAATTACTAAATTAATGACTATGCATGCTGACTTAAAATGGTAACCTTTTGTAAAATTGTAACTGGAAATTATAGCCCTTCTGAAAGAACCTATTGGGAAACTTAATTGAACCTTGTAAATAAAGTATTATCTTGTAGTTATCTCAAATTACAAATACATGTTTTCCCTGTGTAGAAATTAACGAAATGCTTTAATTAAATTAAATCCTTTTTAATATAGCACATTCTAGACTATATTCCTAGATATTCAACGATCTTTTAGAGGTAGGTTGTCCAATTGTCCATGTTGTTTACTTCTGTGGCATTCCACTGAAGCGTCAAATATCAATACGTCAAATATCAATAAAAAATACAATGTAATACACCTAATCGAAAGACATTTCTTTCATGTACTATTTTTTACCCTAAAAATTCAGTGGAATCTTTGGTGCATTAATAGCAATTACAGGACATCCCTAAGGGCCGAATTATGAAACAAGAGTACTTTTAAGATAAGCCAGATCCTCCCTCAAGGGGTTTCAACCAATCACATTGTTTTTAGCCCGATTTAAGGGACAGTGGCTTATCTTAACTTTGATCCTGTCTTATAATTTGGCCTGAAACAACTCAGCTGAATTAGCTTAACTTGACATTACTTGTTTAACCCTTTGATTCTCCTTCGGTCATCACAGCATGGTACGACTCCGAGTTGGCCACTTACCAGAAGGACCGCTCAGAGACAGAGCTGGAGAAAGTGTTTGACGAGCGGCATGCGACGCAAGCCTCCCGCACACCAGATGCTCTGATGGCCGGGACGATAGTAGACATGATCAAACGGGATAAGGCCACCAAGGAAGAGCAACCGGAGTGGACAAAGACGGTGAAGAACCGCAAGAACGAGGACTACTACAACAAACTGAGCAAGGTGGGTTTGCTTTAGTTGAACATTGTGCCTTTTTCAAGTTAACCATTCCATCTGAAAACAAACAAGCCCATTTCCATTCAACCATTCCTTTTCGATTAAGCAATTGCATCTCAATTCAACCTTTTGGTTTCAATCCAATCTAAATAATTTTAAAAAATCAATTATTGATTTTTTTCTTGTAAGCAATTTCATCTCAAATCAACTATTTCGTGTCAATCAATTCTATTATTTTAGGTCAGAGCTGCAGCTCGACCCACCTTGAGAAGTACCCCCCCTTCCCCTACCGTTTCGGACTTAATTTTCCTCGTACGTCATCATTATAGAGCCATTTTACCTTGTGAGAACTTCCTAATTCGAACTTCCCATGAGAACCTTTTGAAATTTCCCATGATAAGACAGGTAGTTCGGTTAGGTTAGGCCCGAGCTGGGGGTTCTTGCTTCAGTGTATTCTCAACTCTCGTACCGTTCGGACCTCGATACTTTTAAAAGTGCTCTAGCTTTTGGTATCGGGCAAAATTTTCAATTATTTTTCAAATTATTTTTTCTATTTGCCGCACGTCGTCAATCTTTAAAGGTAAGTTCTCTCTTTTCATTAAGCAGCTCTTTTTAATTCATTGCGCCTGACGGGCCTTTGAACTTACTCTTACGGCCTCTGAGTGGCTTTCGCATGCGATTGCCTAAATGCTTCACCGGGGAGAGTCTCCATCTTCTGCCTTGTGCAGTCGACCGGTGGGCAGCTCAGTTTAATTCATTGCGCCTGACGGGCCTTTGAACTTTCTCTCACGGCCTCTGAGTGGCTTTCGCATGCGATTGCCTAAATGCTTCACCGGGGAGAGTCTCCATCTTCTGCCTTGTGCAGTTGACCGGTGGGCAGCTCAGTTTAATTCATTGCGCCTGACGGGCCTTTGAACTTTCTCTCACGGCCTCTGAGTGGCTTTCGCATGCGATTGCCTAAATGCTTCACCGGGGAGAGTCTCCATCTTCTGCCTTGTGCAGTTGACCGGTGGGCAGCTCAGTTTAATTCATTGCGCCTGACGGGCCTTTGAACTTTCTCTCACGGCCTCTGAGTGGCTTTCGCATGCGATTGCCTAAATGCTTCACCGGGGAGAGTCTCCATCTTCTGCCTTGTGCAGTTGACCGGTGGGCAGCTCAGTTTAATTCATTGCGCCTGACGGGCCTTTGAACTTTCTCTTACGGCCTCTGAGTGGCTTTCGCATGCGATTGCCTAAATGCTTCACCGGGGAGAGTCTCTATCTTCTGCATTGCGCAGTTGACCGGTGAGCAGCTCAGTTTAATTCATTGCGCCTTACGGGCCTTTGAACTTTCTTGTGGTCTCTGAGTGGCTTTCGCATGCGATTGCCTAAATGCTTCACCGGGGAGAGTCTCCATCTTCTGCTTTGTGCAGTTGACCGGTGAGCAGCTCAGTTTAATTCATTGCGCCTTACGGGCCTTTGAACTTTCTTGTGGTCTCTGAGTGGCTTTCGCATGCGATTGCCTAAATGCTTCACCGGGGAGAGTCTCCATCTTCTGCTTTGTGCAGTTGACCGGTGAGCAGCTCAGTTTAATTCATTGCGCCTGACGGGCCCTTGAACTTTCTTGTGGTCTCTGAGTGGCTTTCGCATGCGATTGCCTAGTTGCTTCACCGGGGAGAGTCTCCATCTTCTGCTTTGTGCAGTTGACCGGTGAGCAGCTCAGTTTAATTCATTGCGCCTGACGGGCCCTTGAACTTTCTTGTGGTCTCTGAGTGGCTTTCGCATGCGATTGCCTAAATGCTTCACCGGGGAGAGTCTCCATCTTCTGCATTGCGCAGTTGACCGGTGAGCAGCTCAGTTTATTTCATTGCGCCTTACGGGCCCTTGAACTTTCTTGTGGTCTCTGAGTGGCTTTCGCATGCGATTGCCTAGTTGCTTCACCGGGGAGAGTCTCCATCTTCTGCTTTGTGCAGTTGACCGGTGAGCAGCTCAGTTTAATTCATTGCGCCTGACGGGCCTTTGAACTTTCTTGTGGTCTCTGAGTGGCTTTCGCACGCGATCGCCTAAATGCTTCACCGGGGAGAGTCTCCATCTTCTGCATTGCGCAGTTGACCGGTGAGCAGCTCAGTTTAATTCATTGCGCCTGACGGGCCTTTGAACTTTCTCTCACGGTCTCTGAGTGGCTTTCGCATGCGATTGCCTAAATGCTTCACCGGGGAGAGTCTCCATCTTCTGCCTGGTGCAGTTGACCGGTGAGCAACTCAGTTTAATTTATTGCGCCTGACGGCCTTTGAACTTTTTCTTGCGGTCTCTGTGTGGCTTTCGCATGCGATTGATCTCTTTTGATCTTTGACCTAGTAACAACAATTTATTGTGCAATCTATTTTGTCTTTATATGGTGAAAGTTAATCAATTCACGGCTCGTTTCCGAGCCGTGTCCATATATTTTCAAGTGACATTTTGATAAGTTCCAGTCCGTCTTCGCGCCGTGTGTTATATTCCAGCGCTACAGAATTCAGGGTAAGTTCTTTTCCTGATTTTTCATTTTGGGCTCATGAGTTTTGAGTTCCTTGTGCCTCGGTACAAGTCGAGGCGTTACTCAAGATTTTGAGCTGGGGAGTTGACTTTGTCCTCCCTCTTTGGCGGGGGCGTCTCTCCAGACCCCCGGCCTGTCTCCTGGTACCTATGCTTTTGGTACCAGTCGAGCCATTACTCAAGATTTGAGCCGTGGAGTTGACCTTGTCCTCCCTCTTGGCGGGTGCGTCTCCCCAGACCCCCGGCCTGTCTCCTGGTACCTATGCTTTTGGTACCAGTCGAGCCATTGCTCAAGATTTGAGCCGTGGAGTTGACCTTGTCCTCCCTCTTGGCGGGTGCGTCCCTCAGACCCTCGGCCTGTCTCCTGGTACCTATGCTTTTGGTACCAGTCGAGCCATTGCTCAAGATTTGAGCCGTGGAGTTGACCTTGTCCTCCCTCTTGGCGGGTGCGTCTCTCAGACCCTCAGCCTGTCTCCTGGTACCTATGCTTTTGGTACCAGTCGAGCCATTGCTCAAGATTTGAGCCGTGGAGTTGACCTTGTCCTCCCTCTTGGCGGGTGCGTCTCTCAGACCCTCGCCCTGTCTCCTGGTACCTAAGTCGAGCCATTGCTCAAGATTTTTAGCCATGGACTGTACTTTGTCCTCCCTCTCGGTGGGAGCGTCTCCCCAGACCACCGGCCTTTCTCCTGGTTCCTGTGCCTTCGATACAAGTTGAGCCGTGGACTAGACCCTGCCCCTCCTTGGCTTGGCTTGGGTGTATCTCCCTAGAACCCTTGCCTGTCTACTTGTACCTATGCCATCGGTAGAAGTTGCGCAGTTGCTCAAAATTTTGAACCGTGTGCTGGACTCCGTACCTCCTTGGCTTGGGTGCTTCCTTAGACCCCTTGCCTGTCTCCTGGTGCCGAGGCCATTGGTAACAGTAGAGCCGTTGCTCAAAATTTTGAGCCGTGGGCTGGACTCGGTCCTTACCTGGTTTGGGTGCGTCTCCTTAGACCCCTTACCGTCTCTTGGTGGTTAGACCCCTGGTATCATTCGAGCCGTTGCTAAAATATTTGATCTGTGGGCTGGACTCTTTCCCTCCTTGGCTTAGGTGTGTCTCTCTAGACCCCTCGGCTGTCTCCTCGTACCTATATCTTTGGAACCAGTCGAGCCGTTGCTCAGAATTCGAGACGTGAAATGGTTCTTTGTCTGCCTTTCGCTTGGGCGCGTCTCCCTGATCCCCTTCTCCTTTCTGGTCGAGCCTTGCTTCGGATATTGCATCGTTGCTCAATAATTTAAGCCGCTCAAGAGACAAAATACAGCCAATACTCACTGTTTGCCTAGTATTCTTGTCAGATGTCTACGGCAACATCTTTATAATAATTCTCTTTAGTGGAAGTTATCCACCAGGCGAGGTTAATGCTCAAAGCATTTTCTACCACCTAACCCTCGGAGTCTTTTTATTATGTGGTCACAAACTCAAATTAATGGGGAAAAAATTCATGCACTGGGCGGGATTCGAACCAACGGATCCATACGCTACCTGGATTACCAGCTTTGGGCGTTATCCACTTGACTACCAATGCTCGGTAGTCTTTGGGAGCTCTCTGTGACCTGCCATCTGTCAATGACGTCCTGTCTCGACTGAAGGATGTGTCAAAAAAAAAAAAAAGTTTCTACCTGATGGCTGGTGAGATTGGACGCTGATCAACTCGATCGACTTAGGCTTTGAAGTAGATGCAACAGTCCTTAACAAGCTTCGATTCGCCCTCCCCACGCTAGATATAGTTTGGGCTTTTGATCCAAGTGCGTCAGTCTTGAAGTAATACCACTATAGTAATATGGAAAAGCAGATCCGTGGATCATCGCAGTCATACGATATCATGGCTCAGGCTGTAGCTCCTCTAAAACCGGAGTTCATTTCTCGTGAGGCAGCGGACAGAATCCTGGTTGGAAATGTTTCCATACCAGTCTCCAGATAATCGTCCCTGTCAACAAAGTCTCCGGAAGATTCTGGGACACAAAAAACTCTTGACAAACGCTTCCAAGTACAAAAGGACTTCCAAGCCATGAATTTTCTCTTCACCAGGCTTCAGCCGACTCATGATCAACCGATCGTCTAGAACGATGAGTTGTCGGCGTCTGACCCTTCGGAAGCCTAGGATTCTGAGGGTGACTATTCTCTTCCGGAAGCCCCTCCCCTGTAGGGCAAGCACGAGGAAGTTATAGCGACTCCAGACCTTCCGTTCGATGTTACCCCCTGCGTAAAAGAACATGAGCCGGATGTTCCTCTTCCATCTCCTGAAGCCGAAATAAATGGCCGCAAATGTCAGAATCTCAATTCTACAAGTTGGACATGGTATCTTCGTTCGTCTGCAGCCGAATTCGGAACTGAAGGCCCAGCCAAGTGCATGAGCGGATCTCCTGGCTAATATGAACGGAGCTTTTGGGATATTATCCCACTGCCTAATTCTCCAACGCCCTGCACTGGCAGACGTCACGAACAAGATCGTTGCTGTACATCCTTCTGTGAAGTCGTCAAGAACGACCTGATAAAAGAACTGCCCTCGGAAGATTCTGCTTCCGAGGGTCTTCTTCAGTACGTTAGCGGAAAGAGATCTCAAACGGTTGCTAGTCGGAGAAGCCTGTTTGTACCAGCGACTTAGGTCCCGCGTCGGATTCTGATAGATATTCCTCCTTCGGAAGACTAATTGTTTGAGCCCAAGGCCTTACTTGAAGCTGTGAAATCACACTCTTCTTCTTCTCATCCTCGCCCACGACCTCAGAGAAGCCGCACTACGAGGATACTTGTCCCCCCTTCGTTCGTGGGTTTATAACCTTTTAGATATGAAAAAAAAAAAAAATAATCAAAGATGAAGTTCACTGGATTTCCCAGACCTGCCCATATCTTCAAGGGTCAAAGTCTAGGCAGCTTCTAAAGCAGTGATTGCCAATTGGAACACGACAGCTCTGAAGGAGGCAGGAATCATTGCTTCCTCCGGGAGCCTACGTTCTTCTGTCAACTTTGACTTGTCAAGGACAAATATCCCCCTTCGGCAAATTGGCGATCCACGTCAACTTTTATGAGGCATTACTGTCGCAAAATCGAGTTTCAAAAGACTCTTCTGGGGACTGAGGACCCCCTCTAATCCTGCCCTGTAATTTATACAGGCGGTGGATAACTTCTTGTTCCTTGTGAGCAATGTCAATAATGTAGTTCATTATCTTCCATGTGCATCAAATATTGTGCAGGTTCATGTAACTATGTATACATTTGATATTATTGGTCTGGTCTCCTATCCCACGGTACATACATTCCTACTTGTAATTTGTACCCTCTCGCTGTAGAATGTTATTCTTAACCCAGATAACGCGGTGAAATTTTTTGTTTTATTTTTTTGGAGTGATATAAATTGAGTCCTGAATCAAAATAAGTGCTGTCAACTTATCACTCGGACTCAAAACAAAGAGCTTAAGGTGTCGCCAACTAACCTCAACAAGCTGAATTAATTTAGAAAAATCCACAACGTAGTACCTTTCACCAGATGGGGCTGACGTCCTTCCAGAAGCACGTCCTTCTGGAAGGACGTCAGCCCCATCTGGGTTAATAATGCTAATTATTCATTTTACTCTCGTAAATGAAATTTACAATATTTTCTATAGCCTCTGTTTTGCACCAATACCTCTGCGTATTGTCTGTTTTATTTTCCGTTGTGTTCTGGAACCTGATTTAAAAAATCTCTTTCGACTATATCACAGTGTATTCCCGGCCACGAGCTGGCAGATAACAAACACATCTCAAGGTGGGTCGAGCTGCAGCTCTGACCTAAAATAATACAGTTTTCTTCCCGAAGGGACCCGAAAACTGATATTTTGGGTCAAGCAAAGCTCGACCCACCCACTTAAATGCTTGCCAGCTCCGCATTTTAATTCACTGAAGCAAGAACCCCCAGCTCGGGCCTAACCTAACCGAACTACCTGTCTTATCATGGGAAATTTCAAAAGGTTCTCATGGGAAGTTCGAATTAGGAAGTTCTCACAAGGTAAAATGGCTCTATAATGATGACGTACGAGGAAAATTAAGTCCGAAACGGTAGGGGAAGGGGGGGTACTTCTCAAGGTGGGTCGAGCTTTGCTTGACCCAAAATATCAGTTTTCGGGTCCCTTCGGGGAGAAAACTGTATTATTCCATTTCAACTAAACAATTCAAACTCAATCATCTCAGTTAAAATTTCTCATTCAAATATGTAAACATGATAAACTGCACGCGGAACCATTTCACGAACATCCCTTTCTCAACCCCACAATTCCCTCTGCATTTCAGCTGGAGGAAGAACAGCTGATCCGTGAAGCTCGCATCCGGGAGGCCTCCCATCAGACAGGCATCCCTCAGGAGCGCGTCTCGGTGTCTAGCAGGGCGGCTCAGAAGTACGAGAGAGACCTGGAGGCGTCTCGCAAGGAGCCGGAGCTGCAGCCCTGGCAGAAGAAGAACATTCTCAAGAGCCGCACTGCGTCGTCTGACCGCTCCGCTGTCGAGACCGAG
>CM044959.1:35954166-35969873 GCA_024516035.1 Bactericera cockerelli
GGTAGACGTCGTTTATCTCGAGAATGACGAAGCCGAAATCGTTGATGGTCTTGATTCTGGACCCGGCGGACAGTGCCTTGCCGTTGTGGAACCACTCCACCGTCATGGAGGCGTCATTGGTGGGGGTGAGGCGGCACTCGAAGTGAGCGAGGGTGCTCTCGGCTAGGGTAAGGTCAGTGGGGGTGGTCATGAACTCGGGAGGCTTGCCTGTGTCCTCCTCGATCGTTTGGTCGGGCATGTGACCGTAGCCTTCTAGTTCGGCGATCTTGTCAATGGTGCCTGGAATACGGAATCGAATGGATTTATTTGATCGTTTTTTGTGTGTGATGGAGTCTGAGATGTGGAAAATAATCTATGTGGATTTTTTTAAAAAAAAAGATGATTGTTTCACAGCCTTTTTTATTTCGTAGCCATGAAACAGGAGCTACTGTAGACGCTTGTGGTCTGTGTTGTAGCCTGCCCATCCCGTAGTATACCTCCCCTCTGATGGGCGAGAAGTGACACAATACTTCCCATTTAGGTGCTGGGTCAACACGAGCGCACCGGAAGGTATCCCTTACAAACAATTGTAACCAAATTAAGAATACAATTTTTTGTCGGCACGGGGGATCGAACCCAGGACCTTCCGCATGGCAAGCGAGTGCTTAAACACTGAGCTAATCGCGCGCTACATGAAGCGTATCAGAGGAGAACTAGCAAATATCTGAGGAGATTTTCTTTTCTTTAAAATTTACCCGTCTTCTTCGAAGTTTTTAACTTTAAAGACGGCTATACCTTCCCATTATCTTTTATTGTATTAATTGTATCTTGTACAAATAAATGTAAATATTGTTTTAAAAAAAAGTCAACAGTGAGATAAAAAATCATTAGATCGGATCCGTTGGAAGTTGGATAATTTTTCATCAAACCATCACGAATCAAATCTGTCTTGTTCATAAGTCTTATATAAAAAGATTGATCAATAAACCAACATTTTCATTTTCAGTGTACACTGTACACCTGTAGGTCAGTAAAATTTACATCATGGAGAAAGGCATGATCTTTAATTGAGTCGAACTTTGTTATGTGATGACAAAAATAAGAAAAGGAAAGGAGTATAGAGAGAATCAAACATTAAACAAAGACAATGAAATAACAGTAAAAATCTACAATTTCCTCACCTTCCATTCCCTTGGGTAACTGGGACTCCAGAATGATGGACCGTTTGCCCGCCACCTTCATGGTAGCGGAAGTGACCGCCTCTCCATAGTCATTGTAAGCGCGGCAAGAGTACTGACCGCAGTCCTCGGGGTACACGGGAGATATCTCCAGGATAACGAACCTGGGGGTGGGGAAAACGAAATTTATTACTAAGGTGAAGAAGAGCAGAACTGAAGAGTGTTTTCCCAGTAGATGTATCAAAGTTAGATGTTAGAAGGAAAGGTAGAAGTCACAATACTTTTAATAATAAAATTAAATGCGTTGATCATAAAGCACATTTCACATTTATGTGCTTTATGATGATTGCTAATTTATGATTGCTAGAAACAAAAAAATGTACCAGTACTCTAAACACCGAGAAAGCTCTATCTGTGTAAAGTTCGTGTAACACTTGAAACTACTTCAGACAATGCTAAATTTGCTAGATTAAATATTAGGATTACAATCATAATCAAAGTGTGCGTGAAAAATAGAAAGAAAGAATTCATTTTATTTGTTAGTAAAGCAATAGTAATAATTTTCATTTTTATCTATAAATGATGTCATCATCTATCTCTTATTAAGTATTCTGGTACTTTCTGAGATCGTATCATTATAGCTGTTATAAGATTTTTTTTTTTCACGGCATCTATTCACATTCTTCTCGGCCCTCCACTTATAATATATAATAATAATAGTTTTTTTTATTTATTTTCTTTATTAAGAAACATTTATACAAAATACTTCTCCTAAGCTTTGAAGGGCTTCTAAGTTTTTCGTACCCAAAGTCGGCGAAGGTGCGGAATCGTGAGCCGGTCTTCATGGGCTTGCCGTTCCAGAACCACTCGACCTTCAGTTTGGGGTCATCTGTGGGGGTCAGCCGCGCCTCGAAGTGGGCGTTCTCCCCCTCCCGCAAGTCGTCAATATTGGACAGGGGCACCGTGAACACGGGCGCCGCGCGGGTCTCTGTGTCTGCGGCTTCCGTGCGGCGCAAGTGTGCGGAATCTTCGAGTGTTTGAATCTTCTCGAGACCGCCTTCCATACCCTGAGGGAGAAAGTCCGGTGGGGTTAGAAGGATTATGGTTGTGTCAATTGTATCACTGTATCAGTAATTGTATGAACCTGAATCTTCAAGATCATCATTAAGGTGGAATCATCGTGAAGAATAGGTGTCCGGCAGCAAAAAAAAAAAAAAAAACATTCAGAACATTATACATTGTTTATACAAGAATTGAAATGATCTCCATGTTATAAAAGTTCTTTATAAGATAAGTTATCTTGAGAAAAATCTCTGCTTTTAACAAAAGAGAAATGTTTTCATTTCTCTGTAGGATTCATTAGTCCTAGTCTGGCAGTATAAATAACGCGATATTATTACTGTGGCATTTATAAGAGAAACCTGGATATAAGAAGAAGAAAAATTCTGATCCCTTGGGTCCTTATATCCAGGTTCGACTGTATTTATTATTATTACTAGGACGGTCACGCCTCACTGTAAGGAATTTTCTGGCTTTTTTCCCTTTAATCTTTTTTTTATCAAGTGAGTGCGTTTAAAGTGTCGTGGGATTGCCGCCTTGCATTCAAGTTTTTTAATTAAATTTGTAAAGTCGAAGTATTCATATGATGCTCGATGCCCCCTACAGTTCTCTAAATTTAAAAACGTTCTGCATCCAACTTGTTTAAAATATACCTCGGGCAGCTGAGACTCCAGGATGAGGTTGGTCTTGGAGGCGCAGGTGAGGGAGGCCTTAGTGACGTCACTGCCATGCTTGTTGGTGGCGCGGCACTCGTACACGCCGGAGTTCTCCTCGTAGCAGTAGAGGATGTCGAGGATCACGATGCCAAAGTCGTGGAAGGTGCGGTAGCGGTGCCCGTGGGGCAGCTTCTTGCCGTTGTAGAACCACTCGACCTGAGGGAGGAAAAATTACATATTAATGACTAGCGGGCTGTCGCCAGCTTTGCGGGCCGAGACATGGCCGTAAAGCCAAAAATCCTTTTTCGCCAATGGCAGGTGTTGTAGTGGAAATTTCGAAAAGTCCCGTCTTATTGCACATCTAGACTATAAGACAAAGCTACCTACCAAATTTCAGCTTCCTAGGACTTACCAGTTCGGAGAAACAGTGATGAATCAGTGAGTGAGTCAGTCAGTCAGTCAGTGAGTGAAACTCTCTTTTAAATAAGTATAGATGAAAATCCATAATTTTATGTAACTAACTCGTCTTAAGTACCAAGTTTAGTCGTAAAAGTACATTTTTCTAGCTGTAAAATGACAAGTGACATAATTTGTGGAGGTATAGTATATTTTGTGCAGAATTGATGGATTATTTTTTTTTATTATTTTTTTTTAATTTGGGTTTAACGGTGCTTTCAACTGCATCATGGTCATCTCACGACGGGTTTTTATTTATGATTAAGAGATGGATAGAAGGCATTTTCAACAGAGTGACTTGGAATGAAAACCATAAAGGATAAACTTCCACTGTGGGCGAAAAATGAAGTTCAAAAGGTTCTTGTATAGAATAGAAATTACCTTGTTTATACTGCCGAGGTGAGACTGAAAAGTCAATTTCTTTCAGCAGTCTAAACAAGGTCTCTTGTTTATTTTCAAAATTAAATAGACATTTTGTACATACATTTAATATTCTTAAGATTACATAAATAAAAAAGCCTTGCTTAGGCTGGAAAAAAAAAGAAGAAGAATTGTAGAATTTTTTTAACTCACCACCAAGTCAGGGTCTGTGACGGGTGTCAGGCGCGCTTCAAAGTGAGCGCTCTGCCCTTCCTTGAGTCCAGTCACATCGGCGACCTGGGTGATGAACTTGGGCGCCTCTGTCACGGGCGCACTGGTGTCCACGGGCTTCTGACCCTGGGCGTTCTCCATCTCGCGAATGCGGGCGAGAGATTCGGGTTGCAGGGAGTCGAGATATACGCCGCCCTTGCCGAAACAGTTGATGGTGGCACGAGTGAAGTCTTCACCGTACCTGTAGAAAATAAATGAGGTAAATTTAAGAAAAATAATTAAAAAATAAATAAATAAAAAAACAGTTGTGAAAAGTTCTTAAACATTTTCTCTCAAACTACCTTTTCCCAAACCTACCTGGTGTCGGCATTGTTCAACGTCTTAATCATGCTTGAGGTTGGTTGGTACTGGCACTCCTTGTTTCTCATTTTACGGCTGGATATCCTTCCTAACACTGTTAAGGGCGCCAGTTCTTTGTTTCAGTGTCTTTTGGCTAGAAAAAGCTGGTACCTTATCTGTTTAAAGTCCCTTGGCGAGTAAGAAAAAGTTTTTACACCAAAGACATTTAAACATTTGAGTTCATTCATTGAAACTTCACTTCCAGATTAGACACTAATTTCCTTACATGCATAATTTCATTGTCTTTTTCAAATTACGTTTTAAAGTATTTATTAATAAATAAATAAAAAAATATAAATATAAAAAATAACATAAAACAATAACATAAAATATATTAATAAAATATGTAAATGAACTCCAAGATAAACTAATCCACTTAGAAATACTCACTTGTTCCAGGCACGACACACGTATTCACCGGAGTCATGAGACTGAACGTAAGCAATGTCCATGACAACAAAGCCGAAATCGGACACCATCTTGACGCGGTTCTTGTGGAAGATGGGGTTGCCGTTGTGGAACCACTCGACCTTGAGCTCGGGGTCATTGACCGGGTCAGGGTGCACTCGAAGTGGGCTGAGTCACCGTCCTTCAGACCTTCCAGACTCTGTGGGAACATTAAGTTGAGAAAGAAAAATGAATAAAAAAAATTGGCTAGGATTCCATTATTTTTGATTTTTCAATAGATTTAATGTGAATATAATAATTACAAAACTTCAAGCAAGGTAATTTTTTCCATCGCCCAATGTACAATTTTGATTGATGAGAGAGAGACTGTAAACATATTTATTAAATAAATCCAAATCTGGTGCCACATAGGCATTTGCCTTAAGACACAGTATTAAAAAATATACAACTATGATATTTTTTCACCTGATAAAAATATACAACTAGTACATCTGGATCCAATGAACAAACCTATGACTTCAATATTTTGTATATTGCAATACTGATTGATGAGTTCAATAAATACAATACCAACATGTAACGTAAAAACTTCATCATATTATATTAATTTAGAAATTCTTATGATTTAATTTAGAAAATAAAGCGAAACTATAGTATTCAAGTAAATGTCTTTTCACACAGAAAATTTTGTTGCCTCCGAACATGTGAAGCTGGCATTTCCAGCCCTACCCAGGCTGAGTAAGGTTAATGTGCGTAGCGAATGGAGGGTACAACCCCCGTCTGACTATCTCAAATCAGGACGTTAAAATCAAATAGAATTCAGAGATTGCCAAAGGCAATAACCTCGCCCTTTAGTTAGGACATCTGTATATATTTTATCAATGTTGTTAATCTTTTTCTTGTTTATATTGTTGTCAATTTTGTATTTTAATTTTTATCATTATTTGTTTTTACATAATATGTACATATAACAGGACATATTATGTCCTGTTAATAAATAATTTAATTATAATAATCATCTCACCATCGGGATGCACATAGGTATCTTACCTATCTCACGGAAACGATGTTATTATATCACTCAAGTAAATTAATTTCTATTAATCTCAAAAGTCTAAATTAACATTGTCTCACCTTGATGTGAGAAGTGAACTTGGGAGGTTGTCCCTTGCTCTTGTCCACACACTCCAAGTTAACAGAGATCTCAGCAGTGCCCCACTTGTTCGTGGCGCGGCAAGTGTACACTCCAGTATCTTCGATCTTGGTGCCCAATATCTCGAGAACGACCATACCGAAAGCGTGGACAGTTCGAACTCGGTGGCTGGCCTCGATGGACTTGCCGTTGTAGAAGAATTCGACGGTCATGGTTTGGTCTCCGACTGGGATAAGGGAAGCTTCGAAATGAGCGATCTCCCCTTCGCTCAGATTTGTGAGGTGTTGGAACTAAAGAAAAAGAGATAGAACAGGTTTGTGTTATGTTATAATAAATCAGACCTTTTATAGTAAAAACGGCGAGAAACCATTATGTTACGCTTTTGTTTGTACCAATAATAATATCAATTAACTTGCAGCCGTTGCTCATGGGTAAGGTTTTCAAATAGGGATACCAATTTTTAAAGTAAGTCCAATGTTCAAAGCAAATTTTAAATTAGCTAGTCCACCATTATCAATTGAAGAGTGCATAAAAGTAAATCCAGCAAAACTCATAACAAACTAACAAAAAACCATTCCTGGAATAACTTATCTAAATGAAAAGAAGCCTACTAATTTTTAATAATGTTTAATGAAGGTACAGGAACAAACATCCTTGAGATTTTAAAAGTTGAGAATGATGGGTGTTCACATGCAGCAAGTAATATGGAGTATTTAAAAGAATATGGACACGTGCATTGGAAAAAACTTTTCATTACATAGAGAAGGGGTAATCATAACTGACGTGGGCTGAGAGTGAACATTCTAAAGATTATGCAGGTCATGGTAGAAGAGTAAAATCGTGGATCCAGTACCCGTGCAATGCTGTAAGAATGAAATAGTAAAACCAGTAGAAATGAAAACTTCCATACAAGAAAAGTTGAGATCCTGAAGATTTCATGCAGATGTGTAATTTCTTACCCATTACCTTTTATTAAAATATTTAAATTCCTCCTTTGAAAAAAGAACAGCTGAGGACTTATTAAAAGAAAGTGACACATTGAGAAATTTTATAATGAACATCACCAAAATAAAGGAGCCATCACCAAAATGCAAAAATGGGAGGGGATCAAACCTGAACAATGAACTTGGGCAATTGGGGTTCTTCAGTAGCATAACTATGTCTCCTTACGTAATATTCAGGCTGTAAATCAAGGAGAAATATCATCGTTATATTAAACTCTGGGCTGCAAATGACTGAACAGGTGGAGAATCAATTTGTCAGTAGAAGGGGTAGTTTTACATGAAGGAAAACATTAACCTATTATCTCCTCATAATTGTTTGGTATATCGCCTTGAAATTAATTGTTTTGATGGGGAAACGCAGCCATTTTTATGGGCACCTTTTGGGCAATGGTATTGTAGTTCAGATGATGAAAAAATATGATAAAAAATACTAATTGTTATAAAACGAGGCTATCAAAGGTAAGGCAAATAAAAACATTCTCACCTCCGACGTGAAACTGGGGAGGGCGTCCGTCCTCTGCTTCCGGCGCGCCGCGGGGACCCTCCTGAGGGACTCCTCCAGGTCTTGTATCTTCTCCAGTCCTTCTTCTCCCTTGGGATGCTGCGTGCGCTCAATCAGGGACTCCTTGCTGGAGCAGTAGATGGTGGTGGAGGTGAAGGTCTCTCCCGCCAGGTTCCAGGCACGACAAGTGTAGACGCCTTGGTCACGATCGTACACTTCCGTGAGGTCAAGAGTCACGAAACCAAAGTCCGCGGTGGTCTTGAATCGAGAACCTGTGGGTTAGTGAGTAAGGTAGTAGTAATCTATCTGCAGTCAAGAATAAAGCCTGTTAACAAGAATTATACTCATATGGGTTAGCGATGTTTGTTATCAGGGATCAGTTATTTTTCTAGACAAGCCAGAATATGTTACAGGAACTAGATACAATTCACGCACAATCGTCTGAATGATTTAATATTACGATTATGACGAAGAAATATTTAGCAGAAAGCTCTTACCCAAGTCCAAAGGCTTGCCGTTGAAGATCCATTCGATCTTGAGGTTAGGATCATTCTTAGGCGTGACCTGGGCCTCCAAATGGAGAGGCTGAGCTTCACCTAGGTGGAACTCAGGCTGCAGAGGGACAATAAACACAGGCTTGGGGAAGGTTTCGTCCGGCCTGGAAGGTTGACGTTGGTATTTGCCGGCTATGGCATCCTCTACTTCTTGGACTTTCTCTAGACCGGCCTCTCCCATTGGATGTTGGGTTTCCAGGTAGATGTCTTTCTGACCTGTGAGCAGAAATGATGACATAAAAAACATAAATATATTTCAATCAATGACATCATGTAACAAAATCAAAAGAAGGATACTTTAGTGATAATTAGGAGATAATGTCAAAACACATTGATCCTTCATTTTTTTAATCAATCATTATGCACCAGATTAATTTAACTAAGTGTTCATAACAATGCACCATCCATAGTATAGACAAAATACAATACTTGAAATTAAAAACTCGAGAAATATCAACATGAAACCTACCTTAACTCACCTGTACACTTCAGTTTTCCGGAAGTGGTAGCTGAGCCCTTGCTATTGGTGGCCTTCACGGTGTAGATACCAGAGTCCTCGGCGTACGCTCCCACGATGTCTAAAGCGACGTAGCCAAAGTCGTGCACCGTTTTGAATTTGGCACCAACAGGTAGTGGCTTGTTGTTCACAAACCATTCTAGACATGAGAAAGAAGAAAAAGGTTATACATATCAAAAGAAATAAAGAAAAGACAAGACAAGAAGAAGGAAAAAAAGCCTCAAGGTACCTTTATAACGTGTGCGTCTTTGTATGGCCATTTTCCCATTCCTAACATAATAAACCTTTGAACCTGTTTCTTTTTTAGTTTGATAATGATAACATAATTATGTTAATTTTTACCCCAAAAATTTTATGTCTGAATTTTCGTCATGAAGTTGATGATAGTTTCGTTTTTTCCTTATATATTTATATAACTCAGAGTATGGCATTTTTCAAAAGAAAAGTCACTAACCAATCTTCATGGTGGCATCCTTGGAAGGCTCCACACGACAGTCGAAGTGGGCGTTCTCATTCTCCTTGCACTCAACATCATTCAGATGAGATATAAACACAGGAGAGTCGAACACGATCTCTGGCTCTTCTTTCTTCGCATCTTTGGGTTTCTCCAGGTCCTGGATAAGAGGCAGGGCATCTGGCCGAAGGGACTTGTTCAGCAGCCAGTGACGATCTGTGAACAATGAGATATAATATCAGAATCATTGAAGAACTATTTAGCATACTCGTATTTTATGTAAACAATTTGGAAAATCATTGATCAAAATAAAAGACTATTTTTCCAGTAAATATCTGTAAAAAACTACTATGACATTTATTTTTTTTTCAACATACATAATCGGGGGAAAAATATCACCTGGAATTTTCACCGCATGTTTTAAATAAGAAAAAATGAACCTCACCTTCAATCTTGAGCGTACAGGTGGACACTGCCTCTCCAAGGAGGTTGGTGGCCTTGCAAGTGTAAATGGCTGAGTCATCAGCTCGCAGACTGTTAATAGACAAGGTGACGAGTCCAAAATCAAACGTGCTGCGAATACGGGAACCAAGCGATAGGGGTTCTCCGTTCTTGAACCATTCGATCTTGAGGTTGGGATCAGCCCGAGGTTCAACTTGGGCTTCCAAATGCACATGTTGGGCCTCTTGGAGTTTGTCTTGGTTTTCTAGGTGGGTGGTGAAAACAGGTGCTTGTTGGGGACGGGTGTCGATGAACATTTCCGGTACCTTGTTCATTTCAGCCTCCTTCAATTGAATCTTATTCCAAGCTTCCGGTTGCAGAGATTCGCTAACAATATCAGATTTAGCTGAAAAAAAAAATAATAATAATAATTACAATACAAAGATAGATGAACATTGTATATTACAATAAATACTATTGGATGAAATATTTGATTTATTTTAACTATTTTTGTTTACAAGACAACAATCAGAAATAAAGCGTGAAATTAATTACATCTGCTAAAAGTAAATTAAATAGCTTAGGTAACTTACATTTGACTTTGAGAGAGGTAGATGAGACGGCCTCTCCTGCTCTGTTGATGGCTTTGCACATGTACACACCCGAGTCAGACGGAACACACTTGGTGATATCAAGTGTAACGTATCCAAAGTCATGTTGTACGTGGAATCTTGATCCTGAAATGAATAAATATGGTAAAATTAGAGAGATAAATTTGGCAATTATGAGATAAGAACTGTGTGAGCATAAATCAGAGAACATTCTCAAATTTAGTTCAGCAAGAAAATGAGAGAACAACCTAATGAGAGGTTTCGTCACAAGTTAGAAAAAGATCAGGTGAGTTGATAGCTCAAACTTAAATTGAAATAAGTCATTTTCCACCAGTACGATCATTGATCGTAAAATATTTACGTAACATCCATGTACCTACCTGGGTAAGTAAAACCAGTTTTTGTTGAGGTAAAGTTCCCATGCTTCATTATCATATTTAAGTTATGTATATAAATTTTCTGTATTATATGTTGGTAAATTTTTCATATCATGAGGGCCTAAGTCCCCCTCGGGATCACTGTCAACTAAGCCAAGAATCTTTCATGTCAAGAGTTTGAACTCACCCATCTTGAGTTCAACTCCATTGACGAACCACTCGAATCGCATAGTGGGATCACCCACGGGTACAACACGACAGTCGTAGTGAGCAGTTTGACCTTCCATGATTTCATTAGTGCCGCTGAGAAGTTGGGTGAAGATTGGCTTCTCAAATGTGCGCTCGGGCTCCTGAGGTAGAGGGCTGGCTGGAGTTTCCAGGGCCTGGATCTTTTTCAAACCTAGAGAGAAATGAAATGTTTGAAATTATTTAAAGAAATTATTTGATTTTAATTTATGATTGAACTGAAAATGATAGATCGCCAACCAATAAACTGACAGAATCAAGTAAAAATAAATTATCTACGACAAGAATACTTTTTATCTAGGAAGTTTTTGTTAACAATATTTCCATTGCCATAGTAGGATATGTTACCTTCTGGATGTTGAGTTTCAAGTTGCAAACTGGACTTGGTCTTGATCTTCATGCTGGCTGTGGTTACAGCTTCTCCTAGAGCGTTGGTAGCCTTACAGATGTATATGCCTTCATCTTCTGCCCTGACGTGACTTAGATCCATGGCAACATAGCCAAAGTCATGCTTGGTGGTGATTCTGGAACTGTCTTCCAGGGGTTTCTCATTACGGAACCATTCGACCTGAAAAAGATTTGGGTTTATTTTAACTTTACGTACTCTAACTCTATGAACAAGAAAATACCAAATATTTAGTTAAAATATGTCAATAATTTGATTAATCTTCTTCTTTCACTCTACCTTTTCCCAAACCTACTTTTCTTTTTCAATATGTTAATTATTTTATAAATATTAAATTAATTCTGAAGGTAAACACCATTTATTATTAAATTTAGCTGGATTTAATATAAAAAAAACGGATAATAATAATAATATCGCCTTATTTATACTGCCCGATTAGGACTATTAAGTCCCATTATTCCAGATCAAGACTTATTACTATGTGGTAAAAATCCCAAATGGGAAGATAACTTGTCATGTCCCGGCTGGGTTTCGAACCCGCGACCTCTGGAATCTATGGATTCACAGAGTGTCGCCTTTACCACTGAGCTACCGGGAAAGACATTATAGTCACATTATAGTGTATTGAAATAAACAACACCACTCAAACACTAACGATAATGATATTATATAGATCTGAAAAACTATATGTAAAGAACAGATTCGGCTAAACAAGGGGTCTACCCGCTAGGCAGGAACTCAACACATAATGTACCTCACCTTTCCGACTGTCTGAATCCAACCAGCCTTGACCCCACCTCTTTATGGACGGACCAAGAGTATCAATGGCTTTCTTTGGCCTAGAAACTGACTTGATAAAGTTCTATGGCGCAAAAAAAAACTACAAGCGATAATTTCTCACCTTGAGAGTAGGATCTCCCACAGGGATCAGCCGACAGCTGAAGTGAGCGTTCTTGCCTTCCTCCACGGCGTCGATGTTCTGCAGGGGTTTGGTGAACATGGGTCGCTGCTTAGTGGCATTGTCCGGTACCTCTGGTCGCTTGTGTGGCTCGGCGTCCTCTAGTTTGCGGATCTTCTCCAAGCCTTGAGGGTGCTGAGTTTCAGTGATGATTGTTCCTTCACCTGAAGGGATGAAAAGGAAAGATAGTATTGTTTTTAAGGAACTTTGGTAGGGTTGGTGATACCTGAACAATGGCATTTCCAGAACAACCAGGGGTCCCCTATACCATGTCAATAGACAATTTTTTTGTCATATATTATTCAGATTTTTTCCTTGAGTATTGTTCATATAAAAGTTCAAGGTTTTCTTCGTTATAAAAATATATCATTTATCCTCTCCATAGAGATTGACACCTTCCTTAAAAGGATGATTCTTTGCTTAATACGTCATCTCAATAAATAACTTTCATGTCAATGACACATAATGTGACATAATACATACTTTAAATTTAAGAAAGACTTCTCTTATCAATGACTTACAAAAGTTGTAGAGTACATTGACTACCGTAGACATTATAACCACCTTCGATTAAGTTAAGTTATTAATTTGTTTGTAAGTATCATAGACTATTTAACGATCGAACTTGTCGAACAATGTTGATGTTATTCTACTTACCAATAACTTGAAGGTTGATGATCTGCTCATCCTCTCCATAGAGATTGACAGCTCGCACCATGTACTCGCCAGCATCAGCTGCCACGGCCTTGCTGATGTCCAGGGACACGTAGCCAAAGTCGAATGTGATGTGGAAGCGGGAGGCGGAGGGCAGAGGGTAGCCATCGTGGAAGAAGTCCACCCGGAGACAAGGGTCGTGCAGAGGTTCTACTTGGCACTCAAAGTGAGCAGTTTGACCTGGGATGTATAAAATTGGTTTCATTGATGAAATACTCTCAATCTCATTCAAATTTTCTAAAAAAAAAATCTTATTAACACGTTCATGGACACATTGGATATTAATGCTATTATAGCATTCACAAATCTGAGGGGCATTCACAAATCTATGTTCGGAACAAAAGGAGAAACAATTTAAGCCTTGTATTGAGACGCTGCTATAACATTCATGGGAGATACAAGCCCTTGATTTTAGAATGCTATAGCAGTCAATTCCATATGAGTTGACTTTGCATTTCGAAAAATGTGAATGCTATAGCAGTCATGTCCATGAACGTGTTAATACTTTGACGTTTTTTTATCAGTGTGATGAAGTTATTGTGAAATTAAACTATTTTATAAACTTATCAATAACACAATGTACGGTCAGTTTTGTGATACATGCAAGTGAGGAGTTGCGATTATTTTTTTAAATTTTATTTTAAAAAATAGTCTTTCACTGGTAGTCAAGTGGTTAACGCGCTAGTCTGATAATCCAGGTAGATTAGGGATCCGTTGGTTCGAATACCACGCAGTGCATGAATTTTTCCTCATGAATTTGAGTTTCAGAAAACATTATAATAAGACTCTGAAGCTTAGGTGGTAGAAAATGCTTTGATTATTAACCTTGTCTGGAGGTTATCTTCTACCAATGACTGTTATAATTATTATTCCTGGCCGCTTTCCTTAATATTGCTTATGTTTTTTTTTACGTCGCTTTCAACTGCATGGTCATAGGTAATGTTTATTCTAATTTATAATCTAGTCATACATGTATTGTAAATTACAGTATTTTATGAGTAGAAAATACTTTTAGCATTGACTGCAAATAAAAAAAAAACAGCCCTATAACACTTGGAGTTTTCCTTACAAAAAAATTCTTTTATGTTTCAACATCGTTCTTACCTTCCGGCACCTCAGTGGTTCCCCTAAGAGGAGTGAGTGTGGGAGGTATTTCGATAGGCTCTTCAACTTCCAGCCGCGTCGGATGTCCTTGAGCCTCGAGCTCGCGAATCTTCTCCAGAGCGTCCGGGTTGTGAGGCTCCAAGTAGATGTTCTTGCGGGACTGGACTGAGACGAGCGCAGTGTTGACAGCCTCGCCTAGTTTGTTGCTCGCTTTACACATGTAGGTGCCCGAGTCCTCGGCGTATGTGTACAGGATGTCCAGAGCCACGTAGCCTGAGGAAGAAGTGCATACAATTGACTTAGTAAGAGATAACTATTATAACTACTTATATCTAAACTAAAGAATGATAACATTATTGGAATAATAACCATGCTAATGACTTTACAATAGCCAGTGGTTTTAAGTGTTTCAGTACCGTGCGTGCATAGTACCTATGTACCTATGTATTTCTTTTTAATTGGTTTTTCCAAATGACGGAAATTGCCATACAGCTATAGCACCTTATTAGATTTTTTAGCACTAGCGTATAGGAGAATGAAAATGAAATGGTGTTACAGCTTAAAATTGAATAAAAAACCAAATCACAACAAAGAGAGTTTGTACAACTCACCGAAATCATGAGTCGTCTTAAAACGATGTCCGGTCTTAAAGGCCACACCGTTGACGAACCATTCCCCAAATTGAGCGCAGCGTCATTCACTGGTTCCACTCTGCATTCCAGATGGGCGTGGTCGCCCTCCTTGAGGCCCTCACAGCTGTTCAGGGGCGTAAATGAAGACAGGTGCCTGGCCTATTTCCTCGGCAGGGTGGCTTAGGACGCTCGTAGGCTTCTAGTTCACGGATCTTCTTCAGACGTCCTCATCGAGAGTGCCTAACTGGAGACCCGCGTTCGCTGTGAAGTACAAAATTTTAAATTCAATTAACTACATCAATTTTAAAGTTGGTATTGTGCTTCTTTATCTTCATAAGTAATTTTTTGATAATTTAAAGCTCCTATTTGCAAAAACGGAGACATGTACAATGCAAAGATTGAATATCAACAGCAGAAGAAATAAAATTGTTTTATTTATCCCTCATCACCTTCTTTTTGAACGGTAACAAACTAGTCAGAACAAAGTTTTATGTATCAAAGTCGAATAAATTAACATTTTTGTCTGACTAGTTTTGAAAACGACAATGTTGAATGTCATTTACGACCATACATAATTTCACAAAGACAGAAAAATCCAGATAGTATTCCCTTTGGAAACAATATATAGCACAATTATACTTAAACTGCTTTTTTATTGCTTGTAAATCAAAGATTATTAAAATAAAAAAATATAAACAAGCCGGGTGGATTAGCAAAAGTGTTGATACAAACTACCCCTGAGCCTAAACACATTTGTTACCATTTGGAATCAGTGGGCCTTAATGGTTTTAACTTACAAATGACGGAAACTGAGCAAGTTTGGGGATCGCCTCTCCAACTGAATTCTTAGCGCGGCACATGTAGGGACCGAGTCCTCAGCATAGGCATAGAGAATGTCGAGAGCTACGAATCCGAAGTCGTAGGTGGTTTTAAATCTGTGCCCTGGAAATGAGGAACACATCATAAACAGTGTGATAAGAGATTACGTATAAGTTTGTACATACAACATATATGTATGTAGGTACTTTTTCTTTGTTCACTTAGCCTTATCTCAAACCAAAATTGGGTCAGAACTGGTAAACCTAATATCTCCATGGTTGAGGTAGTCTAGTTCTGGCGTTCCTACATTTTACTGTTGGATGCCGTTCCCAACAGCCAAACCTGATAAGGGCGCCAATGATTTGTGTTATTGTTTTTTTGGCCTGACATGGCTATTCCATATCTGGTAAACCCCACGATACATACAAGGTAGTAAACTTTAACTTAAATAAAACTTAATGAATTGGTTTTTCTTTTATCAAAAAAAAT
>CM044959.1:35969973-35982636 GCA_024516035.1 Bactericera cockerelli
TCGCTGTTTAGTGGCATTGTCCGGTACCTCTGGTCGCTTGTGTGGCTCGGCGTCCTCTAGTTTGCGGATCTTCTCCAAGCCTTGAGGGTGCTGAGTTTCAGTGATGATTGTTCCTTCACCTGAAGGGATGAAAAGGAAAGATAGTATTGTTTTTAAGGAACTATGGTAGGGTTGGTGATAACTGAACAATGGCATTTCCAGAACAACCAGGGGCCCCCTATACCATGTCAATAGACATTTGTTTTGTCATAATTATACTATTCAGAATTTTTCCATGAGTGTGGTACATATAAATATCAAGGTTTTCTTCGTTATAAAAATATATCATTTATTAAACCTCCCTTAAAAAGATGATTCTTTGCTTAATACGTCATCTCAATAAATAACTTGCATGTTAATGACACATAATGTGACATAATACAAACTTGAAATTTAAGAAAGACTTCTCTTATCAATGACTTACAAAAGTTGTAGAGTACATTGACTACCGTAGACATTAGAACCACCTTCGATTAAGTTAAGTTAATTAATTTGTTCATAAGTATCATAGTCTCTACTTTTCTAACGATCGAACTTGTCGAATAATGTTGATGTTATTCTACTTACCAATAACTTGAAGGTTGATGATCTGCTCATCCTCTCCATAGAGATTGACAGCTCGCACCATGTACTCGCCAGCATCA
Source organism: Bactericera cockerelli (assembly GCA_024516035.1). NCBI lineage: Eukaryota > Metazoa > Arthropoda > Insecta > Hemiptera > Triozidae > Bactericera > Bactericera cockerelli. The sequence continues at coordinate 35,970,657 of CM044959.1, forward strand.
GCTGCCACGGCCTTGCTGATGTCCAAGGACACGTAGCCAAAGTCGAATGTGATGTGGAAGCGGGAGGCGGAGGGCAGAGGGTAGCCATCGTGGAAGAAGTCCACCCGGAGACAAGGGTCGTGCAGAGGTTCTACTTGGCACTCAAAGTGGGCAGTTTGACCTGGGATGTATAAAATTGGTTTCATTGATTAAATACTCTCAATAACGTTCAAATTTTCTAAAAAAAATCTTGTTAACACGTTCATGGACAGATGGACACATTGGACATGAATGCTATAGCATTCACAAATCCAAGGGGCATTCACAAATCTATGTTCGGAACAAAAGGAGAAACAATTCAAGCCTTGTTTCGAGAGGCTGGTATAATATTCATGGGAGATACAAGCCCTTGATTTTAGAATGCTATAGCAGTCAATTTCATATGAGTTGACTTTGCATTTCGAAAAATGTGAATGCTATAGCAGTCATGTCCATGAACGTGTTAATACTTTGACGTTTTGTTATCAGTGTGATGAAGTTATTGTGAAATTAAACTATTTTATAAACTTATCAATAATACAATGTTTGGTCAGTTTTGTGATACATGCAAGGGCGGAGCTGCGATTATTTTTTTAAATTTGATTTTAAAAAACGGTGCACTGGTAATCAAGTGGTTAACGCGCTAGTCTGGTATTCCAGGTAGATTAGGGATCCGTTGGTTCGAATCCCACCCAGTGCATGAATTTTTTCTCATGAATTTGAGTTTGTGAAAACATTATAATAAGACTCTGAAGCTTAGGCGGTAGAAAATGCTTTGATTATTAACCTTGTCTGGAGGTTACCTTCTACCAATAAGTGTTATTATTATTATTATTCCTGACAGCTTTCCTTAATATTGCTTATGTTTTTTTTTTTACGTCGCTTTCAACTGCATGGTCATTGCTAATGTTTATTCTAATTTATAATTTAGTCATACATGTATTGTAAATTACAGTATTTTATGAGTAGAAAATATTTTTAGCATTGACTGCAAATAAAAAACAGCCCTATTACACTTGGAGTTTTCCTTGTAAAAAAAAATCTTTTTTGTTTCACTATCGCTCTTACCTTCCGGCACCTCAGTGGTTCCCCTAAGAGGAGTGAGTGTGGGAGGTATTTCGATTGGCTCTTCAACTTCCAGCCGTGTCGGATGTCCTTGAGCCTCGAGCTCGCGAATCTTCTCCAGAGCGTCCGGGTTGTGAGGCTCCAAGTAGATGTTCTTGCGGGACTGGACTGAGACGAGCGCAGTGTTGACAGCCTCGCCTAGTTTGTTGCTCGCTTTACACATGTAGGTGCCCGAGTCCTCAGCGTATGTGTACAGGATGTCCAGAGCCACGTAGCCTGAGGGAAGAAGTGCATACAATTGACTTAGTAAGAGATAACTATTTGCTTATATGTAAACTAAAGAATATTAACATTATTGGAATAATAACCATGCTAATGACTTTACAATAGCCAGTGGTTTTAAGTGTTTCAGTACCGTGCGTGCATAGTACCTATGTACCTATGTATTTCTTTTTAATTGGTTTTTCCAAATGACGGAAATTGCCATACAGCTATAGCACCTTATTAGATTTTTTAGCACTAGCGTATAGGAGAATGAAAATTAAATGGTGTTACAGCTTAAAATTGAATAAAAAACCAAATCACAACAAAAGAGATTTTGTACAACTCACCGAAATCATGTGTCGTCTTAAAACGATGTCCGGTCTTTATGGCCACACCGTTGACGAACCATTCCAACTTGAGCGCAGCGTCATTCACTGGTTCCACTCTGCATTCCAGATGGGCGTGGTCACCCTCCTTGAGACCCTCACAGCTGTTCAGGGGCGTGATGAAGACAGGTGCCTGGCCTATTTCCTCGGCAGGGGTGGGCTTAGGACGCTCGTAGGCTTCTAGTTCACGGATCTTCTTCAGACGGTCTTCATCGAGAGTGCCTAACTGGAGACCCGCGTTCGCTGTGAAGTACAAAATCTTATTCAATTAACTACATCGATGTTAGTTGGTACTTGTGCTTCTTTATCTTCAGTAAGTAAGTTTTGATAATTTAAAGCTCCTAGTGCAAAACAGGAGACATGTACAATGCAAAGAGTGAATATCAACAGCAGAAGAAATAAAATTGTTTATTTATCCCTCATCACCTTCTTTTAGAACGGTAACAAACTAGTCTGAACAAAGTATATGTATCAGAAGTCGAATAAATTAACATTGTGTCTGAGCTATGTGTTGTACATCGACAATGTGTGAATGTCATTTACGACCATACACAATTTCACAAAGACAGAAACTCACAGATAGTATTCCCTTTGGAAACAATATATAGCACAATTATACTGATAAACTGCTTTTTTATTGCTTGTAAATCAAAGATTATTAAAAAATAATAAAAATATAACAAGCCGGGATGGATTAGCAAAAGTGTTGATACAAACTACCCCTGAGCCTAAACACATTTGTTACCGTTTGGAATCAGTGGATCTGAATGGGTTTTAACTTACAAATGACGGAGACTGAGCAAGTGGTGATCGCCTCTCCAACTGAATTCTTAGCGCGGCACATGTAGGTACCGGAGTCCTCAGCATAGGCATAGAGAATGTCGAGAGCTACGAATCCGAAGTCGTAGGTGGTTTTAAATCTGTGCCCTGTGAAATGAGGAACACATCAGTATCAGTGTGATAAGAGATACGCATAAGGTTGTACATACAACATATATGTATGTAGGTACTTCTTCTTTGTTCACTTAGCCTTATTTCAAACCTACTTGGCGTCAGAATTGGTTAACCTAATATCTCCATGGTTCAGGTTGTCTGGTTCTGGCGTTCTTTCATTTTACTGCTAGATGCCGTTCCAACAGCCAAACCTGATAAGGGCGCCAATGATTTGTGTTATTGTCTTTTGGCCTGACATGGCAAGTTCCATATCTGTTTAATGTCCCCAGCGAGTACATACATAGGTAGGTAATACTTAACTGTAAGTAAAACTTGATAGAATTCGGTTTTTCTTTTCATCTAAAAGAACTTTCCTCCATCATACAAAAGATATGTACCTTGAGGAATGGGCTTTCCATTGCAGAACCACTCGACCTTCATAGTGGGGTCATTGACCGGGGTGAGCGTGGCTTCCAGATGAGCCATCATGCCCTCGGGCAAATTCTCAACGCTCTTGAGGGGCTTTCCAAATTGGGGCTTCTCTTGGATTTGGACGTCCTCTTGCTCTTGTCTCTTGTAACGGGAGTCGTCCTCGAGATATTGGATCTTTTTGAGGGCACCTTCATGTTGTGATTCGGTGAGGATAGATGATTTGGCTGAGAATTGAGAATGAACAAGTTGACATAAACCAATTGGGTACTGAAATAATTTCATGAGACCTCAAAAGCAATTTCACTGTGAATTTATTACTTAGATTATAGTAGTGAAATTCAGAGACTGAATTAAGTCATTCAATATCCGATTGTTTTAGCTCGAAAAACTCTCAGGTTACTGAAAACCATTTGAAAGAAACTTAGGAATAGCAACACCAAATTCAAGTAAATAAAGCATTAAGGTATGTGTAGATACAAAAAAATATTAGTTTTTTGGAACCCAACTTACATTTAACATTCAGTTTGAGAGCTGACACGGCCTGACCCAGTTTGTTGGTAGCCCGAACGCTGTATTCTCCCGAGTCCTCTGCATACACGGTCAGAATGTCCATGGAGGCGAAGCCAAAGTCGTAGGTGGTGCGGAATCTATGTCCGGTCTGCAGGGGCTTGCCGTTGTGGAACCATTCCAGCTTGAGAGAGTTGTCGGGCCATGGGGCCACGCGGCACTCGTAGTGGGCGCTTTGACCTGAGAGTCAAAGAATATAATAGATGAGTCATTTATTTTTTGTAGATTTGCGACGGCGAAAGCTTTATTTGCTGGTAATTTTATTGTGTACACTCTACAGTCTATATCACTAATCTCTTTCTAATTCAAGGTATGACGCCATTTCAACAGGATCTGACCAGAGATGTGATGGGATCTAGACTTGTAGGTTTAGTTGGACAGGGGAAGAGGCGATAGATAGAATTTAGGACCACCCGGATCGAAGTTGAGCCGATGTGCTACGTGTTGATCTTGGGAGATCAGTCTTAAGAGACTGGGTCGGGCACATTATTAGAAAAAATTGATGAATTGTTTTGATAATCTCTTATCAGGATTGTAACAATATCACAGAATATTTCCATTTCGTCCCAACACACATAATTATCAATTTTTGAGTTATACAATGGGACCAACGACCGCACAGAATTTAGATTTTTTCTTCTGTAATTCAAGATTTTTTTTTTTGGAATCTGTCAGCTCTTAAAGGTTCTTACAAATCTTACCTTCAACCAGGTCGGTAGGTCCATTCAGTTGTACAGTGAAGCTGGGAGCCTGAGTGACCTCCACATCTTCGATATCTTTCCTCTTGAAGCGAGTGGCACCTTCCAGGTTTTGAATCTTCTGGAGAGCTGCTTCATTTTGGGTGTCCAACTGTAGCGATGCTTTTGCTGTAAAAGGAAAAAATAATATTTTGTAAAAAATCGTGGGTACGATTTCTTTGTAGTGAAGCTCAAGGTCTCTTTGCAATTTTTGAGGGTAGCGCAGCATTACCAAGAGTTTTTATAATTTTTCAAAACCAATTATATATTTTCATAATTATCTGGTAATGCCGCCACAGGTTACTCATGGAACTATACGTTTTACTTCACGCGTTCTGTGTGGACCCTGGACAATCTGGATATCCAAGTAGAAGCAGAAAAAATCCTGCTTTGCTAAGGTTTGAACCCAGGTCACCGTGCGTACATCATTCGGCCAAAGTGACTAGTCCTGTTCTTGTAGTATAATTTTTTGCTAGTTTCATATTACGGGATATTATGTTCGTATCCAACGAGAAAGCATAATGACACATATAAAATTCGAGCTAATGAAGATTTATTTATTTTAAGCACTCACATTCGACAAACAGGGTGGACGAGGTCACAGCTTCTCCCAGCTCGTTCACAGCCCGACAGGTGTAGGTGCCAGAGTCCTCGGGGTAGGTATACTTGAAATTCAGAGCCACGTAACCGAAGTCGTGCATCGTGCTCACGCGGTTCGATGCCTCGATCGGGACACCATTTCTCAACCAGGTGACCTGGATAATTATAAAGATATGCTGTGTATTAGCACAATTAACTTGAATACATTTTTTTAAATTGTAATTCAAATGATATAATATATTTCATTAAAAACGTCTTCTTTCTTCAGTGTGCTCATTAAGGATGCCACATTTCCTCTTTGTACCGCGAAACTCACTCTTTGTCGAACTCACTTGAATACATTGTAGTTTAGTAGAATGTGACATATTGTGACATAATAACACTTGACAACGTTCAGCAAGATTTTGACTTGGATGGATGACCATTGAAATCCTAGGCTAGGTGAATTTAATGTGTGTAGCTGGTTTGTGATTTTGCAGCGAATGGAGGGTAGAATCCCGGTCTCGATAATAATAATAATAATAATAATTAATTTTATTATTTATCTACAATGTTTAAATATTTATAAATTTCCCTCTAAGTACTTGTGTACTTTTAGGGAATTGGTCTACTATTTTTTCTTCATCTCTAACAAATTCTTCAATTCCATTTAACTTGTATTGTATTTCTGTTAATGGTTAATGTCTGTTTAAAATCAATCATACAGACGGGCAGAGCTCACCTTGAGTTTTTTTTTTAAATCAATCATACAGACGGGCAGAGCTCACCTTGAGTTTTTTTTTAAATCAATCATACAGACGGGCAGAGCTCACCTTGAGTTTTTTTTTAAATCAATCATACAGACGGGCAGAGCTCACCTTGAGTTTGGAATCCCCCACGGGTATGAGACGGGCCTCAAAGTGGGCGGCCTGGTTCTCAGCGACGTGTATGTCCCGCATGGGCTGGGTGAACACAGGGGCTTGGGACACCGTGTCCTCTATGATGGAGGAGCGCTGGTAGCGGCCTTGCTCCAGCTGCTGGAGTCGGTTCAGGGACTCCCCGTGCTGAGAGTCGGTCTGGATGGATTTCTTGGCTGAAATGATAAAAGCGTAGTGACAAAACATTTTTATTATTTTATAATACCCAAAGTAACGCGTCAGTTATTGCCTCACACGTCACACAGAAACCTAAGGTTTCTGTTATCCGTGATGAGGTGTAGACGACTATTAAAAAAAAAAAAAAACAAAAAAAACAAACAAATTAAGTAGTGCTGAAATAAGACTGAAAATAGAAATTAGGTAGTGAATAACAAAAAATACAATCACAAATACGGTGTATAGACTATATTTACAGTCCCTTTTGTTCAGCAGTTTTTTATATTGTGAATACAAATTATGTAGATTAAAAAAACATACATACATACATACATACATACATATGTACTGTCTAATGGCGTACGTTGTACTGAATAGTTTTCACTATCCTTATCCAAGTTCGTAAATAATAAATTCAGTGAAGTGCATTGTACAGTATGCCAGCTTTTGCTATCCAAGTATTTTGTAGAGTTGCTAACATGAGAAATATTTTTATTTGTTTCTGCCCATTGACCAATATCACCATAAACACCTTATTTGCACCTTAGTATCCGTTTTTACTTTCCTTATCCTATATTAAGGAATCATCATCACACTCAATCACTTGAGTTGGCTGGATACCATCACTCCCCCAACTGAAGCCAAGCTGGTTAGCAAAATAAAAACTCTCAATCACCTTAACACATTGACTGCCTTGTCACACTATATGTGTGACACAATGTTAAACCTATACGCCACGTCACACATATTGTGTGACAGTCGATGCTACTTTGAATGATTGTCACACTAGGATAAGGAAAGTCAAAAAAAGAAAGAAAAAAAGTGTCACACTTTTTTGGTGTGAGGTGGAATGCAGCGTTAAAAAACCACGTCTGTATGCCACGTCACACAATATTATTTTGTGACTATGCATAGTAACGTGGCGTACGGGTAAAGTGTCCAAAAATGACCTTGGCAGTCAACGTTTTTTTTATATTCTCTTCCACCCAACAAAGGGTTGGGTGGAAGAGATTGCCATAGGCAATAACCCCGCCCTTTAGTTAGGACATATGTATATATTTTATTTATTTTTTTCTTGTTTATATTATTAATACTGTCAATTTTATATTTAATTTTTACCATTGTTTGTCTGTATATATGTTCTGCTAATAAAGAGTTTCTAAAAAAAAAAAATAAAAAAAAAATAAAACGTGTTAACCTGAGTACTTACAGTGCACTAGGAGGTTGCCGGAGGTGACAGACTGGCCCAGGGCGTTCACAGCACGACACGTGTACACCCCGGAGTCCTCGGGCAGGCACTGCATCACGTCCAGGGCAACGAACCCAAAGTTGTTGGTCTCGGTGAATCTGCTGCCTGACCGGATGGGCACGTTGTTGTGGAACCACTCCACCTTCATGGTGGCGTCCGACACTGGGATCAGACGGCACTCGAAGTGGGCACGCTGACCTGAGGTAAGAAACCAATGATATTATTTTTCAAACAATTTTTTTTAAAAAAGATGGTTTTTCTAATTTCAAATTATCAAAATTTCAAGAAGCGTCATAAATACAACCTACACTCCATAATTTAGGTAAATTGTGTCATTATACTCTTTTATATTACTGTAAGAGATGAATATACAGATGTACTATTATGTACATAATTGAGAAAGCATATTATATACATTTATACATGTATGAGACATAAAAAAAAGGGGGTTTATGTACAGTTATTTAAAATTGTAATCTTCTTCATCATTCTACATGCTTCATTTATGTAAATTGTGGCATTCTCCTCTTTTATATTACTGTAAGTTTTTTCATGTAAAGTTACTATTATATTATGTATATGTTTGTTTGTTTTAAATTATGTGTAAATATACTGCGACTTTTGGTTGCGAAAGTTATTCATTAATAATAGATATGGAAAGTGTCAAAAGTATAGCTTCTGGCGTGTAAGAGTTCAATATATTCTGTACAGCTTCGATAACAATATAACACCATGTACACTTAAGTTAGTATCCAGGATATGTTTAAGTTAGAGGAATTAAAGCGTGAGTTCTCCATAGGCCTTCGTCAGCAGCAAAGATGTCTTGGCCTGAGAAAACTAGTATCAACCCAGCGAATGTATCTAATTGAATTGATACCTTGGTTCTAATGAATGGAGTACACTTTCTACATTTAGAATAGTTCGACATATTCACAGTTTTAGTTTACGAAAAGCTGATTAAGATTGGAAAATATTTTTTGAATCTTTTCAAAAATTTGCGAATGATGAATTAATCAGAAATGTATAGAAAACATTGTGAGATTCACTAACCCTCTTTGATTTCGCAGTTCTTCAGAGAGGTAGTGAAGATGGGCGCCTGGGTAGTCGTCTCTTCCACCTGCTCTCCTCGGGTGTACTTGGTCTTGTCTTCCAGGTATTGGATCTGCTCCAGGCCGGTCTCGTTCTGGGTCGAGGTCAAGATTCCTGCCGAGCCGCGACACTGCAGACTCGCCTGCACCTCCGCCGCCCCCACCAGGTTCACAGCCCGGCAGGTGTACACCCCGCTGTCCTCAGGGATGGTGTCGATGATGTCCAGGGCCACGTAGCCAAAGTCATGGATGGGGCGGAAGCGGTGCCCTATTGTGACGGGCCGTCCATTCTTGAACCATTCCACCTTGAGATTAGAGTCTGTGACGGGCTCTAGTTTACACTCGAAGTGGGCGTGACCACGCTCTCGTAGGTTCTCGATGCTCTTGGGTTTCGTTAGGAAACGAGGCTGAATGTTGACAATTTCGTCAATGGTTTCGGATTTCTTGTAGCGGGAGTTATCCTCCAGGTATTGGAGTTTTTCCAGTCCGCCTGGGTGTTGACTGTCCAAGATCAGGTCTCGCTTCGCCATGATTTTGACGGAGCATGAGGTGACAGCTTCACCAAGCTGGTTCCTAGCGAGACAAGTGTACACACCAGAGTCCACAGGATACACACTGAGCAGGTCTAGGGCGACATAGTCAAAGTCATGGGCAGGTCGGAACCGATGTCCTGTCTTCACAGGTTTGCCATTCACAAGCCAGTCCACTTTCATGGTAGAATCTCCAACAGGTTGTAGACGACACTCCAGATGAATGTTCGTGCCTTCTAGAGTTTCAATGTTATGCAGAGGTTTAGTGAACTGAGGAGCTTGTAGGATCTGAGTGTCTGGCTGCACCGGATGTTGGAAACGGGAGCTATCCTCGAGGTATTGGATCTGCTCCAGAGCTGACTCGTTCTGAGTGTCAGTCAGAATGTCAGAGTGGGAGATGACGCGCACACAAGCACTGGTATGTGCTGAGCCAAGGTGATTGGTCGCTCGCACGGTGTACTCCCCGGAGTCTATACCGGTCACATGGATGATGTCTAACGCCACGTAGCCAAAGTCAAAGTATGTGCGGAACCTGGATCCAACGGTCACGGGTCTGCCGTTCTGGAACCATTCCACTCGCATGGTCGGGTCTCCCATGGGCTCCAGGTGACACTCCAGATGAATATTCTGTCCCTCATTCACAGGCGCGGGGTCCTGCAGTGGCTGCACAAACACAGGCTTGGACTTGGAGATTTCCTCGATGTTGTAGGTAGGCTCTACATGCTGGCGTGTGTCCAGATGTTTGGTCTTCTCATAGGTGCCGCGGTGCATGCTGGTGGTGTCGATAGCAGCACGCGTCTCAATCTCCATGCTGGCAGACAGCTGCTCCTCTCCCAATGCATTGCGTGCCACCACTGTGTAAGTGCCAGCATCCAGTGCTGTCACACCCATGATATCCAGCGCGACGTAACCAAAGTCAAAGTAAGTTTGAATTCTGTTTGCGAGATTCAGGACTTTGCCGTTGTGGTACCACTCAATCTTCATGGTGTTGTCATTGAGAGGCTCAACTCGGGTTTCAAAGTGAGCGCGCTGTCCCTCTACTATCTTGTTTGTTCCTTTCAGAGGTCCCAGGAACCGGGGTTTCTGAGTGATCTTGACCTCTTCCTCTTGTTTACGCTTGTAACGGGTAGAGTCCTCCAAGTATTGGATTTGTTCTAGTCCCACAGGATACTGAGAGTCGTAGACAATATCTTTTTTGCCTAGCACAGTCATCTGAGCAGAAGTCGATGCCTCGCCAAGTTGATTATAAGCATGACAGGTGTAGGTGCCCTGGTCAAAGTTGGTTATCTGCTTAATGGTGAGGGACACATAGCCAAAGTTACAGAACCAGGTGATGCGAGAGCTAGCCTCTACAGGCTTGCCGTCCTTGAGCCACACCACTTGGAGCGTGGGGTCATTGACCGGTTCCAGGCGAGTTTCAAAGTGAGCGAAGCCTCCCTCCTTGATGTTCAGCTGATCCTTGATGGGTGACTTGAAGACGGGAGGGGCGAGGGACTCGGGGGGCTCGTACACAGGGGTCCTGGCCTGGCTCTGCTGCTGGTAAGCTTCCAGTGCCTCCACCTGCTCTATGTAGCGCTGCTGCTCTGGTATGCCCAGGTCCCCGGTCACGGAGCTTCTGGACAGAACCTGGATGGAGGACTGGCTGATGGCTTCTCCCCAGCGGTTCATGGCGCGCACCGTGTAGACCCCACTGTCCTCCACCCGCAGGTGCAAGATGTTGAGGGACACGTAGCCAAAGTTGAAGATAGTGGTGATGCGGGAACTGGCTGTGATGGGCGTCCGTCCTTGAACCACTCGACCTTCATGGTGGGGTCACTCACGGGGGTGAGTTGGGCTTCAAAGTGGGCGTTCCTGCCTTCTTGTAGTTGCCCCAGGTCGTGCAGGGGTCTGATGAAGGTGGGACGCTGCGCGTTGGCTGCGTCAGAGTCCTGGGAGTCCGTCCTCTGATACTTGGAGTAGTCCTCCCTCTAGCTGTTCTATGTACTTGAGACTCTCAGGGAACTGAGAGCGTTTGTCTACCACGTCACGGCCTGAGAAGGACAACCAGAGAGGATGAGTTATAACATGTACAATTGCTTTGTGAAGGCCATTTCTCAACATAGTGTATTTGAAATTTTTAAATAAGCTCAGTTGCCTTTAAAAATTACAATAAATGATATCATTTTAAAGAACGTCAGAGGCTTTTTGACAACAAATATGAGTGTACGATCATTGAATATCGGCAAATTCTATTAAAGTTAAACTTAACGGGTGGGTGACTATTCAATAAAGACATAAAATAAAACGTTTATATTTGTCCTCACAAACCAGGCTATCTTGCAGCTTCCAAGGGTTTAATGGCTAATAAGGAAAAAGTCTAAGTTCTTATGATGGTTCATCGTACATAGAAATATGTGCTTCATCAGAACGAGCCAACTTTCAACTCAAGTTGGCTGAAGAACATCTACGAAGTCAAGATGGTTACAACAACTAAATAATAATAATATCGCCTTATTCATACTGCCCGATTAGGACTATTAAAGTCCCATTATTCCAGCAGTAAGCCCGAGACATATTATTATGTGGTAAAAATCCCAAATGGGAGGATAACTTATCATGCCCCGACTGGGTTTCGAACCCGCGACCTCTGGAATCTCTGGATTCACAGAGTGCCGCCTTTACCACTGAGCTACCGGGACATTAAATTTATCTCTATCATTTATCTCATCGACTGTCTCACCTTGCACACTAAGCAGTGCCGTAGACTCCGCGCTGCCCGAGTTGTTGGTGACTCGCACCGTGTATTCGCCACTGTCCTGCAGCACAATGCTCAGCAGGTCCAGGGATATGAACCCGAACTTGAAGGTGGTGGTGGCGCGGCTACTGGCGGGCAGGGGGCGCCCATTGATGAACCAGTCCACCCGCATGCTGGGGTCTCCCACGGGCTCGATGCGGGCCTCGAAGTGGATTTTACCTGAAACAAATAAGTATTTTTTTTTTTTACAACCAAGTTATAAGTACTAACACATTGTACAATAGTTACTAAGTCAAATATTACG
>CM044959.1:35987875-36018637 GCA_024516035.1 Bactericera cockerelli
AAATCGGCGAAATCTACGAGATGGAAACGAAAAACATAAATCTATTATTTTAAATAAACTTAAAAACGAGATAAAAATTTAAAACTAAAAAACACAAATAATCTATGTCGGTCGAAAAGAGGATCGTAAAATGAAGATATTCTTCAACACACGGTTTTTTTCCTCTTCAATTATTTTTGAACAAAAAACTGAGCATTACTCATACGCCAGTGACACACGATTTTGGACGGAACCGCCCGAAAATGTCGAAAAATCGTGTAGGAAGCCGATGCGAGTAAGAAGAGAAAATCTAGAAATTTGGACCCGAGTGTCAGAGTTGGGCGCCTGATTCATTCTTTGACAACATCTCGGGGGGTTGTACAGTTTGTTGTTTTCTAAAAATAATCACAATTCGTCGTCTCATCGTCAGAAACACTCAGGACCCCTGGGAGGCGGGAGGGGTGACGCTCAATCCTACAGACTAGATCCAATCACTGTCGAAACTTCACCTGATAAAAAATTGTTAACAGTTTAGACTATTTAGATAGGTATCTAAACTTTAACAATGAACACAACAACAGAATCCTGTTGACTTTGGCAAAACTATTTAGACTGACACTTATTTTTTTTAGACCTTATCTACTGACACACTCTCAGTTAAACCGTTTAGACCGAAGCTACTGAAAACAATTTAGATCTTAGCAACTTTACTGCTGACTTCACTGTTTAAAACAATGCCGGCAATGTGAGCACCGGTCGAGCTGTGATTATGATACGGTGCAGGATTTCATCGCGACTGAAACGATTACTTTTCCTTTCATTCTGAAATCCGAACCCGATTCTCCTGGTGTTTGTTTCTTGGTTCAGATTTTATCACGCATGTGACTCTGACTTCTGACAGTAGCTTAACCTGAAAGGATCACAGGGACTACCTAATATTACTCTTTAGTTGAAGGTAACCATCAGGCGAGGTTAATGCTCAAAGCATTTTCGACCACCTATACCTACCCTCTAGACTAGACTACTCTAGAGGCTCATTGTTATGTCGCCAAAAACTCAAATAAACAAAGAAAAATCCAAGCATTGGGTGGGATACGATCCAAGTGCTTGATTGTGTTTCATTACATGTTTAGCGCCGAACTACAAATACTATTACCAATGATTTGAAATATATTTCAATAAATTTCCTGCAAGGGGCAAATGTCATGCAAGGGGCAAATGTCAAGGGGGAAGGTGCAAACACTTCTTTATTTAGGTCACCGAAGGAGGTAACTTGAATTGATTCGTCATCAGCAAACCTTATTATTGTTTATTTTAATTACTCATACCTAATAGTTGTGTTCATATTAGAATTGCTTGTGTCAGCAATGATAAATTGCCAATTATTCTGATTATTATTCAAAACATGGCTTAGGTCATCAATGACTTCTCTATCTAATTATGTTTCATATGCTAAAGTGATTTCCACTAATTGTTTGAAAGTTACACCCATTCAATATATATTTTGTCTGATTAGAGCTTTATTTGAAAATATCAGTGGGTGAGAGGATTTTGCTTATCTAGGTATAGAATTCCAAATAGACAATAGTGTATATTATGTTCTTTTGGTTTGAATTTTGTAGCTTTCGAATGAATCAGAATTTCATCACTTCATATTAAAATAATTGTATCGTATCAAAACATGTAGGTATCAATCTTCTTCTTTCACTTTACCTTTTCCTAAACGTACTTGGAGTTGGCATTGGTAAGCATCTTCCTCATAGTTGAGGTTGCTGGTTCTAGCACTCTTACTTCCACATTTTACAGATGGATGCCCTTCGTACCGCCAACCCTGCCAATGGTTTGTGCCATTTTCTTTTGGCCCGACAGAGCTGGTACCGGATCTGTTTAAAGTCCCCCAGCGAGACCTCTATATTTGTATTGATATCATGTGTAGTTTTTTTTATATAAGATGTATTAAATTTATACAGTTATTACCAAGTCTGTGTTGGCTCCAGCCATCTATTTTCGTTAGCACGTCGGCAACGATGCATGCAAAGAGGGAACCTAGTCTTATCAGTGATTATGCTGATGGTGTAAGATAGCCGAAAAACAAGATACCAAAAACGATATAATCTGGAAGATAGCGGTACTCAAAGTTCTTCCGAAGAGACGATCGACATTCCATTTCATCGTAAATTAAATAAATGTGTATTTGTACATATTGTTTGAAAAACATTTACAAAGGCTAGGTGGTTGGACGTATCGTAAATTGTACCACCTAATTATTTTTTTTAAATAATTTGACGGGATTAAGGCATTATACGATATTGGTGTAAAAAACGAATATTTAAAAAATCACATTCAAAATTCTTTTTCGTGTGTATAAATTAAAACGGTTTCAAGGAAGTCTCCACTAAATTTAAAAATTCGTATGAACTAATTTACCCCTGTGGTAACGTTTATGTGCCCGCTCAGGATTTTGAACCAGGAAATGTCACATTAAAAGCATGTACCTACTAGACTAAGAATGCAATAAAGGAACAAATAACAACATTCAAGAACAAGATTCTGGCTAACTACAGCCCAACCCAGACTGAGTGAGTTCAATGTGGGTAGCTTGTTTGTGATTCTCCAGCAAATGGAGTTTCCCTGTCTTGAATGACAAAAAAAGAATAAAATAATTTTAATTAATTTCGGCAAACATACACACTGTCTCCTTGCCCTCATACGGTTGGGAAATCCTGCTTTCTGCATTATGATGTTAGATCCGCTTACCTACTTGAAAGTTATTTCTCCTAATTGTAGAGGAATGTTAGATTATTTTGTCATGAATAATATTACAGTTTTTTTGTAGGCATAGATAGAGCTTGTAAAATTTCGTATGGTCCTAAGTTTTCGAATGTACGACAACACTGATTAATTAGTGGTAATACTTTAATTTATTTTTCAAGACACGTGTTTAAAGATAGCTGTTAAAATTGTGCTTTGTACGTTCAAATTCTATACATACAATTACATCAACAACCAAAGTAAAGATTTTCCGTCTTAAAATTTTGTCATGTTCCTTATTTTCCAATTTAATTTAATAAAAAATAAAAAATTCATCTTTCATCCGCATTTTTCACCAGTGCAGTGTCCAAATAAAACTGTACGCCTTAAAGCTGAAATTTTGTATTTTTAGGACTGAATGCCCTTAGCACTCAAACTACCATCGAATCTGTTCAAGATCTAGTCCCTATTTATAGTTGCCCATTCACAGTTGGATAAGTTCCGCCATGTCCGGTAAGAAGCCTAGTTGGCTGCTCACAAAGTAATAATCCACAATTCCACAGAGCTCAATGAAGTCTTAACCAAAACCCTTCTTTCAAAACTCGAAGATGTTCCCTTGACAATCACGGAAGTCACCAGAAATTCATAGGACTAAATTAAAATTTCACGCGTTCTTGAGATTATAAGATTAATAAAATTATTGGACATTTCCACCAAATTAAATTTCGTGATGTGTGTTTCCCTCGTAGGTGGCTCTATTTCTGATGGCTTCATACTCTTCATAGGTCATATGTCTGGTGAATTTAAAATTTACCTTGTCGCCTATTCTAAAACGAGTTTTCTTCTTCTACAATATTTTCTTTTTGAATAGTTAAAGTTATCATATTAAATTTGTGATCACTTTCGTGATGTTACAGTTTATTACAACTACTGAAACACACTCTGATATATTTTTACGGAAATTGGGACTGGAACCACCGACCTATAGGTTACAAATCCGCCACCTCATCGATCAAGCTACTGAGGTCGGTTAGACTAAAGTATCGCCAGTACATAAAAGTTTTTTTCGAACAGAAGTTTGAATTTTTGGCATGAGCACCATTGGTTACCTTCTTATTCTACAGCAGGCATGTCAAACTCAAAATGTATGAAGGGCCATTTTCAGTTGTGCTGATCATTGGCGGGCCGCAGGTACTATACACAAAATACCTACACAAAAAGTACCTATAATTATTAAAAAACCAATAAGAAATCCTTATGAACCGGCCAGATGTCAAGAAAATAAGTCTCGAGCCATATTTTTTTTTTTTTTAAACTTTCCTTATCTTATAATAAAGAAGTATTGTATTATACCCTAACGCTCGCAGCGGGCCGCACAAAATGACCAGGCGGGCCACATGCGGCCCGCGGGCCGCCAGTTTGACATGCCTCTTCTACAGTATCTTCTTACAGAGCCTTTTAAATCGAATGAATGCGATCGGGTGTCTCTATGTCTATCACCCTCAGACCAAAGGTAAAAGTTGATTGTACTGTTTTACGGCCTGTTAATGACAGATGTTTAGAACTGCATAAATTCGACCAATAACAACAATATTTTCTGTAGTCTTTCAGATTTGAACCCGAAACGACATACACAGTAAACAATCATTTTACAACAGATTAATGTACTGCCATTTGATTTTCTAAAGTGACCGTTACAATATGATTACCACTAATGGCACTAATTACAATAGGCCGGCCTCAGTGATGCGATGGTCAGCATTCGCAGGCGGATTATCGGCCCAGCTAGTTTCCTGGACTGTAATCACAGGCAAATAAGAAACCAGATGTTGCTACAATGAAATGGTGATTAATTGAATCCGGACTAATTAGTGGATCTACCATGGTTTCAGAATGGTTTAATTGATCTTAATGTTATCCTCCTTTATAGCATGTGTTAAATATAATCAAAGCGTCTTTGTATACCTGTACAGGTTTAGTATATGTTAATATATGTTCTTCTTCTCCCAAAGAAGAAAGTTTGTGAGAGACTCCCATGAACATATAATTACTGCTAAGTTATACAAAATAATACATAGAATGACCAGCGCACGAATAGCTCAGTGGTAAGATACTCGCTTGCTATGCGGAAGGTCCAGGGTTCGAACCCTCAAGTCGATAAAAAAATGAATTCAAAATTTGATTACAGTTGTTTGTAAGGGATACCTTCCGATGCGCTCGTGTTAACCCGGCACTTGAATGGGAAGTACTGTATCACTTTTCGCCAATCAGAGGGGAGGCATACTACGGGATGGGTAGGCTACAACACAGACCACAAGCGTCTACCATGGTTTCAGAACGCTCCTGTTTCATGGCTATAACAGCTGTGAAACACTCATATTTAAAAAAAGAAAGAAAAAAAAACTGTTATAATATGTATATCTAGACAATAGTAATGATAATATGTAGTATCAGACCTTATTTCTACCAAATCTTGTCATCAAATACCAGTCGGACTATTGATAACGATATTATGATACACAGGCTTCTCAAGGCAATACTGTATACCTAGGCTATAGACCTATAAATGTATGTATGAAACGATTCATAGTGTAAAGAAGAAAGTAGGTAAGTATATACAAAATATAACAAGCATTGCCTGTCAAAAAAGAATAACCGAATGTACAATTTTCCTGTCAAAAGATAAGGAACAAGAGCATTATGAGGGATATCTCGTAAAACCTGACTTTCTTTTGTGGTGGTTTTCCACGGAATATCATCAATAAAAGAAGTCATAGCAAAATAATACCTTTAATAGACAAGGTCTCGGAAATTTTTTGACGAACAATAGGTATTCTATTCCTTAAGAAGAAGTATTCAATATTCCTTTTTCGACTGCCTGAACAAGCCACTTCTTCTAAACTACTTGGTTCACAGTTCACATTAGATCTCGTCAACAATGTATTTCGTACCATCTATCCTCAACAAACTGTGGCAGTTCACCGGACTCCTGACAATTTCGCGCGGCAGTGCTGCACACCGCCAAGACAAACAGGACGGAACACGTCGTCCCCTGTACTGGGATATCAGGCTCTATCTCCTCAGTGCAGCGGCACTTGGTGTGTGCGTTGTACTCGCAATGAAAGACATTCGACACTACTATCATCTGTGGCGAAACGAGAGCGTACGACGGTTCTGCGCTAACAATACCGAGGGTCTCTATCCATTAGGGTAAGTATAGCTATACTTGTCGAACAGTACCTTTCTGCCACCGCAATTTACTGGTGTGGAGAAACAGAGATGAACAGGTCATTGGTTTTCTCCCCCGCGTCTGGCGCCCACGATGGAAAACTTTTAGTACCTCCTATAAGGCTTAAGAGGCATACATACCAATTTCAGCTTCCTAGAACTGTACCATTACGGAGAAACAGAGATGAATGATGTAAGTGAGTGACTTTCGACATTTAGTACAGTACATACTATTACACTTTCTAGTCCTCTCATCTTCTCTCTCTCTCTCTCTCCTCCTCTCCTCCTCAGTACTCATCGTCTTCCTCTCTTCTCTCTCTTCTCTCTTCTCTCTCTTTTCTCTTTCTCTCTCCTCTCTTTCTCTCTTCTCTCTCTCATATCAATTTCTCATATCTCTCCCCCCCCCCAGATACCGCAGCGCGGTGTTCCCCTCCTCCATCCCCTGCACCTCCGCGGAGGAGATAACCTTCATGAAGATCCTCAACTACATCCTCCTCGCCCTCATGGTGGCGCTGGGCATCGCAGAACTCAACTTGAACTTCGAGAACCAGATCCAGTTCTATCGGACGGTCGAGAACTTCCAGGACTATTTCCACGTGGAGGTGGACTGAACAAGAAAAAGTCACGGAGGTTTCCAATCGTGGGTTTCCTAAAAGATAGAATAAATTGTAAAGGTGGACTGAACTGAAAGAGACGTAGTTTCCTA
Source organism: Bactericera cockerelli (assembly GCA_024516035.1). Taxonomy (NCBI): domain Eukaryota; kingdom Metazoa; phylum Arthropoda; class Insecta; order Hemiptera; family Triozidae; genus Bactericera; species Bactericera cockerelli. Next base: position 35,994,540 of record CM044959.1, read on the forward strand.
AAAGATCTTGTATCTTTTAGATTGAAGAAAGATTCCTCAAAGATTGTAGAGGTAGCAGGATGTGAAAATAAAAAACAAGACAGGGTTACGTTGGGAATAAGATTCAAAGTTTGTTCAATTCCAACCTTGAGGGATGGACCGATTTTGCCACAACAGCTGTCTTCGGCCGAATCACATTTTAGTGTTGAAAAAAAAAAAGAAAAAAAAAAAAAAGAATATGATTTGATGAATTAATAAGTAAGGACCATTCATTAGAAACTCAGAAACCAAACACCTAGTTTTAAAATGATTGACCTCTTTGGCCCTTGTTTTGGACTGGAATATCTGGCATATCGAGGATTTGAAGTGGACAATACCTCAATAGATGTTCTGAGCCATTGACGCTGGCTATCTTCTTCTTATTTTAATATTTAATATGAAGCTAATGTGTTCTTTGGTTGGTAATTTCAAGAAGGAAACATGCCAGTTACTTTATAAATCTACTTCATTTTCTTTCTCGTACGTCCCTTTTTCTTTTTCAATCATGAAAATAAAGCTCATAATGTTGAAAATGGGCTGTTAAAATCAGAACCATGGTATTTTTTGAGAAAATGTTTCACTAAATTTTCGACCATGTTCACTTTTACATGCACGAGAATGTCGGCTAGCTGTTACATAAGTTGCAAGTCAACTCTGTGCGTCCACAGAAAACGAAACAAGTCGTTCTATTTCGGGAGCATGAGAGAATTTTACGATGTGCCAAATAGTTTTGAGTCGAAAACATTGGATTCCGCCTCTCCTCTCTCGCGAATTCGACTCTTGACCAGGCCCGACGATGTTCTTACAACCAGAGAGAATGACGACATTAAAAAGAAGGATAAACCTTTGACAATGTACTGCATATGAAATACATCTCCTATTTTTCGCATGTGCTTTTTGCAAACATCATAAACCAAAATTTCTGAACTATTGGAACAATTGCACATGGTATAACTTTATCTGAAATTGTAATGGAACCGCTTGTGTATATTTGAATATTAATGCATTACTTATTGATACTCGTACCAAAAAGTATGGGGTTATATCATAATAATATGTAAGTTAATTATTCTGTTAAAAGTTGCACACCAGGACGTGAAAACATAATTTTACCATCGCATTTTAGAGTCTAGCTTTTACATATCACATCTATTTTGAAATGATGCTATGGTGAATGATACCTTGTTTTATCTGAGATTTTAGAAAAGTACAACACACTTCCTCTTGAAATATTCCCTGGTCTGGCCGTAGTGTTTTTTGGTTGTACAAGCGAAGATTTCCCAATGTTACTTGGATTTTTTCTGATGAGGACATCCTTTATTAATAAATCATGAATGTTAGGGCCGAATCAGAAGTGCTATGGTTCAAGCGTATGTAATACGCTATGTATACTGGGACTGAATAATGGATGCTAGGACAAATCATACCGAAGTAAATAATAATGTAAGGGACTTCAATTATTCATACCTATGATATGTACGACTCATGAATGTAATGAGTAGAATGTCAACTTGCTGAGTGCTGTCTATAATAAATATCTCACTCACACGTTTCTGACTGACGGAATATTTGAGTGTGCATTATTTGAAATGTGTGGAGTGACGCTGCAAACTTTTAAATAGTTAATGAGATCATACATTTGAGGTTAAAAGAAAGGATAAAACATTTCCCAATATTAAATTTGCTGAAACACAGACAAACTCTTTGAAAAATCGTCTTCTTGAACTCGTTCCGTCAGTAAAAATAATAGCTATTATGTATAGATTATGATTGTGAAACACTTACCTAAGTCCGTGTCGCTGGTAAAGCCACTTTGGTCCTCCTTGATATTATGAGCATGAGGATCTTCTTCTCTGACGTCATCGTACTTTGTGTAGGTCTTCTTACTATCAGACTCATCACTGAGACAGTTATCAGAATCAGACTTATTGATGTCATCAATTTTCGGGTAAGTCTGATTAACAGACTGTTTTGTGACGTCATCGTACTTTGTGTAGGTCTTCTTACTATCAGACTCATCACTGAGACAGTTATCAGAATCAGACTTATTGGTGCCATCAGTGTTTGAGTGAGTCGGATTATCAGACTGTTTTGTGACGTCATCGTACTTTGTGTAGGTCTTCTTACTATCAGACTCATCACTGAGACAGTTATCAGAATCAGATTTATTGATGTCATCACTTTTTGGGTGAGTCGGATTATCAGACTGTTTTGTGACGTTATCGTACTTTGTGTAGGTCTTCTTACTATCAGACTCATCACTGAGACAGTTATCAGAATCAGATTTATTGATGTCATCACTTTTTGGGTAAGTCTGATTATCAGATTGTTTTATGACTTCACGAGATTTTGGAGTTGAAAACGGATTTAAAATGTCATCATGTTTCGTGTAGGTTTTTTTACTGTCTGATTCATCGGTTGAACATTTATCAGAATTATCTTTATTTTCACGCTGTTTTGGATAAAGTTGATAATCAGAATGTTTTTCATCATCATCATCCTCTATTGTGTATGTCATTTTTCGTTCAGGTAACTGTAGCATGTCATCTAGCTTTGCATAGATTTTCTTACTTTCTGACTCATTCAAATGATGATTAGAATGTTCTTTGGGGTGAGTCTGATTATCAGGATATTTTGTGAGGTCAACGAGTTTTGTATACGTGACCTTACATTTAGGTAACTGTGTTATGATATCATCTAATTTTGTATAGATTTTCTTTTCATCAGACTCCTCCCTAGGGTAGTGATCAGAATTATCTTTTTTATCATCCTTCACGTAAGTTTGGTTATCAGAATGCTTTGTGACGTCTACACGTTTGGGATTAGGAAATTGATTTGATGGATCATCATATTTCGTAAGGGTTCTCTTACTGTCTGATTCGTCGCTTAAACAGGTATCAGAATCAGACTTATTCTCTTCGTCATTCGGGTAAGTCTGATCATTAGACTGTTTTATTACATCCTTGATTTTTGGATAAGCATATTGATTAGAAACATCATCATATTTCGTATACGTTCTTTTACTATCAGACTCATCGCTAGGACAACTATGAGAATCAGACTTCATGACATTATCTTTTGGATAAGTCTGATTATCGGAATCTTTTGTAACATCTTCCAATTTTGTGTAGGTCATCTTACGTTTAGGTACGTGTAGCATGATTTGATCATACTTTGTATAGGTCTTACTATCAGACTCATCACTTGCATAGTTATCAGAATCAGTCTTATTAATGCCATGAGTCTTAGGGTAAGTCTGATTATCAGAATCTTTCGTACCATCATCACATTTTGTGTAGGTCTTTTTACGTTTAGGTACGTGTAGCATGATTTGGTCATACTTTGTATAGGTCTTACTATCAGACTCATCACTAGGACAGTTATCAGAATCAGTCTTATTAATATCATGAGTCTTAGGGTAAGTCTGATTATCAGAATCTTTCGTAACATCATCACATTTTGTGTAGGTCATCTTACGTTTAGGTACGTGTAGCATGATTTGGTCATACTTTGTATAGGTCTTACTATCAGACTCATCACTAGGACAGTTATCAGAATCAGTCTTATTAATATCATGAGTCTTAGGGTAAGTCTGATTATCAATTTGTTTTGTGACGTCAACACGCTTTGGTTTAGGAAACTGATTTGATAGGTCATCATATTTAGTAAGGGTTCTTTTACTATCTGATTCATCGCTGAGGCAGGAATCAGAATCATCTTTGTCGTCAGCAATTTTAGAATAAGTGTGATCATTAGATTCGTTTGTCACTTTTTTCTTCTTTGGATTAGGAAACTGATTTGAAGCATCATCATATTTTGTGTACGTTCTCTTACTATCAGACTCGTCGCTTAGACAAGTATCAGAATCAGAATTTTGTAACGCATCATCTTTTGGGTGAGTCTGATTATCGGAATGTTTAGTGACGTCATATCTCTTTGGTTCCGAGAGTTTCGAAGCATCATCATATTTTTTAATATATGTTCTTTTACTATCAGACTCATCAGTGAGACAAGTATCAGAATCATCTTTAACATCAGGGTCCTTGATATAAGTCTGATTATCAGAACTTGTGGTGAGACCATGCTTTGAATCTGAAAGCCTGTCCGGTGAGTCAGCATGCTTCGTGTATGTCCTCTTGCTATCAGACTGATCGCTGAGGTAAGTCTGATCATCCTTGATGACGTCACGTATGGTGTAAGTCTGATCGGACTCCACGTCATCTTTAACATCAGGGTCCTTGAAATAAGTCTGATTATCAGAACTTGTTGTGAGACCAAGCTTTGAATCTGAAAGCCTGTCCGGTGAGTCAGCATGCTTCGTGTATGTCCTCTTGCTATCAGACTGATCGCTGAGGTAAGTCTGATCATCTTTGATGACGTCACGTATGGTGTAAGTCTGATCGGACGCCACGTCATCGTCATCAGCGATGTCTGAAATCATGTACTCTTCATTGTCCTTGGAATTATCTGTAACAAGAGAGATTCGTACCACATTACAGGAGATATTGTGTGCAATTATAGGATTATGGAATGTTAAATGTTAAACCTTTGTAAATTGGAAGAGAAATTAAATATAAACTATAACTGTACAAAATATTTACATATGTTTGTATGATAAAATTGGGAATCTGAGCTAAATAGATTGTTATAGATGCAAAGTAATTGTAGGTAGAGTCGAACCTGGATATAAAATCAGCGTTAAAACGCTTGCATACGAGTCTGCAACCATTGGGACATTTTCATCTTTACTATTCAAGGTCTAAAACTTAACTGACCAAATTTCGTATTGTGCGCATGACACATACTTTTTCTCTTCTCTCTTTTTATAATTTAATATTTCGTTATTGTGCGCATGACACATACTTTTTCTCTTCTCTCTTTTTATAATTTAATATTTCGTTACATAATTTCGTCACATAATTTCGTTACATAATTTCGTCACATAATTTCGTTACATAATTTTGGTTATGTGCCAGAGCAAAGACATGAAAATGTCAATAGAACCCAAGGGACAAAGGCAAAATTCTATTATGAAGAGGTTTCTAATATAGCCAGTTCTTTATTACACATAAACAGGTGACGCAGGACCTGAGATTTTCTCTACTTTAAAGAGGTTTTTCTATTATATCCGAGTCCAATCTATCCAGGTTCCACTGTATAATTATATTTTGTGGTCACATTAGCCTAAGCAATGTTAGTGTATCATTGGTTTTTGAACATATCAGAAAAAAAATTAAGAAAATGACTGAATTTTTTTAATAATATTTTTCTAAAATGTTCAAAAACAATGATACACTAACATTGCTTAGGGTAAGTAAAGATTCGAGGACAGTAACAGTATCCATGCAGTCATAACCGTTTTATAGTAAAGAATAATACTAAGGATTAACTTCCAGAATGAAGGAATTTCAGGATTAGGACAGTAACATTCAGAAACAGTAAGGGTTACCTTAGAATGAAGAAAATAATCTATTGAAGAGCATCCCATATTAGGACTAGAATACTAGGAAATATAAAATTAATATGTAATAATCTTTACCGGTAGTTTTTAGAGGTTTAGAACCCTGGCGGTCACTGAACCCATAACTGCATAAAAAATGGCTTCCAGTGATGCAACGAGAACTCAAACAGGTTGATGGATTTTTTTCTTTTTAAAAATTGATGTTTATGATTTCACTAAATTTCAGATTTTATTTCCGTCATCCCATACCTCCTATATGGTAAGTAGATAGCGTATGACTTCTTAAGCCATATACGAGTATATTTTTTTAAATATAGCTACTATAACGGATTTCCCATGTAGGTATATCAAGTTTTCAACATCCCTAAGTTTTTATTACCAGAATGCAAGTAAGCATCTCAGTTGCAATGGTCACAGCTCATAAAAAAACAACACATTGCTTATGAGTGCGATGTTAGGAAATTTTCCAACAAGTAAAAATACCGGCAGAGCTACATTTTCTCGCAAAAAGAAAAACCGATTTCTGCAAAAGTGATTTTATTTTCGGTCTTACATTATGTTGTTCAGTAATGTTATTTGCAAATAGTATTATTCTCATTATATGTATACTAAACTAACTTATGTTAATCACAATACTGATGTCACAACTACTCAAACTCGCCTTACTAATTTTTGCGTTTCAAATATTAATATTAATCCAGCTATTAAGGTCGGTATATTTTTATTATTATTATTATTTAATGATAATATTTAAATTATCAATTTAGCATCTCAGCTAGGTAATTGTGGGATTGGAAATTTCGAGGATTTGTTGTCTTGATTGGCCTATAGACAATTTTTAGGCTCAGTTCTGTAATAAGGACTTCATTTACCTACTACATGACTGGAACAACAATCGATTTGGATGCACAAATTTATAGAGACGAGTCTTGACATTATTCGATCTGCAATCTGCATCATTGGAAAAACTCTACATCGGTTAAATTTTACAAGAAATTTTAACAAAAATTTATAAACCACCTCGTGGCCGTGTCGAGATGCTCATGCCGAGAACGAGCTACTCGCTCAAGGTTGGTATGAACTTTCCAGCAAGAACTGCCTGCTCTCAGCAAGTAGCCGGCTAGAGTATATGAGTATCTCAACCAAGCCATCAGTTACCCACCCACAAGCCCCGTCATGTTCAGATGAACAGACCCATCCGAAATCCATCATGTGAACAACACTCGTCTTCGTATCACCAAGAACCCACACGATATTTATAATTTTATTTTTCATCTTGCGTAATATCATGTCCAATTTAATTTCGGGCTGGATTCTAATTGTCAACAAAGCCACTGTTGTCGAAACGGGGGAGGCAGCTTGTCCAATAGTTGGCCCTTGACCAAAAGATGCTGCTGGTTGTACCATGTACCAATTAGATGGAAATTGAAAGAAGTGAAATCATAGTAACAAGAAGTTTTTTCCATCTGTCATATTTTTTTTTTTTAGTTTCGAGTTCCCGAGGACTCACAATTTGACAGGAGATATTGAGGGGTTGCATTAACTTAAAACGTCGACATAAGCGGATAACTTTGATTACAAGCGTTAGATCTCTGGACATCTCACTGATGAGAGAGTAGGTACATGAAATAAACAAATTGGGTGTACTTTGCGCGTACAAAATTCAAATAAATTTAATGCAAAGGAATACGAATTAAATTTCACACAGCTAACTGTATGAGCATCCTCTACTAAGAAGTTCTCGGAAGATCACTGAAAATAAGCATCGTCTCGCAAGGTTAAGACTGAACTTTGTGATGCTGGCTATTCCCGGGCCAACTCAGGCTAGGTGAGGTTATTTTTTTCTTTAATTTGGTTTATTGTCGCTTTCAACTGCATGGTCATACCACGATGTGCTACGTTAAGTTAATTTGAGTAGCTGGTTTGTTAGTTTCCAGCGCATGGAGGGTAAAACCCCCGCCGAGACCCAACCCATTCTAGATGGAGTGAATACTGTGAACAGCTGGTTACGGAGTTTCCAGCGAGCATACTCGGTTGTTGGTTGACACTGTGGAGACACGTTAAACAAAAAACATGGTCATCATCATACACCCACATCTCAACACAGAACAGCTTTTACAGGCACATGCCGTCAACACGTTTGGAAAATCTGTTCTCTACCATCGCAGATTTATTACAAGTCGTCGAGAAGAGAACGAAAACAACCACAATTCACCTCGATGACAGATTTCTCGACAAATATCATCTTGTTGGAATAAGTCAGAGCTGCGAGACGTCAGAGTGACCTTTGGTTTTAAGGGGGTGGGGGTGAAATTGGGAGGGGAGTTATCAGCCCTTTCATGTACGTACAACAATAATAATTATAATTCCATGTGCGTGAGATAGACACTTATTCGTATCTAGAAGGATAATATTATGGACTCCCAAATGTCTACTCCTACATTGTCCAATGATTCTTCATATTTTGATTTTTTACGGCATTCTAAAAATAATTTTGTCCGACTATGAGATCACCGTAAAAGAAAGAAGAGAAGATTGTATGGGCGTCAGAAACAATGACTAGGTTTCTTTTATTGTAAATCTGTTGAAAATGGCCTTTTCAGATGGTGAGGTAATGTTGAAAATAAGTGAAAGTATTCGTCTGAACTTTGCGGGGGTTTCCCAGAGTAAAGTAGGTTTTATTTTATATATAAACAAAGTAATGATAACTTCATTAGATGGTTAATATTGAGTTACCTACATATATTTCAGTAGGTACCTAAATTAATTATTACTTTATTTGTCTCACTACAAAACTCCTTGGGGTCGGTGTTGCTTTGATGCCCGTCCTCCACATGTCTATGTCTAGGGGCGTCCTCCCTATTCCACCACCTGTTCTATCAAATCTTCCTCTATTTATCTCTTCACCTAAACTTAGGCCTCCCTTTTTTTCTCCTTCCCCCCACCTCTAGATCCTAAATTATTATCATAACAATATTGCTTTATTCATACTGTCCGATTAGGACTTATGAGTTCCATTATACCAGCAGGAAGCCCAAGACGTATTACTATGTGGTCAAAATCTTAAACGGGAGGATAATTTGTCATGTCCCGGCTGGGTTTAGAATTTGCGACCTCTGGATTACCAGACAGACCAATTATATTATATACGTAGATCTTGAAAACTACTTAGATGTGGTCTACTATTCAACGCAACAATACCTAATAACAAAAGTAAATACTTTTCATTTCACATGAGAGTATGAGAGACAGAAAACTAGAAGGGCACAGGTTAGTCCGTCCAAGTTTTGTTTTATTATTGTCGAGGAAAAAAGAAAAGATCTTCTGCTGAACATCATTAGCGAATATAATCGCCAGGGCAGTTGCCAAAATCTTGTTTGTTTGGACATCATGCAAAATGTTTGCGAGCACTTCAAAGAACGGTGGTCATTAGAAATGCGAAATTACCTGATTTTATTTAGATTTTTTCTGTTAATAAATTTAGATCCAAGATAATCTGTTTTAAATGTAAATAAAGAGCTAACAGAGCTCTATTTACAAGCGATGTTCGTAGAGCACATGTTTTAAATGAGAAAAAGTTATCTTTTTGAAAGATTCAAAGTACAAAGAAACTAATGAATCTAAGTAAATGTATCTAACAAATATACAAAAGGTAGTTTATTGTCCTCGACAAAGTTGGGCAGTGATTGGACACTGTTAAAGGAAAGTAGGTTTACTAGAATTTCATTATCCTAATTTCACAATACCATCAATACAAGTATAAATGCTATGCCAATTATGCTACAGGAAGTTGCATATTTTATTGAATTAACGTAGGAAAGTTTTCAGGGAGTAAGTGAAACATGACTCACTCAAATTAGAACTGCAAGATTATACACACTAAAGGACAAGACCTTACACTGTAAGCTATTCACATAACCTCACGCGGCCTGACTGAGGACGGAATATCACTGTAAAATTTCTGACAACGAAGGGTTTTTGTGTCACAGCAAGCGCCAAGCCATGAAGCCATGACGTTCTAACTTCGTTTGGTACTTTTGATTTGGACCATTTGGAATTGCAACAATGGTTTTGGTTCAGATCCTGTAACGTGGGTGTCCGTCGAGTCATTATCCTTTCCTAATAGTATTATTCTACTAACACCCGGCAATTTTCGCCGATGACTGTTGAAGGTTTTCCGACCATGGTGAGCGCCATTTGAATTTTAAAAGATCCTTTCTTAGCACGCATCTAAATACCAAAATAGACCTGTGCCTATGAGGTACAAATTTGGTAAAAGCGTTTTGTAGTTCTATTGATTATGCAAATAAATTAAACATACCTACATTTCGGTTTCTCTAATAGTGGAATTCTAATTGTTATTTTTTAAAAAAAAACACTTCTCCAAGACATCATCCGAGCTTGGTCTAGCACTGGCACTTAACTCCTGAACACGAAACTAAGCCATTGCCTGAAATTCGCCGGGCGTTGTCTTCGCTGAAAGACCAAGTTTTGATATGCTGTTAACATTTCCAAAGCACTGGACCAAAAGTACCTACTTAGAATTTGTAATAGTTATTTAGATGTGTCAATTCATCACACTCTACTGGAACACTTCTCAAGGATGAGTCTAACGCCTGAAGAAATTAGTGAAATTACAGGTATATCACAATGTGGTGATATTAATCACAATGATGATATCACTATCACACACGCCTCACTAAAATTATTGCCTTATTTGGGACTCGAACCACCGATGGCCTGGTTACGAATTCGCCGTCTTTTACATGGACTACACTAAGCTTGGTCTATCGTTCCTCAATTTCCCCGTGGTATTCTCACAGCCCCGGTCAGTCATATTCACCGAAGCGAACGGGTTAAGTTTTGTGTGTTCGCGTTCGGGCTTCTCGGCTCTTGTCCAAATTTAGTTTCGAACCGCGGCGAAAGAAATCCGAAATCTCTCCCTCGGCTAGCGACGAGTCAGTTTTCAGAAGCGGTGAGATCAGAAATTCTATTTTCGTCCGGTGCTCATCTTTCAAAACAACGTGTGAGAATAGACAGGGTGGACTGGTATGCGGGATGTTTAGGATTTACTTGTGAATGACACATCAGACACCAGAACTTTTATCTAAAATACAAAGGATATCAAAAGAAATCAGGATCAGGAGATCAGGACATTGCTTTTAGTATTTATTAGAGGTGAGTATGAAAAGTGTCGAATGTATGTATGTCTTTAGACCACTTTGCTAGATACATGTGTTGAAAAAGTTTATGAAAGTCACAAAAAAAATAGTATTTAATTTTTACAAATTTTATAGTGCAGTATAATAACAATGATCCCTTCAGCCAATACCAACTTTTCTACAAATAAACTGCAATCAAAATAAAGCAGTGCCAAGTTCTGTGTATACACCTTGTATACACAAATATTTAATTAATACCTTCAGCATTTCCTTATTGTTTCTGACGGCACATTTACATTGATAACAACTCAACTTACAGGAGGTCCGAAGTTCGAATCCAAGAACGACCTATTTAATTTTCTTTTTCTATTTTTAAACAGATTTTAATTGTTGCTCTAAATTGACAGTAACTATCTATAAGCAAATATTGGTTTTATTTTAATTGATATCATTTTTCACACCTTTTTTCGTTTTCATATTAAGTGATTGATTTCTTTGACTTTCATAAAATTTGCATATTTATTTGGGTTATTTTCAATGCACATTAGCTACCTACTTGTTAAAAGATTTCGTTCAACCTCCAAAATTCAAATTGAACACGAAGGCCACTGCTTGCACTGAATGTAACATGATATCCGGCCATTACTAAATGTTTGGACATTTTGTTTTGCCATCAACTTGTACCATTAAAATTACATAAGACAATAAGAACATAGTCAACTATATAACGAAAAAACATAATTATGTTAATTACACAATACATTGTAACTGCCTGTGTCCTATGTCAGAATTATTTCCATCAATTTTGTTGATTCATACATGCTTTTTTCTTTACTCGTTTGTCAAAAACTCTGACTCAGGGAGACGTTTAGTTGGCAAAATTCCGTTGAATTTTATAAAATCTAATAAAATGCCAATATTCCAAGTCCCTTACAAAATTGCATGTCCCTTTTACTTGCGAAATACCGAAAGCTAATTTTATGCATCGTAAGTCACGACGCAATGTATTAATTGCAATTTTCAAATGTCACAGAATAAGTGAATAGATTGAGTAATCAATTTTAGGCTGCGCTTGTATGTTGTTTGCATTAGAAGATTAAATTGCCCGAGGGCTCACTAGGGAAATTCAATTGATTTGCCAAAAAAGTATACGCTTAAATAATTCAGTCATTAAAACGAGACAAAAACAGTTACTTTTCATGCGGAAGATTTCCCGGGTTCGGATCCCAGAGACAACAAAAAAATATATTGAACATAGGTATATATTTTTTTTTTTTTTTAAGTGGGGTTTAACGTCGCTTTCAACTGCCATGGTCATATCACGACGGGGGTTTTACCCTCCATTCGCAGGAAACTCACAAACCTGCTACTCACATTGACCTCACCCAGCCTGAGTGGGGCCGGGAAAAGCCAGCGTCACGAGAATTAGAATTTGAATGGTCACCCATCCACGTCTTAACCTCGCTGGATGTCACTTAACTTCGGTGTTCTGAAGGGAACCGGTGTATTCAACATGCCATCGACGCTGGCTTGAACATATATTTACATTTCGTTTGTAAGGCATACCCTCCGATGCGCTCATGTGGACTTAGCACCTACATGTAAAGTACATCTAGTACAACTTCTCACTTTTCTATTTATACTGACTGACTGACTGATTTTGTCACTTCTTACCCATTAGAGGAGAGGTATACTAAAAGATTGACATAATCTACAACACAGACCACAAGCGTCTACAGTAGCTGTTTCATGGCTACGAAACAATATAAAAAAGCCTGCGTCGATGGCATGTTGAATACACCGGTTCCCTTCAGAACACCGAAGTTAAGCGACATCCAGCGAGGTTAAGACTTGGATGGGTGACCATTCAAATTCTAATTCTCGTGACGCTGGCTTTTCCCGGCCCCACTCAGGCTGGGTGAGGTCAATGTGAGTAGCAGGTTTGTGAGTTTCCTGCGAATGGAGGGTAAAACCCCCGTCGTGATATGACCATGGCAGTTGAAAGCGACGTTAAACCCCACTAAAAAAAAAAAAAAAAAAAAAACAATATAAAAGGCTTTTTCACTCATCTTTCAAAAATAAATCCTGCTTATGCTACTGGTGCAATTCGTCTTTCATTTTTTCTCCACTCAGCTTCGTTTGACGTTACTTAATTTAATTTTTTTACATGTTAAATTCTAAAGCATTATAGACATCTACGACCTTTAATCGAAGAACATCAAATTTACCAAATTATGTGAAAAAAGATATTCACCCAAAACCAATAGATAATCACATAATCCAGCTCAGATCATCATTTCGCCAGTGAGTGCCCCATTCTCATCAGCCCCTCCCACACTTCTGCATTCCAACTCCATGGGGAATAGAGTATCCCCACCCTTCTACTAGAGGGAGGAAAGGACGGAGGGAGCGAGATAGAAAGATAGAGGCAAGAGGGATAAAAAGAGTAAGAGAGAGAAGAAAAAGACAGATAAGAGTAGGAAGGGATGAAGAAAGGAGAGGAGAGAGAGAGAGAGGAGGAGAGAAGAGAGAGGAGTGAGAGGGAGAGAGAGAGAGAAAGAGAGGGAGGGAGTGAGAGAGAGAGAGGAGTGAGAGTGAGTGAGAAGAGAGAAAGACGTTGTTCGTGTTTTTGGCCCGCAGCCCTTGGTCAGTTCCCAAAATATCAAGATGGCAAACATTGCGGCCTCTAACTGTCTCAGGTTTAATTTATTTAATTCCCTCTCTTTTTTCACCTCCCTCTTTCCTCTCTCCTCTTCTTTCCTTCGCTCTTTCTTCCTTCTCCTCCCTATTTCTCTTTGCCTCTGTTCCTCTAACTTATCCTAAATTTCTCTGTTTCTCTAACTCTCCCAGTTTTCTTCGTTTTATTTGTTCTCTATTCCTCACACCTGTCCTTCTTATTTTCTGTTTCTCTGACTCCTCATCCTTTTCATCTAACTCTTTCTCATTTTCTTTGTTCTTTGTTCCTTGAACTTAACCTCCTTTTTTGTTCTGTTTTTATAACTTCTCGTCCTTTTCTCTCTTCTTCTAACTCTTCCTCAGTTATTTTGTTCTCTGTTTCTCGTACTTCTCAATCTTTTTTTTTCTGTTTCTCTAACTCCTAGTCCTTTTCTTCTAATTCTTCCTCATTTTCTTTGTTCTCTTTTTCTCGTACTTCTCAATCTTTTTGTTCTGTTTCTCTAACCCCTAATCCTTTTCTCTCTTCTTCTAACTCTTCCTCATTTTCTTTGTTCTATGTTTCTCTTACTTCTCAATCTTTTTCTTCTGTTTCTCTAACTACTAGTCCTTTTCTTCTAACTCTTTCTCATTTTCTCTGTTGTTCTTTTTCCTCCTCTTTGTTCCTTCTCGTCTTTTTAGATTGTTTTCTATAGGGTAACACATTAAAATCTAAATCCATGTATCCCATCAAAAAAAGTCAATCATGTTGGAGTTCTTCTTTTATTTTATCACTGTATTTTTTCCTACACAATAATTTGGGGGTTTACCGATTTCCATACGTACAAATTTAAGTACTTAGATGTTACGAACCAAACACATTACACATACATAAATGGGTAAATCGCACGTAGCGAGTGGTGGGATGATATTATACTTCATTGCCCGTCTTATGTGAGTTATTGACCAGCAGAACAATTTTTATAGGTCAATTGTTATATAACTCATCGAGTTATATAACATCGAGGTAACTCATTGAGCCAACAAAAAATCCATTGAAAACTCCAAAAAAACAAGACAGCCCAGCCCTGGTCTTGTTTATAATGTAAAATGTAATAAAAATTGTTTAGCTATGGAGGTCAAATGTGCACAATGTTTTATGGCTCAGTAGGTGTAGATTTTTTCGGGAAAATGAAAATTAATGCAGAATAATAAATTCATGGAAATGCGTAGTTTCTAAGTGCTAAAACTTGTACTAAAATTGTTAATTCATTACATCGTAAATTCAAATTTAGTAATATTGCAAAAGGTATTCAATTTTTCCAAGATTTTTCAATATTGTGAATTTTCCTCTTTATGGTGTCGCACACAACCAAAAACCAAAATTTTAATGCCTCCTATTTAATTTCAATTTGTCCTCAAAATTGGACATTCAGGGGCAAGACATTGGCCGAATCCTACTGGTATTCTACTTCGACAACAGACGGGTCCTCGAATTTACCTTTGTCTCATCTAGGCCTCTGACAGATGATTACAATAGTTCAAGTAAAAAACAGAAAACAGAAAGTTGGCATCTAATTTGCTTATTATTTTTAATTTGGGTTTAACGTCGCTTTCAACTGCATGGTCATATCACGACGGGGGTATTACCCTACATTCACAGGAAACTCACAAACCAGCTACACACATTAACCGCACCCAGCCTGGGTCGGGTCGGAATGCCAGCATCACGAAGTCTTCATCTCACTGGACGTTGCTTAACTTCGGTGAGCCTACGAGGACTGGTGAATTCAACGCGCCATTGACGCTGGCAATTTTTTTTTTTTTTTTTTTAAAGTGGGGTTTAACGTAGCTTTCAACTGCCATGGTCATATCACGACGGGGGTTTTACCCTCCATTCGCAGGAAACTCACAAACCTGCTACTCACATTGACCTCACCCAGCCTGAGTGGGGCCGGGAAAAGCCAGCGTCACGAGAATTAGAATTTGAATGGTCACCCATCCAAGTCTTAACCTCGCTGGATGTCGCTTAACTTCGGTGTTCTGAAGGGAACCGGTGTATTCAACATGCCATCGACGCTGGCTTGCTGCTGGCAATTTGATTAGTTCATGAAATTGTTTTCTTCATTGCGCCGTAAATCTTGAGTATACACTATGTGCAATACATTATTTTTATTAATTTAATGTTGTGCGCGACGCGACGCGTGACGTTAAGAAGTTGGGTAATTGGTACGTCACCTACCCCTAATCTGGACAGAGTGTATCTGAAACTATACTTATCCTATACTCTAAATTTCACTGAATGATTCAGTACAACTAAAAGCTACAAGTAATAATTTAAGCGAAAATCTGAGCAATATTCAGATTTTAATCCGTTTCGACCACTACAATCAATCGCTGCAAGATAGCACGCGGTAAAGTACGCGGAAGCGACAAGTGTCTAATTAGGTAGGCTTAGTGGTGAAGCACCCGCTTTCCATGCGGAAGTTCTCGGGTTCGATCCCCCGTGCCAACAAAAAAGTTGTATTCTAAAATTGGTTACAGTTGTTTGTAAGGAATACCTTCTGGTACGCTCGTGTGGTCCCAGCACCTAAATGGGAAGTTTTGTGTCAATTCTCGCCCATCAGTGGGGAGGCATATTACGGGATGGGCAAGCTACAATACATACAACAAGCCTCTACAGTAGCTCCTGTTTCATGGCTATGAGAAATGAATAAATAAATAAATAATATAGGTAACAATAGAATTCTGTGCTAACCACCCAATCTACGGGTTGATTTTTAGATTCTGATCTGATTCTACTATCTATTGTTTATTTTCTCCCGCCGTCTTTTATTGAGACATTGAACCGGGCACCAATATGGTCTACTCTGATGTCGAACTGTCTACTGTCATCTTAAAGAACACCATAAGAGTTAGGACAGTAAAGGTTCACTTACCGTTCATAAACTATCATTGAATTTTTTTCCCAGATCAGTATGTTGAATGTTCCCATAAAATTGATTAAAGTCACGGCCCCGCAGTAAAACATGTAGGTCTGTCATAGCGGACTCAAATAGATATTTGAATCCATCATCTATTGGTGTTTAAAGTTTTAAATTTCAATTAAGATTTTTAAATTCAGCGACAACGAGAGCGTTTTTTCTTCTTCAGTTTTTAGAACGCCTCCTTCCGTTTTTAGAACCTAGGGATTCTTGATAAGTAATTTTAATTTAACACATTAAAAAGAAAAACTATAAATTATCTTAGTATACCTACATAATCTCTTGTATATATTTTTTTTTTTTCGTATTCATATTTGATTGCGTTAGACATAGTACATCTCTTCCAAATCTTCGGAAACGGGGAAAGCACCAATAACGCTTGCCGCATTTCCCCTCTGAATTTCAATGAGATTCTTTTGAACCTACATAATTATTTAAACATTTCTGCAGTACAATGTACTTTTCAGTATGTGCTGGACTAAAAAGTATAGTCTTATTTTCACAGTAACAGATAAGACCATATTTTTTAAACGGTACAACATGCGTTTGCTGCCTGTACGTGTGTTAGGCGTGTGCGGTTTCATAACGTCAATGTGGGCCAAACACTCTGATACAGAATTGCTACACTAGTTCTGTATTAGAGTGCCTTGTGTGGTGACGGGACCCATGCGATAACTACTACTCATCATGTGTATGGATGGTCATTGGTTATAGAAGAATTTCTTTCTTCACGTTAAGCCGAATTCCCAGTAAACACAACATTCTGTTTCAAAACTTTTCGCGACATTTTTCCTACTGCTTATTGAATTGGAAGTGTTGCAAAGGAATGTTTCAGTCAGTGGGATTTGATACTATTTGATTCTTGAAGCATGATATATTGCAAAACTTTTCGAAACAAAATGTTGTATCTACTGTGTGGGAACCAACCTTAGAACGCTCTCTTTGAGTAATAGAAAATCATGCATTTTTTTTAATCTATTAATTCCACCCTGAGATTTGAGTTACCTGTTATACCCATTACCAATACATGCAACATGAATACAGAGAAAAATGAAATGAAAAATATACACCAGAAACACAAAAATGAAATATTGTATTTTTTCTTAAATTTAATAAAAAAAGAAACAACGAAAATAAATATATAATTTATAAATGTAGATAATAGTATTAAATATGCAGTTTAGGAAATCTCTAGTAAGATTTTTAGATAGCACCCAATTACTAAACCTGTAAATATTTTCTTTCCAGATATTTCCTGAGAAAAAATAATTACTCTTGAGGGTAGCGAACAGAGGATAAAGTCTTGGTAACTGCAGTTTGGTTTTATAGAATCTTAAATCACAAAAAACTGCTGTTATTTTCGATTTACCTTTGCTTTCAACTACACAGGTAGGAGGTACCCATAATTTTGTCGTGAATGAGATTTGACTCAACAGTTCTTAGACAAACTACTTACATTAAATTGGCCAAATTTAAATTCATTCAGACCCACTATGGCAGCAATCTATTTACCATTCCTGCACAACGTCTCTTAACTTCAATGATCATATGTCAATGAATAATTTGTAGACTGTAGTATCCGATATTTGAATTGAAAAATCCGCTAGTTCCAAGACTTTACCTCAAAATGAACCCTTAATTTTTTTAGAGTAATTATTTTTCTCTAAAAAATGGAAAGATTTGCATCGTAAAATGATCTAAAAAGTTTCAAAAGGGTTATGGAGAATATAGATATATCTATTTTAGAGAACTATAAAATAATAATAAAGAAAAAGATAAAATGCTTTCCATAAAAACAAAATTGACTAGAGACCAAAAGTTATATGAAGAAATGAAATGCCAATGAAAAAGAATGAGAGTTTAGACAGAAATGGAGGAGGAAGACAGATAACTAACGTGAAGTTAAGAAAATATGTTGTAAAATTATACTAATATAAAAAGAGATAAAAAAAATCTTTCAAAAGTTCATGAAATATTGAAGAGATTTAAGAAAAAATTTTTATATATAACAATGTTTTACAAAGCATTTTGACTTTATTTTTAGGTAAGTACCTGAAAGAAATTTTAAAATGACCGACCTCTGTAGCTTGATCGACAAGGCGACGGACTTGTAGTAAACCTGAAGTCGATGGCTCGAGTTCCAAGTTCGGTAAAAATTTAGGTAATTGTGACAACGCGATAGAGATTAACACAAATTTAATATAACATTTTTACACTAGGAAGTACTAAAATGATCAAAATATTTGTGAGACATGCATGATAATTATTTTAATATATGCACTTTCATAGATGAGATTACCTAATGCACCTTAACTGTATTGCGAGGGTGAGGTCCCAAAAGAAAAGCAAAAATATTACATTTTGACAAGATCTTCTCCACTAGAAGAAGAAACGAATATTCTGTTTTCAACCATATACCTCTCATTTTGGATTATTTTTTGGCATTGGTTTGGCCTTTAAAGCCTGACCAACCATATAGCCAATTTTGGAAAGTTTGTTGGATACTGGAGAAGTAAGGATGAAATAAGGAGGACAAGTCTACCTGGTAAAAGTTTCTTGGGGGGAGAATAGTGACAGATAATGAAGAAGATGAAAATAAAGAAAGAATAAAAGTTAAAGAAGAAAGATAATGTAGCAAATTAAAACCACCACCAACATTAGATGAAGCAGAATATATAACAAATCGTACAACCAACACCACTAGACCATGGAGCCACTTCCCAATTTCATCCTGCAAAGAGTATTTTGTTCATAATTTTAATATTACTTCCGATGATTTTTTTTTTATATGTATCATGTTATGTGTCAAAGAGGTTGGTTGTACCTACTATGTAAGTTCACAAGAGCACGAATTTATATTATTCCCTGATTCAGGAATTGAAAATTGACAACCATTGAAATTGATAACACTAAACATGTAGAATATTAGATTGAATTTCTTTTCAAACATCTTCTTGGTATAGAAATCCATTCAAGTTTTTTTTTCTAATCAAAAAATCTTTTATTTGTAAGATATTGTTCAAGAATTTGTAGAAAAAAATGTGGGAAGTAGCTTAATAGTGAAGATACCAGATACCTAAGATACCATCACCAATACCTTGTGATTACCAAAATTTAAAAATAAAAAATTCTTTCAAAAGTAATGAAAATTTAATCTTATTGTGTCCTCTTGAAGCAGTGATTCTCAACAAAATAAGTACCTACTGGGTAAATGAGCTCACGACCGATGGGCTGATTAGCATTAGCAGCTCATAGATAAAAGTATCTAATTTGAATGTACATGTACACTCATACTTTAAACATATTCTATAATGCTCATCTTTGTTAGAATTTGAGTATTATGCGGTGTAAAATACATTCAGTGAAAATTAATTATCTTAACGATAGTATTTTCAAACTGGAATGCGAACGGAAATGGAGAACCACTGCTTAAAGACGATAGAGTGCTATGAATATCAGAGCGAACAAAAGTCGCGAAAGAATCGTGCGTGCACCCTTCACCGAAGCAATTCCATGCTTCCCCCGGTCACCATAGAGAGAGTTATCCTTCACCAGAGTTAGACGTGGCGGCTCGTGGAGTAATTACAAAATGTAGGATCTCTTCTCACCTGGCACAGAGAGGGCGGCGGAGGTTTCGACGGTGCCCACGGCGTTCACAGCGGTGCAGGAATAGGTGCCCGCGTCAACTGGGGGAGGGGAAGACATGTTGGGTTTAGAATTGGCAATGGCAAGTGATTTAAGAAAATTAGGGTTTAGAATTATTGGCAAGTGATAAAGTCAAGTAAAGTTTAGAAATATTACAAGACTAGTTACAGTGAAGTAATTTAGGGTAAATAGTACTTCTCTTTTGAAAGAACGTATTAATCATAACTATTTAAACTTCGAGCGTTCGAGGCTTTCGTTTTTGAATTAATTTTCCTGTTCAGAGCTACATATACTTTATATGGAAGATATTCCAATTCTCATTGAATGCAACATTTTAAATTTAAGCATGAAAGCGTTTTGCATAGTTTCATTATTCGCTCTTGCTTTAGAATCAAAAGAGATCGAATTCCACTGACAGAAACTGTGCTTGGCAACGCTTTGCAATGAGACAAGCTCAGTGGAAAAACGGACTACAGTAAAAAAAAAAAAAAAAAAATCAACCTACAACACAGCCACGCTTTTCGTTTAGTAAGAACATGAAATGTTTGACAGCAATAATTTTCTTCATCAATTTAATTACTGTTAAAAATAAAATAAAATAAAATTGGATATTCTTCTTCTACTCTGTCTTTTCCCGCTTAGGGAGGGTCGGCGTTGCGTGTCTGTCCTCTCCATACTTCTCGGTCTAGTCCTCATTTATTCTCATATATTCTTCCTCACGGTTTCTCCATGTCTTCCTAGATCTTCGTTGTCCTCTGTATCCTGGCATCTGTATATTTCTTACTTTCTTTCCTACGTAGTCAATTTCTCTCTATAAGTGAAATAAGGTTAAGTGGCAGAGAATGCCTAAGGCATTAACTTCGCCCCGGATTACAAAACAATTGTAATTAAAAATTAATATTGATCTTTATTTTATTTTTATTTATTGTACATACTTCTAAGTTTTTTTTTAAAATTATTGTTATTAATTCTTTGTTGATGATTGTTTTGTAAAAATAAATAAAGTGTAAATAAATAAAATAATATTGGATTATAAAAGAACTCACAGGGATATGCATGCGGTAGCGTGAGCCTGCACACGCCGTTCCTGAACTCTATCTGGTGCTGATGGCTGGGCTGTAGAGCCTGGCCGTCCTTGGCCCAGGTGACCAGGGGGGCGGGGTCTGCTTGCACGATGCACTCGAATCTGGCCACGCCTCCACTCACCACAGCGATGTCGCGCAGTGGCTGGGGAGAAACGTCGAATATTATTAAAATATTTTTTTTTTAAGGAAGGGCGGGGATAAATCTTTTAAAAACACCCAGATCTTAGCCTGGGGTGTGGGATTTCCACCCACTAAGAACCCACCTTTCCTGATAGCATACTGCACTTGGAACCAAAATTAAAATAATAGGTTCTTTTTTCAATCGAAAAATAAACTTTATTTAGCAAAAGTAAAGTTGCAAGAGGTTAGAGGGCCTTTTGAAAATCTGAAGATAGGCGCTCAAGTGTATTTTTGAGGTCCGATTTTTCGAGTTGCGTCTGGATCACATATTGTAATTTTAGATCTGTAGCTTCAACCGTTCAAGAGTTATTACTTGTGACGTGACAGACGGCGTGCGTACCGACACTTCTTACCCATCAGAGGGGGGAGACATACTACGAGATAGACAATCTACAATGCAGAACACAAGCGTCTACAGTAGCTACTGTTTCATGGCTACTAAATAGAAAAGACTGTGAAACACTCATCTATTTAAAAGTGACTATTAAAAAACAACTATTGTCATTCAACTACCTCTTTCGAGTATTGTTTCCAGATTTCCCATAGTATCATCACGTTGAATGGATCGCCAAGGCAAATCTATTATTGACTTGCGGTTTTCAACAGGTTCTTTGAAATTCTTTTATCACGGATTTATCACCTAAATAATACGTCTACTTATGTCAGAAATATCGAAAAATCTGCATCGATTTTTTTCCCCAGATTTGATAGAGAAAATAAATATCAGATTTTTTGTGGACTGAAGTATTTAGATACACAAGGCAAAACTCACTGTTATGAAAATAGGTAGTCTCCGGGGCGGTGCATAGTCTGTGGGGAAACTCGAGTCTGTGAGTGTGATGACTTTTCTAGGAGGGAGGCTGGGGGAACCTGAAAAGTGAAATATTTTTAATAATTGCTTAATTTCTCAAAGGACTGTCAGGAATAGAAAATTACAGAATATTAACTTTTAACGAAATTCCTGAATACTTAATGATAGAGTATAAAATTGTCATTAATCCCCCAATTGCATTGTTGGTTATCATATTGTCTTGATTTTATCCCAAACCAAAACAGGAATTCTCTCAAGTTAGAGCATTCCTCCGAGTCTGGGGAAACGATGCCAGTAAAAAGTAAACCTTTGAAACCTTAACTAAAATCAACGTCAGAAAAGAAAAAGTTGAAAAGCGTCGACAGCAAGAGAAATAAAAAAGATTGTCTAATGACAAAGGAGAAAAAATATGCAGAATAATGTTGGTTTTACTTTACAGAATAAACTATTTCAATTTGTGCAATAAAGATTTCTGAAACATACGTAAAATAGTAATTACCATAGAACAAATAGAAAATTATTAAACTAATAACATTAAAGATAAAACAATATAAATATATAGATCTCTACATAACCGTTACAGAAGTTTGAGCCCATAAGAGTACAACGTACAGATTTATAACATTACATTTTTAATAATGAAATACAGAGATAATAAAAATTAAAGCTATGAATGCATTTACCAAACCCACAGAAATATAAAATAGAAAGAACATTTAATAACGATTAGATGTAAATTATCATTGTAACCATGCAAATACGTCTCATACAGAAATTCGATATAATAGGTATAATAATACATAAAGTTCTTGAAGGAAAAGTATCGAATATCAAAATTCATCTAGTGAAATAAAGCCTTGTTTTGCTAGATTGAAGACTAACCAGAGTAGATTATCTACAGACAGAAGCCATAAAAAATCGTTTCATATACCAAAATTAAGAATAACAGGACAAGATGTAACATATAATTAACATTTAGAAGGTGAGTGAGATCTTCTAATACATAGAACATAAAGCAGCCGCCCTAGATCCATCACCAAGCTTTCACAAAAAGGCGAAACATTCAAAATATACCAAACTGGATGGAAACCTTTCACTGTTGAGAGGAGGCTCGTGGTCACACAAGGCTGGGTACGTGTCCATGAGTAAACTGCGGCAGTGTACATGGGACAGGTGGTGGAAGATAGCGTGGGCTGGGCTGGGTGGAGTGAACCAAATTGAGCTTGGATTGAACCAGGTGGTGGTATTGAATCACAACTCCAGATGGGTGAGAAGGTAAAGGGTACAGAAGAAGAGTTCGTATTCCAAAAAAATGGAGAAGTTTGGCAGATATCCATAGATGCATTCAGAAATTTTTGGGTCAATGGTTGAGATATTCGATGAATATTTTCAAAGTTCTTCACGCGTTCGGATCGTTCTAAAGGTCGCAAGTTCAAATCGTGTTTTGTCTCAGAGGTCTTTACGCCACTGTTTAGAATTCTCTTTTTCATGCTTTCAAATATTTGAGCAGGTGCGCAGTAATTGAAGGAGTCTGCCTTGCAACTTGATAATGGTGCGTCTTTTGTAAATTTATCGACCGAGCTTTCTTGAACTAGCTCATGCATTTTGACTGCGTGGGTCGTCACATTATCAGTAGTATTTACACATTTTCGTTTGGTAGGATTAATAGCTTCATGTTTCACAGGAATAAGAATGGCTTCGTTCACAATAGGGTTAGCACAAGAAGTGTTACTGTGACAGTTGGACTGTGAAACAGTTTCGATCAAAATCGGGATTTCTATAGCTTTACTCGTGTTGGTGAATTCCCTTGATCTAGCAAACATACTACTTTCGAGTGCAAACGCATCATGAAGGGTTGGATCATTTAAGAATTTTTTGAATTCACTGAATACCGTAGTGTTGTGCTGTGGTATGGGCATGGTCTCATGTTGAATTGGAATTGCAATGGCATCTTTTAGCTTAAAGGCTCTTGTAGGCGAAGAACTTTCCAATACATTAGACTTGTTTATAACTCGAGGAGTCACCGTTCCTGTTTCGTACTTAAGCTCGTAGGTTTTGAACGGTAGCTTTAGCTTCTCAGAATGAAGTGGGGATATCCCT
>CM044959.1:36018737-36054318 GCA_024516035.1 Bactericera cockerelli
ATTTCTAAGGGTGTGAGATTTCTATGGGTACAATAGTTCTAAATAATGAACTATTGCAGCATGTAAGAATTTCTTATATGAAAGCAGCATATAAGAATTTCTTATATGAAAGACCCCTAGAAATAGACTTGAAATCATTCAGCTAAATACTGCAGGACAGGATAACCCAAGAATAATTGTGTCAATATAATTATTCAAAATGTTCAAAGAGACAGACTGAATATTATTTCTACTGATCCTGTAACGGCACACGGGAAAATTCAGCGTAGCTTACACCACTACGACAACAATGAATTATTAGTACACTAGTAGTTACTAGATAAAGAATAGATAAAAAATATACACAGAGAAAGTTTAGTTTTTTCAATGTATTTTTTTATGCGTTGTAAATTGGAATTCAAATCTAAGATGGTCAACATTTCAAATACATTATTGTGGTTGAAAGTATTCCAATGAAATCAACACTATGGAATCGTCGAAATGGGAAAAAAAAAAATTCTGAACAAAAAGTGAACGTAAAAAAAAACACTTAACACTTCGTTAAGAATTGTTGGAACTATTCAATTTGATTTTCTTTTTCTTCACAAGAAAGATCGTTAAATCTAAAATTTCAATTTGTCGATATGGGGCAACGAGTTTTACATGTTTGTTGATTTTTGTTTATTCAAGGAGTGAAATTTGAATGAACAGAACTTGACATGAGCTCGGTATTATTGAACAAGATCAGATTTTTTTTAAAGATCTACAAGTGTTGGATCTAAATGGTAAAGTGGTTGTTGTTGTTGTAGTAAGCAGCTTGGCTACAGCTGGGGGAGTGATGGTCCCCAGCCAATTTAAGTGGAAAAGTTGGCTCGTCCTGATCACATATTTCTATGTGCGCTCAACCATCGTGAGAACTTTATGAGCCATTAAACGGCCAGTCAAACTGTTCCATTTGTTTCCCATCAAACCCAAGACCGTACCAGCATAATCGGCTAGTCAAGGGTTCAAAGACTTTGGCATGGAAGAATTTCACGTACTTAAAAAGACTGGTTCCTTCCTCAGACTGGTTGGTTGGGGCATGACGGAAGAGGCTCGGTTACTATTGGAAAGTGGAGTTAGCGAAACCGTTATAAGATCAACAACAATAGCGTGAACAACAATAATTTTAGAACATCCCAATCAAATTTAACGGGGTACGGTAGATTTTTATTTCTTGAAAAATACTGAGTGAACTATAAATTCCAAACTGTTCACAAACTAAAATATTACTATGGTGACCTTGAAATGCAGTTCTGGAGAACAATTATTTCTAAAATACATACAGAAGAGACGAAATTCCTTTTCTGTCACTTTCCACTTAAAATAAAACCATTCCCCTGAGCCTCTGAATGCAAATCACACAGCAACGAGCACATAGTAAAATTTAAAGAAATAGAGCACACACACAGAAGCACGAAATAGGACAACGTATAAAGATCATCTTACTTACGCTTAATTACTTGCTAGAAAATCCAACGCACAAACTCGAACAATCCGAGCGTCTTTAGTTTCAATATCACACCAGCACTCGAAAAATTTCGTGTCGAAAATAAAATTAAAAAGGAATTTAAATATTTCCTATCAAGCAAATAAATTTAATTATTTCGAAAATCTTAAAAAACTAAACTCTTGAAACATGAAAGGTATGGTGCAAGATAAGCTGGGCGCATCTTGAGAGATTTAATTTCGTGGAGGAGGGAGGTGTGTGGTTATTTTGGGAACAGACACACAACAGCAATGTGGGGGCAATCGCTGAGACGTCAGGTAACGACGCTAACCGCGGGGCAGGGTTCGAGACCTGCTATGGTCATGCAAATTGTGTTTGATGCGTTGAGAGTGCGCAATTGCGCAGGTACATCTTATTTTGTTATCTTGTGTGTGTTCAAAATAAAGATAATTTATTCTGTAGAGACTTTTGTTTTTCGACTCAACAGTTGAATATAAACTCTAAATAATCTTGAATAGATAAATGAAAATTATTATTTGAACTAAAAATCTGGTGTGAAACCACACGACTTTCCTTATCCCCCCAAAATAAGTCGAACTCCGCCACTGGTGACTCAACGGTAACAGATTGCCAAAATTGAATGCCAAATTCGTAATCAGCACCTCAAAATCATTGAGTTGGATATGTCACAATACCCATCTAGGATTAATAATAAAAAAGTTAGTCAGAGCGGGTCCCCCCCAAAATACCTGTAAATTCTATGAATGAGGTCTACATACCAAATTTCTTGAGATAACTTGTTTACAGACATACAGACACACACACAGACACGGACCAATGGCTGAAACTTTGGATTTAGGCTCGGGGCACCCTAAAACGTGTTTTGGCACTGAAAACTGATTAGGTATCGAAAATTTTGTGTGATTCCATTACTTTCTGTAGGATATGGAAAGTAAAAAAAACTGTTTTATATGTATATGACAACGGGTCTAAAAATATGAACGTTGGTAATGCTTTTTCTTCATCTTTATTCTTCAATGAATTTTTTATCGTGTAGTTTTAAAAACTACTTCGTCTAGAGATAAAAGACCAGAGTTACGTTTAAAATTTCATTTCACAAAGTAGTGAAATATTGATTGTTCAACAAAACAGTACACAAAGAAATAAATGAAGTTCAGTGATGAAAACTGTGACAGGACTACCCTATTTCCCACCGAAATATTTTGAGGAAGATATTCTTAATTTGACACCTACATCGCACACTTCTTACACCTTGTTATTTCAAATGTTATGACAAGGTGCCAGCAAATATTTTAAAAGAAAACACAGAAAAGATAAATAAATGCATTGATGAAAATGTCGAGATGAAATTTACAATGTTATTTTCATTTTAAACGTTATAAGCGTGTTATCTGATTTGCTTCAGAAATAAATTCAAGAGGAAAAAAATATTTATAAAAATTGAACACTTGGGTCCCTGCAGGTGTCATTGACCCCCCACATGTAGACCTTGTGTTGTGAAATTTGATCGAGACAGGAAGACAAAGTCGAATATTTATGGACTGGCTAGACAAATCCCCATATCAATAGGTTGTCGATGTTGTTGTTATTTGAACGTTTAGCAATTCAGGACGATATTCATTCATCTCAAGATTCGAGAGGGCTACAGCTTCAACCGAATCTGTCAAAGAAAAGTTGTATTTTCTAGGGTCTAGGCATTTGAGAAGGTAACCCACATGTAAACATGTTACTATAGTACATTTCTACAGTTGAATAGTATCTAATAAAGGAATTTACCAGTCATTTTTTTACATAATCAAATGGTTGATGACCAACAAGCAAGGCTAGCTCGCTGTTCCCAAAGGGTTTAATAGCTAATATAAAAAAGCCTGCGTTCTCATGATGGTTGTGATCATACATAGAAATACAACTCATGTTGGATAGACACCATCACTCCCCCACGCTGTAGCCAAGCTGGTTACAACAACAACTGAGGGATTTTATTACTATTGTACTCACTAGTCACCACAAGCTGCGCACTACACACTGCGCGGCCCGCCTCATTCTCAGCCACGCAGGTCACTCTGCCCCCACTCAGGTGTATGTGCGCCTCGGGAACACTGAGGACTTGACGGGCGCCGCTCGTGGAGATCAGAAAGTCCTGGCCTGCTACGGGCTCGTCGTTGAAGAACCACTTGATCTGGGGAATAAAGCACACATATTATAAGTAAAATAAAGCACATATTGTAAAAAAACTAATAAAAGATATACAAATACAATGTGTTTTTGTGCTTAACGTCTCTTTAACATCTATGTCATTCGAGACTTGACTTGGAATCACTGAGATCATATAACATAGAGGGAACCTTACCTATCTCGTAATGAACAAATTTATGCGTCCAACTTTGAACAGCTGATGGTCTCTCTTTCAACAAATCCCGGCCTCTGATTGGTTCAATTTATTTGAATTTTTGTTTACCTCATGCAGTGGCGGATATCTAAACATCCTTGATTTTCACGTCAGATATCAAATCTAATATTACTACATAATAAGAAGAAAATAAGGAAAGTAAAAGAGAAATCAAAGACAAAAATAACTAATAGGTAAGTATGAAACGGGTAATAATATTATTTTAGAAGAATTAGGTAGTTTAGGAACCCACTCCTTCGCGAGAGAAAAATTACTACAACTCCGGCACTGATATTGAAATCAGCTGATGGTCCCTACTGGACGCAAATCTTGATACATCGGGTTCCCACTATGTTATATGATCTCAGTGCTTGGAATACTTTGATAACAATGTTCATTAGTGTCTTTCTTTTAACATCCTGGTTGTTCACGACGGGGGTTTTACCCATTTCAAGGAAACTTCCTAGAGGGATCATTATGACTAGAAGGAGAACTTGACTTTTCTATATCATAGACTTTTCATGGTTTTGAGATCAGCCCAAAACTAGTTCGTATTTTTTTTGTATTTATCAGTTAGGCATTAGGATGGGGCTGTGAGACCAAGGAGGATTTGCAATTATGATTGCCATCCATTGCTCGTAGACGGTACGGCGCAACAAGAAGATTTCTTTCATTGATCTTATAAGAAGAACGAGGAACATTGGAAACATGTAAGCAGGACGGGGTTTAGTTATTGTGACATACTAGTAGTTGTATTTACAAACATAAACATAAAACAAATATCATTTAAACTTTTTATTTGTAAATGGCTTACCTTAGGAGTAGGTTTGCCCTCAGCAATACATTCGAACTTGACAGGACTCTCCTCAGAGGTTATGACGTCGGAGAAGGTTTCGATGAATTCTGGCACTTCGAAAACGTCACTCAAATGAACCTGAGACAAATATAGCAATCAATATTTTCATCCATGCATTAGACTACAAAATAATAAATAAAAACATTACAAAAATTTCGCAATCTAATTGCCTTTTTTTCATAGTTTCTAAACAATAATCTTCATTCCTTTTTGGGAAAGAGTAACAATGCAGCGCATGGTATCTTCAACATTCAGCATGTATCATTGCATCCTGTGATCAATGAAATAAATATAGGTATTATAATATATGTATCTGGTATCATTTATTATAAAACAAGCGAAACTCCGTGATCGAGAAGTAAATTCTCTAGTCTAGATCGGAAATTTTGTGAGACTAATTCTAAGACCAACCTGGGGATCTTCAGAAGACGCGGTGGCCAGGGTGTTGACACACTTGACCAGGACGCGGGAGAAGCACTTGCTTTCGCCCAGAGAGTTGTCTGCCCGCACTGTGTAGAGACCTTTGTCAGCCTGGGTGGCGTGGGCTATGCTCAGGGTGGCCTTGCCAGTCTCCGTGTTGTAGTCACTCTGAAACAAATAGATAAAGAGTAGGGCTGGTATGCAGAGACGATTTTGGAATCCCCATAGGGTTCACAGTAGGGTGGTCCCGAGCTTGCTATAGGGAATACTTCGACCTTGACAATTATTTATTAAAGAAACATCTGAATGCACATTCGCACAGACGCTTTAAACAAACGTCTCTGAATAACAAAATCAGCTGAACAGACAAATGACCCACGCATCCCTACAGTGAGGACTCTGCATACCACCCTAGATTTGAAACTAAATTACTTCTCTAAATTTACCTTTTTCCCAAACCTACTTGGGGTCGGCATTGACATGATGCAGTCTTTTTCTCTGTTTGTTTCTGTCTAGAGCATCCTCCCTCTTCCAACGCTTCTCTCTCGAGCATCTCTCAACTAATAAATTATATCTACTAAATTATTATCCTGGGTAGAGAACATAAAAACCAACAGTTGCAGTTTTTGTTGCATAGCTTACAAGTAATCATAGCTACAAAAACTTGTGATTTACAAAAGTATAATTATCACATATCAGCAATGTCAGGTAGAAGGGTCAAATCAAAAAGACCTATCTTATTTCTATTCTAATAATATGAAAACCACCATAAATGAGCAACAAATGTGTCATAGCACATAATTATTAAAATAGCACCTGCTTCATCGGAAAGAAACAGAAATTTTCATAAGAAGACTCAGAAATACGTAACGTCCACTTTGGTTGATGACTTGGCTAACAAAGAATCATGTAAAAGTGACGTGGTTCACCGTCATCAGCAATCTATGAATTAATTTACTGATGAAAGATGGCTGATTTGGGTGAAAATAAAAATGAATTCAAATGCTTGACTCACTGGAGAAATTGGTTAGGATAAAAGAAGTACATGTAGTGCTTTTTTGGGCTGTGAGGTGTGTGTGTGTGTTCAGTGGTTCTTGCTAAACTTTAAGAGATGTGTAACATTTTTAGAACATGCTTTTCCAACCATAAAATTGCTTTATTTAAAAAAAATATATCTCGAACTTTTTTGAATCGTCAATTCAAATTATGTCAATTATGCCGAACTTTCACATATTAGTACTTAATGCTTGGGAATAAAATTGCCGACCACCAGGTTCCGAGACCTTAATCTTATCGATCGAGCTACTGTGGAGACTATTTTCCTTGTAGTATGTCTCATTGAGTAAATTAAATACGTGAAGAAAAAAACAAACACAATACTTCCGATTTCTAATTTTAGAATTTTTTTGCGGAAGTAAAAAAGCATTTCGATCTTCTGAAATAAGTTCTGGTTTTCTAGTAGTAGATGAAGGAATTAACAATACAATTTATTGGTATAAAGAGTCAGAAAGAATTAAGCGTTTATTGTGTTTTCTCTTATTAGATTTTTCACTTTTTTCTGATTAACAAAAGAGTCAAGAAGTCACCACACTAAAACAAGTTTTAAGGAAAAAGTACATTCAAGCAGTTGACTCACCTCAATTTTGAAGCATTTACCTCACAATTTTGTTACTTCTTGTTGAATATCGATATTTTTGTAAACTAGAGTCTTTAATTATGAATTCTAGATTGTATACCGCTTGAATTTTTATAAAATCAATTGAATTTGGAATTTTCTTCTTCCACTTTGTTTTTACTTCTTCCGTTTTCAGTTTACTTCGTGAATTTTCAATTTACAATATAATTTTGATTTTAACCTTTGAATTTTCATTTGTACATTCGATTTTTGCATCTTACTTCTTTAATTTTGAGTTTTACTTAATGAATTTTTGATTCGGACATTTCAATTTTGGTTTTTCTCTAATTTCGACTTTTATTTCTCCAATTTTGATCAAATACAAGAAGTAAAGCATTCTTGAATTTTGATTTCTCGTATGTTCGAATTTTGGTTGTTAATTCTTCAATTTTCAATTTTACTTCGTGAATTTCGATTTTGGTTCTTTACTTTTAATTTGGACATTTCAAATTTGGTTTTTCTCTAATTTTGAGTTTATTTCGTGAATTTTCAATCAATGTTTATTTTTTATTTTGATTTGTAAATTCGATTTTTGGTTCTTACTTCTTTAATTTTGAGTTTTACTTAATGAATTTTTAATTTGGACATTTCAATTTTGGTTTTTCTCTAATTTTGACTTATACTTATTCAGATTTGATTTGTATGTTCAATTTTTAGTTGTTAATTCTTCAATGCATTGAATTCTGATTTTGGTTCTTTAATTTTAATTTGGACATTGCTCTAATTTTGTGTTTATTTCGCGAATTTTCAATTTATGTAAATCTTTAATTTTGAATTTTACTGAATCTCTGATTTGAACATTTCAATTTTAGTTTTTCTCTAATTTTTACTTATACTTCTCCAATTTTGATCAAAATTCAAGAAGTAAAACATTCTTGAATTTTTATTTGTATGTTCAAACTTTGATTGTTAATTCCTCAATTTTACTTCGTGAATTTCGCTTTTGGTTCTTTAATTTTGATTTGTACATTCAAATTTTGGTTCTTACTTCTTTAATTTTGAATTTTACTACGTGAATTTTCATTTTACATCTTTAATTTTGATTTGGACCTTTCAATCTTGGTTTTTCTTTAATTTTGACTAATTTTGACCAATTTTGATCAAAATTCAAGAAGTAAAACATTCTTGAATGCATGTTCGAATTATGGTTTTTACTTATTCAATTTTACTTCGTGATTTCGATTTTGCTTCTTTAATTTTGGATTTTACTTCTTGAATTTTTATTTTAACAATTGAATTTTCATTTCTACGTTCGAATTTTGGTTCTTGCTTCTTTTATTTTGAATTTTCTTCGTAAATTTTGATTTTCCTACTTAATTGAGTTTCACTTCGTGAATATTCATTTTACATCTTTAATTTAAATTTGTACATTCGAATTTTTGTTCTTCTAAAATTTTATGTTTTGCTTCTTGAATTTTGATCAAAATTCAAAAAGTAAAACATTCTTGAATTTTGATTTGCATGTTCGAATTATAGTTTTTACTTATTCAATTTTACTTCGTAAATTTCGATTTTGCTTCTTTAATTTTGATTTGGACATTCCAATTTTGGTTCTTCTTGAATCTTGAATTTTTTCGAATTTTGATTTTAACAATTGAATTTCTACGATCGAATTTTGGTTCATACTTCTTTTATTTTGAATTTTCTTCCTGAATTTTGATTTTCCTACTTATTTGAGTTTTACTTCGTCAATACATCTTTAATTTTGATTTGTATATTCGAATTTTTGTTCTTCTTAAATTTTATATTTTACTTCTTGAATTTTGATTTGTATGTTCGAATTAAGAATTTTACTTCTTTAATTTTCAATTTTATTTCATGAATTTCGATTTTGCCTCTTTAATTTTGATTTGGACATTCCAATTTTGGTTCTTATTGAATTTTGAATTTTACTTCTCGAATTTTGAATTTAACAATTTAATTTTAATTTCTACGTTCGAATTTTGGTTCTTACTTCTATAATTTTGAATTTACTTCTTAAATATTGATTTTACATCTTTAATTTAAATTTGTACTTTCGATTTTTTGTTCTTCTTAAATTTTATGTTTTACTTCTTGAATTTTGATCAAAATTCAAAAAGTAAAACATTCTTGAATTTTGATCAAAATTCAAAGAGGTAAACTTTTTTACTTTCCTTATCCTATAATAAGGAAAGTATTGTATTCGTCGAAAATTTGACCTACCCAGTTTTTCACATTTCTGGACGAATCATAGCCTCAGGATACCAAAAAAGTTGTTTTCAGCCATTGGTCCGTGCGTCTGTCTGTCTGTCTGTCTGTCTCTAAACAGGATATCTCAAGAACGGTAAGAGCTAGAGACTTGAAATTTGGTATGCAAATCAATTTTATACACCAGACGAACCACGAAACTTTTGGTTGAAATCGGCCGTAAATTGCGGCCGAAGGGCCGCAAATATTGGCCGCAAGCGCCGCTTCTATGAATTGGTTAAAGATACAAAAAAATTTACAGAACAACATTTTCTTAGATTAAAAAAATAATGGGGGTCTCTTCTTATCATTTTTTTGATATCTTGAACTTTTTGGACCTCGGCCCCAATTTACCGGTATTTTGGGGGGGGACCCGCTCAGACTAACTTTTTTATTATTCATCCTAGATGGGGATTGTGACATATCAAATCCAATGACTTTGAGGTGCTGATTACGAATTTGGTTTTGATTTTTAGCTCACTGTTACCTTTGAGTCACCAGTGGCTTTTGGTCCTGTTTCCATTCCTAATTATGATAAGGAAAGTCGTGTGATGTTTACACCAGATTTTTTTATTTTTGATTTTTATGTTCGAATTATGGTTTTTATTTCTTTAATTTTCAATTTTACTTCATGAATTTTGATTGTGCCTCTTTAATTTTGATTCGTACATTTGAATTTTGGTTCTTCTTAAATTTTGTTTTAGGACTTCTTGAATTTTTTACATTTGATTTTTGATTTTACATCCTAATTTTCGTGTTTTACTGTTCAATTATGACTTTTACTTTTGATGCCAACCTGTAATTAAAGAGAAGTACAAATCAAGAATAATATAAGTTGTCTGAAATTGTCATTTTAATAGAAAAGTGATCTAAAAGTGGATAAAAAACCCCCCTGATATTCGATAAATCTCCCTAGCAACTTGGTTTACAAGAGTTGGATTTCAATGTTCCAACCATGTCTAATAAGTATCCCTAATAGAAGCTCTCGATTAAATTTCAATTATTGTTTACCACCACAAAAAAAAGTAATAACTATAACTTATTTCGGTTTATAACTTATTTCGACTTACTTTTTATAGGAGACATTTAATAATAAAAAATAAACATGATGGGGTAGTTACATTTGAATATTGATGGTAAAATTAACAAATAAAAAGTATTTTAGATCATGGTGACTTTTTGACTCATATTAACAAGTATAAAATAAATCTCTTTCTCTTCCTCGATCTACTAGAGTCAGTGAAGATGTTCATGAGTGACTACTGACTAGTTCCTTGGTTCCATGGCTTAATTGGTGTGATTCCTCCATAGATCCATGATATAGTAGTGAATGAGGTCTTCTACCGCAGAAATTTTTGTTTTCGAACCTTTTTTTTAGTTAATATTATTATTGAGAAAAAGTGTACAGTAAAATATGTCATTATGAAAAAATAAAAATAGAAAACAAAATTACACTGAAAAATTCCAATTTTTTAAAATGATGTATGAACTACAAGTAGGTATCGATTTTTATGAATATAACAGTAAATCGTTTATTGTGTATTTTACAATAAATAAACTATGTGCAATAACTAGCTCAGTGAAAAGACTTACTCGCGATAAAGGATTTTTTTGCGAATGCCTAGTGTCCTTTTCTAAATATATTGTACATTTAACCAATCTCAGTAGCTCGATCGATAAGGTGGGAGATTCCTAACACATAGGTGACTGTAGGTCGCTGGTTCAAGTCCCAAGTAAGGCGACTTTGATAATTGTGACCTCACGATTGTGGTAGGACAACCTATCTGTCAGAAGTATTCCCCCTGCTCGTCAATAAATCTCTCATGCTAGACTTTCAAAGATTATTTTTGTACCCATCTGTCTTAGGTAAAAAGGCTAAGCTTTAGAAAGTTTTGATTAATAATTATTGATGTTACCATCTTTATCTTTCATGAAACGCACTATAGTTATGTCCTCACAAGTTAATCTTATGGACCAGTTTATTGTGTCAGCGGTTGTTGTTATAACCAGCTTGGCTACAGTCGGGGGTAGTGATGGTCTCCAGCCAACTTGAGTTGAAAATTTGGCTCGTCCTCATGTGTCAGCTGGAACAATGCGGTAAAATACTCCCTCCTGGGGCCTCCTTTACAACAAGAAATCCTTATCTACTTCACTTACCTTGTGCAATTTCTTATTTACCACTACCCAGCTACTCACGCTAACCTCGCCTAGCCTGAGTCCAGCTGGAATAGCAGCAGGATAAGTCGCATTGTTTACGGATTCGAAAGCAAATGACGGTCCATGACTTCACCATGCTGAACGTATCCTAACTTCAGTGTTTCGTGGGAGAAATGGTGTATTATATCTCCGCTGGGAAAGGCACTTTTAGTAGCCATGAGCTGTATGTCCATATTGTCCATGATTGGTTTCCTGATTCTTCTTATGCTCAGGTTGCTGCACGTTCTTTTCAGGTATCTGCTTTCCATTTTAATTGAATTTAGAACTGGGATATTTTAATATAAATTTTGTGTGACTTTTATCTTATGATTGTTTAATAAGACTGGCTAGAGCTTATCTTTTGTTCTAAATAAAAATATTTTTACATTAAATTTTACTGGCTTGTTTTTTTCCCCAAAACTCAACGTGTTTTTAACTATTCATAAAGATGTGAAGGTGTTTGTGTGTGTGTTGGCATGTACGTGGTGTTTGTTTGTTTTATGAGTAATATCTTTAGTTTGCGCGTGTTTTACCAATATTATCTTCACACAGTGCCGCGTACTCACCTGAACTCTATCGCTGTACACAATATCCTTGTTGTTGAGCGTCCACTTCACACTGGGCCGGGGGTTGCCCTCCACACAGCTCTCGAGAGTGACGTCATCGCCCTCTCTGACCATGACGTCACTGAGGAGCTGGGTAAACTTGGGCAGTGTGTACTCTTCCTCTCTGGGGCTGACCACTTTGCTCTGCCGGGTGGCCACTGGCTCGTCGATTTGAGAGATAGCTGTAAGAATGAGGACCCACAATATTGTAACAATTAAATCGATCTTATGGAATCCAATTAAATCGGTAAGTTTTTTTTCAAATCCTAAATTATTTGTGCTTTATTTTTTGTGCTGACATTAAAGAAAATCAGTATCTCATTTAATTTCAGATCTTATTTAATTTCAGCAAGAAAAAGTAAAAGAATAAAACACAAATAATTCAGGATTTGAAAAACCTCAGCTTTACCACATCAAAGAATGATGAAAAAGAACAGTCTGTTTTATAATTCGGACCCTATCAATTACTTATACACACGGATTACTGATACACAATCTATCAATCATAATGATTATACTGATACAGACTTACCCTGCACAGTGAGTTTGCAAGAGGAGGAGGCCTCCCCGGCAGAGTTGATAGCCACCACCTTGTATTCGCCTCCATCCTCTACGAACACCTCCTTGATGAGAAGAGAGCATTTGTCCCCCTTGAACAGGAGCTGGAAGTCTTCTGACTCCTTCACTGGACGGTCGTTGTGGTACCAAATGACCTGGGTCCAGGAAATGGAGAGAGCTTGTTTAAAGTTAGAGTTCTTTTAGAGCTAAATTATAATAATAATAATAACGAATTTTATTATTGATCGACAATGTTTAAATATTTATAAATTTCCCTCTAAGTACTATGTGTACTTTTAGGGATTTTTTAAAATACTTTAATACTGTGGGCCAGGACCAGCTAGAAATAGTTGTGTTAAAAATGCTCTAAAATGTTTAAAGTGACAAAATTCGGAACAATTCGGCGTAGCTCACGCCAATCCAACAATGGTCACATTATGTGAATTCAAGAGAGTGTAGGTGTAAATCGAATGAAAAGTATACTTTGTATTCCGTCATGAAAATGAAATAGTGGTCACATCATGTAAGTTTAAGAATTATCATCTTTTAAGGTCTAGATCAGATGAAAAGTAAACCTACCTTGAGTTCAGTTATGAAAATTTCAATGTTACTAGATATACAAGTTTAACGGTTCATCAAATACATAATAAACAACTTTGAATGACTGAATCATTACCTCGGGTTCTGGACTGCCCACAATGACACAATCCAGCAGCACCTGGGCTCCCTCAAACAGGGCCGCGTCCCTCAGGGGCGTAGGTATGGAGGGCTGGACGGGCTCCACATCAGGGGCGGGTTCCGAGTCCGACACCTCACTGGGCAGGAGCCCCTTGACGGTGACAGCGCAGGAGGTACTGATGGAAGCGTCGGGAGGACCGAGGGTCAGGGTGTAGGTGCCCGCGTGTTTGGGAAACGCTTCCGACACGACAAGGGTCAGTTTGTTGTCTTCGATTGATGTCTGAAATGTTTCATGTTTTCAGTGGAATGAATAGGAAAAAGAGATTTGAACTAGTTTTAGGCCACATACCTAGAAAACGTGATGAATAAAGTATCTTACATATTCTTCTGAGAGCAAATCCTGAAACAAACTTTATGGATGCAGAATTTGCGAGAACAATCTACAGTGGTTTAAGTAGCTCCTTTTCTTACCTTCACATCGTGACCATTATCCACCAGCGGATTCCCATCACACGACCAAGAGATTTGATAGTCGTCAGAGCTGTTCAAATTGAGGACCTCACATTGAAGTTTCAGTTTCTGGCCCGCGCGTACCATAGCTTCCTGGGGCAGAGGGACCGCGAAAGTGGGCACAACTAGGTCTTGCTCTAGCTCCACTTTAGCTGAAGAAGTTTCTGTGCCTGAAACCCAAAGAAAAGGCCATTTAAGACATACGTATATTATACATATGTATGTATAATACTCCCGATATCTTCGTACAAGCGCGGAAGCAATAGTCAACCAATGTCAACCATCAATCGCTGTCTGCACCCGAATTGGGGTCCGAGGCATGGCCCTAAATTTATTTTTCGTAACCCTACTCTACATAATGAGGCATTGCCGTACATCATTCCTATCCTAAGCTGCAATGTATCACCTCAGAGTGAGCCTCAGACCCCAGGGATTATAGTGTTCTTTTCTGTGGAAGATTATACCTGGAGTACATAACAATAAGAACCACACCCTTTGCGTCTCACAGGAGAGGTTCTGCCTAGCCGTTTTTTTATTTATTTTTTTTTTTTTTTTTTTTTATTAGCTGCACTGAATATAGTTGAAATAGTATCTGGGTTTGGTATTGCAACGGTTGCTGATGTACTTGACTTTCAATCTCAATAGGTACATACTTTGAAAGAGCATCTTTAGCCACCTGAGTCATCATAGTTGCACCGAAAGTAGAGAAGCCCCCCAAAAAAATATGAAGTGTTTTTATCTTATTAGAGATTTTTTTAATTTTCCTAGACTGTTAGACCTTGTCAGATTTATTTGTACTTATTTACACAATGAATCATGCTACAAATACGAAAACATGCAACATAAATGATAGAAAAACAAATTTATGAATCTACATAACATAGTAAATACGAAGAATAACTCGCCTACGAATAACACGAAAAAAACATGCAAACATAAAAGTCATACTAAGAACTGACGAACTACCTATACTATTCTAAATTCCAAATACCTAGATTTTAACAGGATTGATTATTATCACATAAAAAATCTCCATAATCAAGTCCTCGTATATGCTAAACTTATTCTCTGATTCCCGAGAGGAAAAAAATAAACTCTAAATCTACCTATTATTGATTAGGACTTCTCAGCGCTATTCATTTAGCTATACTTTTACCAGAGTTTAACAACGCTTTTAACTGCCTGGTCAATGGTCATTGGTCATGTATAGACGGCACTTTTACTCTCTATTCGCTGAAAACTCCAAAAACAGCTACTCAAATTAATTCACCCAGCCTAAGTAGGGCCGGGAATATTTTAATGGTCACCCATCCATTTTTTTTACCTCGCTGGACAGTTTTTAACTTAAGTGACAGAACAAGAACTGGCGTTTTTAACCTGCCATCAACGCTGGCTATTTAGCTACTGGAAATAGTCCAAGAGATCATTCGTTCGCAAAATATACTAACCCAGTCGATTGGAAGCTTCACACACGTACACGCCAGTGATATCCTCGGTGGGCGTCAGAATGTCTAGAATGGCCACTCCATCTCGGTAGGAGCTCTTGTAAGGGGAGCTTTCCTCCCCGACGGGGCATATCTCCTTGTCCTTGTACCACGTCACAGTGGCGGGCGGGTGGCTACTCACCCGGCAGAGCAGCTGAACACTCGCGTCACCGGGCTTAAACTTAACGTCCTGAAGTTTGAGGGCGAATTCCGGCGCCGTGATTTGCTCTTCCGGTTCGCACTCTGAAAAGGGCGCACAGATGAGCGGTCTCTGGTTTCCCTGCTGCAATAGCTGACCTGACAATCCGAATGGTGCGGGTTCGAATCCCAGATGAAGCTAATCGTTTTGTACTGTTTATAGTGTTTATACAGAATCTTCTACACTGTATTTTTTTTCTATAATAATTACATCACCTTATTTATACTGTCCGATTAAGAATAATAAGTCTCATTATTGCAGCTCAAGACAAAGAAATCTGGTAAAAATATAACTTGAATAAATGGGAGAATAACTTGTCATGTCGCTGCCGGGTTTCAAACCCACGACTTCTGGATTACCAAATCGATGCCTTTACTTTGTATATTGGTGCTTCTAAATCTAACAATAATAATCATACAATAATCTGGATGTAAAAAACTCAGAATATAACGTATTGATAGAACTTTACTGTAGTATGCGTTGTGTTGCATGGACGAGAGAGAGTGAATGCCGGACGTTCTCTTGACGACACCTTTGTCGTATTTCTGTAAAGCGGTGCTAAGCAAACACCAACATTCGAGTTCAACCGAGGCTGATAATTTTTTTGTGTTGTTGAAAAAAAAACATAAAATTAAATTTAAAGCAAATAAAATGACATCAATGGTACATGTTTCATTTTAAAGTGTTCTCTACAAAACGACAGTTGATTAATAGATATTGTACGAGTTTTTTTAAATAGGTCTAATAATATGAAATAGCTTTTTGATCGTATTCGAGAAATATTCGGAGTTTTTTTTATTATTATTTGAGAGCCGCAATTTAAATTCTGAACGATGAGGGTAAAAAAATGGAAAATGAAATAAATCCAAATATAATATTAAATTGATTATTTTTAACAAGTGTATGGAATGTGTTTTATTTATCTAATGAACAAGAAGGGCACAATAATTAATAATATTTTAAAGACTATTTTAAATATTAATCAACAATTTTTACATCGGGAATCGTTCAGAAAGTAAATAACGTATTATATTTGATATTGGTGAAGCAAACTTCTTTCCGTGTAAGAGATTAATTAATATCACTTGATCAAAAGTTTTTCTTCCAAAAAGATAAATTTAGTATTTACAATATTCTCGCTAAAATGAACTGAAGCCAAACTGACGTAATTTCATATGAAAACATTGTACACATTCAAGCGTAGGTAGGCATATGATTAGAGATTTTAGTCACACTAAAATTTGGATCAATAAAACTATTATGAATAAATTTATTGAAGATTAAAATGAAGAATTATGTTGATTAGTGAACTGTAAGATTGTTGTTAATTTTAAATGTTTTCATCGTGAAAATATGTCACTTTTTTGGATCAATTGGGATAAGGGTTAAAAATATTTACAATGTTGAACAATTAATGAGGCACTTATCAATTGCTATTATGACTTGATAGAGAATTATAATAGTAATTAGAAAAAGCGATACATCTTGAAAAGCGTTAGCCAAAATTCATATCATGGTTTTCAAAAAGCTGGTTTAAATTTATTTACTTTCTAAACATCCCTGTATTATATTAACAAAAATGTATTATTATTAGATGTTAGTTAGGTGGTACCTATTGTATTCGTAAATCATTGTTCAGAACAATGTATTCGACTTTCGTAATATAAACTCTGTATTTCCTAGATTGGTTTTTCTTCGCTGGTTACTATCCAAAAATATATTTTTTTTTCTCATAAAAGAAAGTGTCAATTAATGGCAATATTTGAAACCATCTAAGGACGTACAGAATAAAATAACTACAATTACAGCATAGAATTTGATTATGGCACTTCACTCTTCGTTTCACGCATTACTACTTATAAAATAAAAACCAACCTAATTCTATTTTAGTTTTTTTCCAAGTCTTTTTCTGTAGCATTTGTAGCTCATCATATAGGAAAGTGAAAAGTAGGCAGTATACGAATCATGCGACAGCGAGAAACCGTATTAATATATTTTTGACAAATCTCCAAAGTTATAACATGACAAATGAAATCTCATACCTCTTAGACAGTTTTGTCGGTATAGAATTTATGTATGTCTCCTATACTGTAAAAAAATAAGGATCAGACAATCTCTAGCCAGCTGGTATTTCAAAAGATTGGAAATTATCAAGGAAAACAACATTCACATGATGTACTACAAATGTTAGCTTGTCGACCAGAAAATCTTCATAAGAGATCTTCTGACCCATATAATTTCCTATACAATAAATAAATCAAATGTGGGATACCACTAAGGTGAGTACCTAAGTGACGATAATATTGAGCTGATCCTAGAACAGTACACACAACTTCTAACTAATGAAGTTGTAATAAATCTATAATAAGAAGTAAGTAGGTTACTTGAAAACTACATAAATTACAACATAGAATAGTAAGCGTGCACTACAATACAACATACGCAAACAAAGAAAAACGTTAAATTAGTTTGCCAGAAGAAAAGGCAGTGAAAAATGAAAGTGGTGGGCACAAGAAGAGAGGATTATGAAAACATTAGTAGCAAACTTTACATGATACATAAGTTTCAAGTTTTGTAACATTCAGAAAATTACATAAAATGGAATGGAATTACATAAAAGATATGGAATGTACAAGAACTACAGAAAAACATTAAAAATAGACCAGAGCCTCATTCCAGAAAGCATTCGCAAATTTCGTTCAAATAATGCACAAATGCACTCACTGAATGCATTATTTAAAGGAAATTTAATTTAAAATTAAAAAAAAGGAAATTTGACGATTGATAAAGAGATTTGGTGATTTTCAGAGTGATATTCCGTTCTGGAACGATAAACTTGGAAACAGTAAAACATGGAGGTAAAGCTTTAATAAATCTCAACAGATCCATTTAGTTTTTCAACATTAAAAG
This sequence comes from Bactericera cockerelli, assembly GCA_024516035.1. Lineage (NCBI taxonomy): Eukaryota > Metazoa > Arthropoda > Insecta > Hemiptera > Triozidae > Bactericera > Bactericera cockerelli. The sequence goes on from CM044959.1 coordinate 36,036,915, forward strand.
TTCTAGTTTTCCGTTAACAAACACAATTACGATCAGACTTTCGACAGAAAGTTAGTCAATTTAAAAATAATTTTGAGATATATGATATTCACTTAATTATGTATTGACTGGTAATGTGGAGATCCATGGTTAGGGTTCTCAGCGCGGCAAATTTAATGGAAAATGGTTCGAGAAATCAAATCAATCTTGTAATTTATAAATATAGATATGATAACTTTTAAGACTAAGGTGTCTTTTTAATCTGTTGAAATTTACTAAACTTGACGAATAAACACAGAATTCACATAAATAGAGCCGTTCCCAAAACAAACACACAGTAAGAGAGAGAGGCACAAAAAATTTATTCACCAGTTATGGATAGAAAAGCCGAAGTTTCGGCGGTTCCCGAACTATTCCGAGCGATGCACACGAATCTAGCCGAGTCCTCAGCGAATGTCTCATCGATGGTGAGGGAACAGACACCATCGTAGTAGCTGGTCCGGTAGTCAGGGTTGTTCTCGATGGATAGGCCGTCCTTCTGCCAGGAGATTTCTGGTGTGGGGAACCCGGACACTCTGGATGAAGAACATTTGTTAATCAGAACAAATACAAATAAACATAGATGGTGTGCAGTGAGATTCTTGTACTAAACAAAAAAGGAATTGTTTCAACTGGCCCCAGCTGTAGCCATGTTGGTTACCACAACCAACAAAAACAACATTGTTTCTACTAATATGTAATAGGTGATTAGGTAAAGGATTACTCAAGTCTAGAAAAGCAATTACAGAACCCCAACCATTCACATTCGAAACCTCGTGATGCTGGCTATTCCCAGGCCCACTCAGGCCGGGTAAGCTTAATTTGAGTAGTGAGTTTTTGAGTTTCCAGGAAATAGAGAGTAAAACAACCGACCTGATATGTAAACGCAGTTGAAATCCAAGTTAGAAAAAGAATCCGAATTATATTGCACATTGTATACACATAAGATATCAGGCGCACATAAAATACCAGTTCCTGTTTCGGAGTCTTAACCCAGTCTGGCACTGGTATCTCAAAAGTAAACCAAAATTTAGCTAATTAGTCTTGTATAGCCTTTAGGTTTTTCTTAGTCCAAGATTTACCTAGAATACCTAGCTAGGTAACATTTAATTTTAATTTACTCGTAATAATAATAACATCGCCTTTTTTATACTGCCGGATTAGGACTGAGTCTCATTATTATAGCAGTAAGCCGAAGACGTATTATTATGTGATCAAAATCCCAAGTGGGAGGGCAACTAATAATGCATAACACTCACTTGCACTTAAACGTAAACTTGGCTCCCTCTTCCACGACAGAATTCCTCAGGGGCTCCACAAATACCGGCTCCCTAGCCACCGGCGTACTCTCTAATACGCCCGGGCTCTCTCCTCGTATACTTTCTATCTCCTCGATATGCACCGGCGTTGCCACTTCGCGCGTGATAGCGATAATGTGCTCGTTGCTAGAAACATGTCCATTGGTCAATGTCGAGTGATTTTCGTGCTTGTTGTCAGATGGCGTGCTTTCATTGGCTAGTTCCACGGTGCCGGATTGAGCCTTCTGATTGGCTAGTTCAGAGAGGTCGTGTTTCAGAGACGAGAAGTGATTGGCTAGCTCGGCACTTTCGGATTTCAGTTTTAAATAAGCGGCTGTTTCGTCATTTTCTGCTCCTGAAAATAATCGTTTCAAGGGAGATAGCTGTAATTGGTTGGTTTTGTAGACAAAAAACATCAGCTGATAATGTCAAGACTACGTGAACAAAAAATAAAACCGTAAATCACACTACGCTTGAAGCTTTCATTGCAGCTGCGGCCTGTATTATAAAGCTTTTAAATTAAAACACTTTGAACAATCGAAAATCATTTCATTAGTCTTGTATACGCTGCCTACGAGTATTCACGTGATTTCTCGACATACTTCTAAAAAAAATACCCTAAATAAGGGATATAGTAATAATATTTAGCTAGCCCCCAACCCAGGCTGGATGAGATAGATGTATCTAGCTGCTTTGTGAGTTTTCAGAGAATGGAGGGTAAAACCCTCGACTCAAATGACCTAGAATACCTAGATGTTAAAGAGACGTTGCCAAATTATAGACTAGGATTATAACAAAGATAAGATCGTCCATCATGTCGGAGTTTCAAGTAATCTTAGCACACACTATAAGGGTTGGGTGGAAGAGATTACCATAGGCAATAACCCTGCCCTTTAGTTAGGACACATATTATGTATATATTTTTTTTTATTTTTTTTAATTTTTTCTTCTATTATATTGTATTGTATTTTAATTTGAAATTTGTGTTGTATATAATGTGTCCTATTAATAAAGTGTAAATAAATAATAAAAAAATGTTTTTCTATTCTTTAGGACTTATGTTTTTATATATTTTCTATTCTTTTTCATTTTTATTGTATATAGGTATTGTTTCCATTTTTTTCATTGTTAAAATAATTATTTGTATGTACATAATGTCCATTTATACCTAATAAAGCGTTGTATAATAATAATAACTATAGTCAGTCCATCTTGAGGGACGGTCTGATTTATCTTTGCAATAACCCTATTTTGCAATACGGCCCTCACCATCGCTCTGAGAGGCCAGCCTCTGTAGCTTCGCTTTGAGCTCCGCGTCCCTGGGAAGGAGGAAAGCGTCTATTTCAGACAGAAGCTCCCGGGCATCGGCTGGGGTTGAGACCAGGTGGGATTTCATGGTCACTGTAGAGAGGAACTGACGGTTTCGTTTGACGAAATCGGATACCTGGAATTTAAAAGAGATTTCTTTTAAAAAGCATTAATTTAAGAAACTTTTATATTGATTAAAATGAAAAAAATCTACTATAGCAGCATTTGGAAAGTAGTGAGGTTCGATTCCACCCAAATAAGAAGAGACAGGCAAGAAAAATTAACCCATAAATTCCCGACGTATTCTAATGCTCAGTTTAGTAAAAGAAGATTTCTAGAATCCTTCACTTGATTCTACAGCTGATATCAGTCTGAACCTCTAAATTCCCGACGTATTCTTATACTCACCTCACTAAGTTTAGTAAATTAAGATTTCTAGAATCCTTCACTTGATTCAGCAACTGATTTCAGTCTCAGCATATTAACTCAACTAGTCACCTTGACCTAGCGGTAGCATGCTTGGCTTGTACTCCAGGTGACCAGGGTTCGAATCCCGGAGGGGTCGGATTTTTTGTAGAGTGGGCAACGACCATTGGAGCCATTAAGAGATTGATATTGGAATATGATGGTTGGTTGGAGATATGATGCATAAGCATTAGTTCTCGTAATGTCGATGCTACCAACTAAAAATTGTGACATAGTAACACAAATAACTAGCTCTCTATCTTTTTATCTTTATATTAACTCAACTTCTAAATTCCCGACGTAATTCTAAAGCTCACCTCGCTCAGTTTAGTAGCATAATCCGTTTCCGAGTCCACCAGACTTCTCGCGTCCTTGACTTGATTCTGCAGCTCGTTCCACTTGAACTTGAGCTTGCTGATTTCAGTCTCCACGTGGGACGTGTCTGCTGACTCAAGCTTCAGTATTGAGTCAGCACTCGACATGAACGTTTCGATGCGCTCTGCTAGTAGCTGTGAAGAGAACAACAAGTGAAGTTTTATTTATATATGACCAATTATGATCAAGCTTTTTTACTAAAATAATACTTGTACGTATACAATGAGAAGAATACAATAATTATACAATTTTAATACACAAAGCCGGATCAAGGGTGGTGATAATGTCTTCGATATTCTTTTCCATAAATTATTCTACATTTATTTGAGAATTTGAATACATATTGAGTAAAAAAAGAATACACAAAACAAGTACTAGTACGAGTATAAAAGAATGTATGAATACATGTAAATCCCCAGAAAAGTGCAAAACAAATTGTACTTCTAGTGGACTTTTCTTGTCATCATAAAGAAAATAAATTAGTGGAAACAAATTTTGTACACAGACTACACAGTAATGATTGTCCTTCAGCAAAACATCTGTTGGTCGTCCAGCAATCTCTTATAGTACCCTACTTGGCTCAAATAATTAATGACACTATCTGTACAAACAAATGATTGATTTTACGAGCACTCTGCAAATCATTAGGAGAAGCTCTTCAAAGCTCAGGAGAAGAATTTTTGTATAAATTTTTCTTTATAAAGAAAATAAATATATAAACTATTAAAAAAAAAAAAAAAAAATACCTGTATCGTTTTCTCGAAGTAATGCAGCGACAGTCTCCCTGCGTCCTGACTCTGGGCCCCGCTCTCTTGGATTCTCCTCAGCTGCTGACTCAGCTCCTTCATGTTCTGCTGGATGCTGCTGACGTCAGCATCAAACTGGACGCGGTGCTTCCTGGACTCTAGGTCCACCTCCTGATTCGTGTACAGGTGGTCGAGCTGTTTGCGCTTGGAGTTGAGGATGCGGTTCACTATGGATACGTCTTTCTCTGCTCCCAGCAAGGGCTCCTGGGAGAATCGAGACATAATTATGTATGATACAACTCAATAGAATTCTTTCTAGCAATGCTCTTTTTAACTAAACTTGATTTGTAACTAAACTATAAAAAATCAGCATTGGTAATTGATGTGGTTACGGCGCTAGTGTAGGTACAGCAAACAAGCTATCGCATGGATCCGTGATTTCCGGATTGGATCTAAACCCAATAATAATAATAATAATATCGCCTTATTTATACTGCCCGATTAGGACTATTAAAGTCCCATTATTCCGGCAGTAAGCCCAAGACATATTATTATGTGTTAAAAATCCCAAATAGGATGGAGAAAAACCCAATTGGATTTTTCCTCATCTATTTGAGTATGTGACGACGTAGTTATAATGTTATTAGGGAATGTCTACCTGTATTGTAATTATTAAAATAAAAATGAATAAATTTTAAATTAAATTAAAAGTAATTTAAAAAAAATCCATCTTCATAAGGAAGAGCCATCAGCTAGCAGTCTCTTCCTTGTGCCTTTAAGGGCAATTATAAAACATGATTAATATCTCACCACCATATTCAACCCTTACTTCTATAGTAATAATAATAATAATAATATCGCCTTATTTATACTGCCCGAGTGAGACGAGTAAGCATACTCATATTATTTTATTTTATTAATTTTAAGTACTTAGGTATGTATTTATTATGTTATTGTTATCCTAAACATTGTAATGAAATAATAATAATAATAATAATGAATTTTATTATTTATCTACAATGTTTCAATTTTTATAAATTTCCCTCTAAGTACTATGTGTACTTTTAGGGAATTGGTATACTTTTTTTTTTTTTTTTTTTTTTTTTTCTATATCTCGAACAAATTCTTCAATTTAATTTAACTTGTTTTATATTTCATTGTTGTTCTTCAGATAAAACATTTGAATTTATTTCTTCATTATTTTCTTATTTTCTATGTTTCTTAACTTCTCTGGTATATTGTTTAATAATGTTTAAAAATGATGTAGAAATAAAGCACAATTCTTGTTAAAAAAAAAAGAAAGTATTTGTATGCTGCATCTAATGTCTCACCAGTTCATTTATCTTGTTCACCACCTGGATGCCCTCCGCATGCACGTACTTGAACAGCTCGCGTGCTGTCTGCTTGGACATCTCATGCTGAGCCAGCATGCACTCCATGTCCGACACATTGGAGGCGTCTTGTCCAGTGAGGGAGACTTCTGCCGTCATGTCCGCGATGTTCTTCTCCAGCTAATGAGGGGAACGGTGGGAATCAGATTAGGGGATACGAGATCAAAAACAAAAGGATTCAAATAAAAAAGTGGAGAAAAAGACTTCATCAAACCAACACCGACAGTCCGATACCAAATAGGTTTGGGAGAAGGTAGAGTGAGTTCAGTGAGGGAGACTTCGGCCGTCATGTCCGCGATGTTCTTCTCCAACTAATGAGGGGAACGGTGGGAATCAGATTAGGGGATCGGAGATGAAAAACAAAAGGATTCAAGATCAAAAAACAAGTGGAGAAAAAAGCTGTATTACTTCCGAGAAATTTCTAATATTAGAAATCGGAAGTATTGTGTTCGTTTTTGTAAAAAAAAATATTTTTTTGCTCCGATTTCAATTTTTTTCATATTTCTGGACGTTTCATAACCTACTGAGTAAATTTGGTTTTGTGTCCGTCTGTCGGTCTGTTAAAACGATTCCTTGTAACGCGCAAATCTCGGAAACTACTAGACCGATTTTGATGAAATTTTGCACACATCCAGGAGACATTTTGTAGATGGTCCCATTTTAAATTCATCGAATTCATATCAGCGGTTCCGGGTGAAAGAGACCATGCGCCTGACCACTAACTTTTTACTTAAACGCTTATATCTCGTGAACGGTTCACCCGATTTCGATGAAATTTTGTAAGAATATGCATAGTATTGTTTTACATAGGTTATTTATATTTATTTTTAAATTAATTATAATTTGACTCTGATATTTCAGAAAATCCGAAATTTTGGACAAAAAAGTAAAAAAATAAGGACCACGACTTGCCGATACAGAATTTTTTGTGGAATCTAGAATGTAGAAAAAACAATATTCTACCATATAAAACAAATTTGAAGAAAATCGGTTGAGCTGTTTTGGAGATACAAGTAATTTTCTATAAAATCTCAAAATTGGCACGTGTTTACAATGTGAAGCAATCACGAGGAAGTATTGTGTTCATAATTGGCAGTGTTTTTTTCTTTCTAACCAAAAAAAAAATTCCAGGTTAGATTTTTTCCAAATATTTCCATTTTATTCCAAGGTCAACTTCACTTTCTAACCAAAGTTAACCAAACGGGAATAAAATGAACCAAACTGGAAGCAAGAATTTTCTACTTCCATTTTGGTTAACTTTGGAAGAGGAAAAATTTCCTCTTCCAAAAGAAAAATGACTTGCTTCCAGTTTAGTTCATTTTATTCCCGTTTGGTTAACTTTGGTTAGAAAGAAAAATACGGCTAAAGATTTCATCAAATCAACACCGACAGTCCGACACCAAATAGGTTTGGGAGAAGGTAGAGTGAAAAAAGAAGAAGACTTTGTTCATCCTGCAAGAATGAAACTAAAAGTCACCTTACTAAATAAAAACACTGTTTATAAGTTAATATACAAGATGGAATTCAATAGGAAAAGCCAGATAAGGAAATCGTAGTAATACACTGAGTGACAAGAATTTCTTTGTTTTTCATCTTGTGAATTTATTGAATCTGAATTTATCTGTAGGTAGGTATCACATTCTTGTTATACTGGTTACATTTTTCGGTAAACGTCCTGATTTATTTTCTAGGGGTAAAGAAATTCATATTGAAAACTAAAGTACCAACCACCTATTAAAAAAATTACCTGTAGAAAGTTCTGGAAGAAGGTTTGGTACACTCCCAGCATGGCTTGATAGTCCGTAACAATACTGGATAGCTTCTCGTCTAGCTCCTTTAGGCGAGGGGGAACCCCTTCACCTAAATTCTCCAGTCCTTCGCCTGAAAATAAACGTGAGATTTGTGTATTTATTGAAAATTTTCTTCATTTTGGTTAACTTTTCATCCAGTTTCTTAAGTCGTCGAGGTTATTCTTCACTCTAATTCTAGTCTTTTCGCTGAACCTACAGAATTGGTAGTTTAAAAGAAAAACTCCATGTTTTTCTCTTTTATGCTTGTCCCAATAACTCAGTGTTCAAAGAATCATTCTGGTAATCCAGAGATCACGGGTTCAAAACGTAGCCGCAACAGTTATCCTTCCATTTGGGATTTTGACTACATAATAATACGTCTTGGGCATCCTTCCGGAAAAAAGTCCTACCATATTATAATTATTACCGACCTCAGAAGCTTGATCAATAAGACGGCGAACATTTCTGGAGACCGGTGGTTCAAGTCAAGCAAAAGTTCAGTAAGGCGAGTTTCAGTAACAAACAAAACATTGATAGTTTTTTATACAAATAAGGCAATAATTTTTTTTTTAAGTTATCATATTTGTGTTAATTACTTTCGTGATGTCACAACTACTCTAACTCGCTTTACTAAATCTACGCTGACACCGGGACTTGAACCACCGACCTCCAGGTTACAAGTCCGCCGCCTTATCCATCAAGCTACAGAGGTCGGTTAATAAGGCAATATTGTAATATTTATTTATCTTCTCTACTTGCTCCCGCTCTCACCTTGTCCTTGGACCAGTAGGTCCTCCGCAGTTCTGATCCGCAGCTGAATCTCAGCCAGAGCTCTGCGTATCTCAGGCAGCACCACCCGGGTCTTGTCTCCTATGTGGTCCAGGACATCCTGAGCAGAGGAGAGGTCTTCCGAGAGGATGGGGTAGAGTTGGGCATCCAGCTTGGAAACCCAGTCAACCGTCTGTGGAAAAAAGAAAGTACTTATTTTATAAGTTGTTTTATAAAGCATCTAAAGTATTTAGATTCTTTATAACACGCCAGGTAAGTATTTCATAATGACTTCATCAAATTTGAAAAAGTACGATGAATTTTAAAATCCCTATCAAAATTAAGAATTATTTTTAAAATTGTCAGTTTTAAGTGCATTATTTCAACAAACTACATACATATACAGATACACCATACACTACACACTGGACGTGGAAAGAGTCCAGAACAATGGTTCTGGGCGTCCAAAGGGTTCACCCATGTCAATCCTTCCACCACCATGACATCACACATGGACTCGGAAAGTAAAGTAAGTAAGCATCTAAAATAGAAATGGATGTTTGAAAACACCTAAACAGGACATACGTAAGTGTTAGGTGCTCTCTAAATTATTTAAAACTTATAATTTTGATACACTATTTTAAAACATTAGAAGAGATATAGGTGTTAGAAAACACGTGCATAATTTTCTGTTAAAATCCTGTTTGCGCTCTGAATATTAATGTTTTTCTTTATTTTCTTGTTCCCACTTTATGTATTATTAGGTTACCATGATTTATAAAATCATACCCATACTCAAGTGTTGTAATATATAAAGTGAATGACCATACACCTGAATTGACTAATTAGTTTGACTAAAATTTCATTTCATATGCTCCAAGATTTTAATGATATTTATGTCGTAAAATTATTAATTGGTGTGGTTCGAGTGTTTTTTATGTATTGCCTTAATGACCATGTAGCCCCCGCACTAGTGACGCTAGATTAAGAATAACAACACTGTTTCGACCTGGCGACGGCAAGCGGAAATGATTCGCCGCTGACGAGGAAGAACAAATCGTGTAGGCCGAAGACATCCAAGTTCATGGAAAGCTATAAATTTGAAACAGCGCAGCGGCTAATCTGGGAAAACCCGAGTTCGTGATTATAAATGTTCAACACAAAAAAGACGAGCTATTAATACGATTATTAATGTGGTTTCTTTGTGTTCTTTTGTCAGTTTAGTAGAATTTGTGGATAGCACTGCCTTAGGAGCATATCCTAATCATATTCTGATTTGCTCTACATAAATTCATAGCTTGTTCCGTAATGCCTGAATGCTACCACTTGTTGTCATCCACGTCTAGCTTATTTCTCAAGTGTTTAGAATTGTATATGTATTACGTGAAGTAGTTAGCAGTCCAGTGAGAAAGTGTCTTCAAAACCTCTTTCTTGTTCACATGAGTCAAATCAAAACGAGGCAAAAAGAGACTGAAAAATCATGTTTTACTAACAACTTTCATTTGGAATTGACTTCCCCCTAGGGGAGGGGTGGGGGGGTAAACAGATACGGTAGCAGCTTTGACAGTCCAAAGAAAAAGTAAGACAAATCATTGGAGCCTTTAATGGGTTTGGCGTTAGGAAGGTCATCCAGCCGTAAAATGTAGAAGTGGGAGCGCCTGAACCAACCAACGTCAACCATGAGGAAGAGGTTGAACAATGCCAACCCCAAGTAGGTTTGGGAAAGGCCAAGTTTTTTTTTATTTTTATTTATTTAATACATGACAAGTAAATGGTTCAAATATATATATATATAACAATGACAGTTTACATAATTCATAATATTTTTAATTGAACTTATGCTAGTTTCTTTTGGCTGTCGTCATCTCACACTAAGGGCCACACCTATGAAGTATGGTCCTTGTGTCGTGGGATGCAGCCTTGTTCTAGTTTTTGTGTTAATTATAATTACTATCCTTTACATTTCTATTTCTTTTTGTATAAACTAATTTCTTTTTGTATAAAATATTTCCATTAACATCAACATCATCGCCTATGGTGATTGTTATCATTATCTCCACCATTAAAATTTTACTATTATTATTATTTATAAGTGAAGAAGAATTTGGAATTATATGTTTACATGGAATTATACTATGTTGTCGAGTTTTCCAGTATTCTGATCACACCCGGCGCGGTGGCCTGCAATGTCAATATCTACACACAACACAACACAACATATGAGGTTTCTAAATCTTCCATATTGCGCCTCACAACAATACATTCATCTCGAGGCTGGAATATTATACTCAACCTGGCAGCGAATCAAAACAATATCAAATTCAAGATGCAGCGAGATTATGAAGAGGGATTGACAAAAACGTTAATTTACAATGACAGATATAGATCGTTTGAAGAATTAATACAAATAAAACATTCTGCCCGGTTCCAGACAACAGGGTTTTCCAAAGCAAGATTAGGAAAATAATATTGATTAAGAAAGATACTGTTGATAGACCCAAACCTATTTAGAACAGGTACCTCATACAATTTTTTGCCAATACACGTTAAAGATGGGTCACTTTAAGATTGCATGATACTCTGAGAGCATCCTAGAACTGTTTTAGAACTTGGTCATTCCAATATAATTTGCTGAACATTACCTTGTCAAAAAGTTCAAACAAAAATGTAAAATTAGATTTAAATCACTGAGTAGGAATTAGAAATAGAAAGATGTCCACATTGCTGAAAATGTTAGAAACCCCTGAAACTTTTTTCCAGAGCCTAACACGGAATATCCCGTCATTTCTGGAACATTAGACTCTTAGAACGATGTTAATGGTATGTTTTTATCTATGGATGGAAAAGATGAATGCATTTCGGGGGGGTTATGTGACGGTGCTAAATTAATGACATCTAATGCGTCCCTCACAAGATGTGCCTGTCTTGGATTTGAATTGAGTAATTGTTAATATTCATTTTGTATTTATACTTTAAGATTATTAATTTTAAACTGTCGTCATTTTTTTTTTTTTTTTTTTTTTTTTTTCAAAAGTATCTATTGCAGATGTCTGTATTGCAGATGTCTCTTCTATTTAATGCATAGGGTAATTACGGTATATGTACTGTCATTTATGTAGTTTCTTCTAATCTTTTAAGATTTTGACACATCTGCTAAACAATTAAAGCTTTGATATCCTTAAAGATTGTGAATTTCTGTTTTATGCATTCAATTGGTCCACTGAATTCTTTTTCTTTTTTCAAACACTTTTAACATCCTTGTTTTCCACCAAAAGGATGTTTTACAATGTGAGAGACGGCACAAAGTAAGTATACCTCCGCCACTGGACAAGAGAAAACCTAGGCAACAGGAAAAAACATCCCTAACTCCCCTACTCAACCTTTCATTTCAGCATGTGTTCGATCAAACGATAATGTTAATATTTACAGGGAATAACTTGTAGAATAGTTATTTATAATAGTTGTAGAGTTTTACTTTTAGACACTTGACTGTGTAGTTTCACAAACAAATCTCGTATTCGACAGATCTGATTCAACTACGTAGACTAGATATCCAGCAAAATTCTTGTTCATTTGATACCAAACCCTGGTATTATTGTAAAAAAACTTCAAGTTCCTTTACTACAGTATCCCTCCTCACAAAACTTTACAGTTTTTATCTTTCCAAACTTGGTACAAGACTTGATCTCTTTCAACAAGAAAATTACAATCTCAACTGACCAGAACTAGCCTCTAGGACTGGAAAAGAACTATAAGCCTTCTTCTCTCAAAACTGAGATTTGACTTGTAGAATAGTTCTTTGTAGTTGTAGAGTTTTACTTTTAGAAACTTGACTGTCTTGTTTTACAAACAAATATCGTATTTGACTGATCCGATTCAACTACGTACTATACTTTAGAGCTAAAGAGGTTCCCTACCAGGCGCGGCCGGTGGAAAAGTTTTTGGGGGTGCTGCCACATTAACCGGACTAAAATGGGATTTATAGAGTAGCTTTTTCAGTATTTATAAAGAGATTTTGAGTTTGTTTACAGTGCCAATTATAATAATTATGCATTAATTATTTTATAAATGTGTGATAATTTTCATTGTGTACGAGCTAGGACTTGGGAAAATCCTCTCTTTTCCTTGTGGGTCTGGGGGTGCTGCAGTTCCGCAGCTCCTTAGCACCGGCCGCGCCTGTTCCCTACTATTTTTTCTTCCTCTAGAGTCTACAGAGTAGACAGAAAATAAAAGCATGGCTCTAGCCCTAGCGACAAGCAGCACGGATGACGCTGAAATGTACCAGCTAGCGACCGCTGAGCTGCAGCGACTCCAGCGACAGTATCGCATCATGGAGCGAGACAGAGAGGCGTACCAGGACGAGATGAGGATCAGCATCGGAAAGCAGAGGAAGATGATAGACATGCTGAGTCGGGAGAAGGAGGAACTGCTGCTGGCTGCCAGGATCACGTAAGACCAAAGGAACTTTGTAGTCTTCCAATGTATTAGAAGAAAAAAATCTATCTCTAGACATAATAATAATACATTTAGTGGAAGGTAACCAACAGACGAGGTTAATGCTCAAAGCATTTTCTACCACCTAACCCTCAGAGTCAAATTACTGAGGAAAAAATCATGCACTGGGTGGGATTTGAACCAACTGATCCCTACGCTACCTGGATTACCAGACTAGCGTTAACCACTGAACTACCAGTGCACATGTTGTAAATATTAAATAGTAAGTACAAGTAGTTTTTTTTATTTGAACTGTCAACACAGAAAAAGAAATCTTATATTTCCAACAGTTTGACAAGGCACCTCTGTATTTATTTCCACATTTATACAAATCCGCGCGTAGCGTTCGTCTGGTACTCTAGGGATCGCGCGAAGCACAGTCAATATATGACAAGTTATCCTTCTATTTTTTTGGGATTTTAACTAAATACTGACGTACTTGACGACTAAATACTGACGTCACTGTTGGAATAATGGGACCTAATTGGACAGTGAAAAGAAGTGCGATATTATTATTAGATTCAACTGGGAGTGGTAATGTAGTCTTATGGTTCAAGATTAGAGTTTTGGATTGGAGTTTTCTCAGGACCGCGATCCGTTGACCTAATTCCTCATATTTCAAACGATAGCTTGTTTGTAGATGATAAATCTACAAAAACTCTCAATTTCACTCATAAGTACTATTCTCTCGTTCATTCACTCAGCAAATCTGAAAAGAACGAGGCAAAGAACGCCAGCTACAAGAATCGCATCGAAATCCTGCTCAAGCAACAGGACCTGGTCGAGTCCAAGATCAAATCCGAGCAGCTCCAGCTGAAAGAGTTGGACGCTCAGATCAGGAAGGTGGAGGATCAGGTGCATGAGTTGCGCAGCTCTCACATGAACGATGAGAAGTACCTTATCAGAGTACAAGAGCAGAACCGAGAAGTAAGTTGAGAGAGAGAAGAATGTTCTAGGGTGATACTCTACTCACATGAACGATGAGAAGTACCTGATCAGAGTGCAAGAGAGAAGTAAGTTGAGAGAGAGAAGAATGTTCTAGGGTGATACTCTACTCACATGAACGATGAGAAGTACCTGATCAGAGTGCAAGAGAGAAGTAAGTTGAGAGAGAGAAGAATGTTCTAGGGTGATACTCTACTCACATGAACGATGAGAAGTACCTGATCAGAGTGCAAGAGAGAAGTAAGTTGAGAGAGAGAAGAATGTTCTAGGGTGATACTCTACTCACATGAACGATGAGAAGTACCTGATCAGAGTGCAAGAGAGAAGTAAGTTGAGAGAGAGAAGAATGTTCTAGGGTGATACTCTACTCACATGAACGATGAGAAGTACCTGATCAGAGTGCAAGAGAGAAGTAAGTTGAGAGAGAGAAGAATGTTCTAGGGTGATACTCTACTCACATGAACGATGAGAAGTGCCTGATCAGAGTGCAAGAGCAGAACCGAGAAGTAAGTTGAGAAAGAAAAAATTGTTCCAGGGTAATACTCTACTCACATGAACGATGAGAAGTACCTGATCAGAGCACAAGAGCAGAACCGAGAAGTAAGTTGAGAGACAATAATATTCTTAGGGAATATAAATACTCTTGGAATAACTTGAGGAAATCAGTATCCCAGACAGCACAGTCAACTGGATGTATACCATACTGTTAGGTGGAAAAAGTCTACTTGCCCACCTGGAAATCAGCTGGAGATTTCCACCTTCCACCTGATCTCCACCTGGAAATCAACTGGAAAGTAACCCAACTTTTAACTGGAAGTCAGTTGCCCAAAGTCAACTGGATTTGTTCCACTTATTTCCAGCTACTTGTAGCGCTCTCTAGTGGATGGGTAGTAACTCACTACCACAATGTTGACATACCTATTTACCTATACTGTACATTATACTACATAATAATCAAATGCTACGCTCTTGGTTTTGAGGTCGTGGGTTCGAATCCCATTATATGCATTTTTTTTTTCTTTCAAAAAATAATAATAATAGTAATAAAAATACTAGAAACAAATGTATATTGTATATTAGGCATAAATTCAATTTCAGTTATTTAATTTAGAGGCCATACATTCAAATCTCATGAAGAATATTTTTTTGTATAAAAATAAAGTAATAAATTTTAAATAGGTTTTTTTAACACATACACACACACAAATTTGGGTATAATTTTTTTTTATATAGAAGTTTGGAAAGAAAAAGAAAATAACTAATCTGTTTTAAACAACACAATTCAAATAAAACTCTTTAACATGATTATATTTTACAATAAGAGTGTTTATTATTAATAAAAAAATTGTCCCAAAAGTGTAAAATGCACTATCAAATTTCCACCATGTCACAAGACCTTGTACCAATGTATCAAAAGTATTTCCTAAGTAGGTATAATCTCTATATATAAAACTCAAAGTTGTGCATGTCTGGCTGACTATGTCCTCTTGGGGTTACAATACCAAATGGTACTCTCACTGAGAGTTCACCCCCCCTAAGCCACCTTCAACATACTAGAAAATTATCAAAATTAAAATATCTAATACAATTTTCAAGTGCACTGGTAATCAAGTGGTTAATGCGCTAGTCAGATAATCAACCTAGCGTAGGGTTCCGTTGTTTCAAATTTTTCATCACTATGGTTGTGACCACATAATAATAAGACTCTGAGGGTTAGGTTAGTAGAAAATGCTTTGAGCATAACCTTTAACCTTACCTGGTGGTTACCTTCCAATTAAAAGTGTTATTCTTATTTTTATTGGGACACCGGCCATGAGAAAAAACCTTAATGGTGACAAAATGCCAGGTTTTAGCTAGTATAGAAATAAAATAATGATATCCAATTATAAAATATGCTCATAACATGTACATAATCACAATAAAATAATAATACTATGTAAATTAAAATATATTTCTTTTGTGAAACCAAAAATAACAAAGAAATAAACTAATAGCCAGCAGAAAATGAAGATGGGGCATGGAATACACCAGTTTTCATGAAATTGCAAAAGTTAAGCAATGTCTAACATGGTGGAACATGGATTAGTGAATGTTATTATGTATTTGTAATCCTTCATGACAATTTATATACTGCTGTGGCTAATTAGAATTGCTGGGTTGTTTGCTTTGAGAATTATTACCAAAAAAAAATTGTTATACTTAAATTAAAGCAAAATTGACTTGTTAAGACTAGTGAAATTATAAAACACAATAGTGTGGAACACTTTTTTTAAATAGATATAAAATTAACTCAAAATTTAAGGGGCTTCATAGTAATAAGGTGGTAGAGAGAGCACAATAGTTATTATTGTTATTATGAACAGTGCACATTAAATTGGCCAATTAATTTTAAATCAAGTAATCAGGAAGCATGTCACAAAGTAAACATCATTTTTTAGTGTGGCAGAACCACCTGAGTGAAATATTCATTTTATAATAATATGTATTGTACATCTAATTAAAATCCACAGAGTGAAAAATTTCACTATCTAGCACTATGCATTCAGCTGTTTCTTTGCTTGAACCAGAACCTTTTTTTAGCCAACCTATGGTCAAGAGATCTTGAGCATAAAAAATTCTGTTTCCCTTAACACATGGTCCTACTTTGGCTTGGCTAGGCTAGGTGAGATTAATATGGGTAGCTGGTATGATTCCAAGTGAACTGTAGGTGTTAGTCCATTGTGCTAGTCCAGGAACAGCAGAGTGCAGAAAGTTCATTAGGGTCCAAGTGGATGTCTCTAGAAATGGATGGTTATTGTCAGATGAAAAAGGTGATCCAGTATTAAATGTTTCTTGTCCTCTCCTTTTCTTCTGTCACGATTCACGATTTAGACAAACTAAAGAACTATTTTTTGATACACCTCGAAAGCAAATTTGGAGTTCAGAAATGACAAAGTAAACACTTTCAGTAGTTATAAAAAAGATGTTCAAAACTAATTAAAATATTATTTGTATTTAAAATATGTTC
The DNA here is from genome assembly GCA_024516035.1 of Bactericera cockerelli. Classification (NCBI taxonomy): domain Eukaryota; kingdom Metazoa; phylum Arthropoda; class Insecta; order Hemiptera; family Triozidae; genus Bactericera; species Bactericera cockerelli. Next base: position 36,053,520 of record CM044959.1, read on the forward strand.
AAATAAATGAAATACCTATTCTTTAAGAGAATTATTAATTTTTTAAAACAATTCACAATTGGTCACAAAAATATCACAATTTCTGAATTTCCTTCAACAAAGGACGAGTTTTATCTAAACACTTCCAGTAGTTATAAAAAAGATCAAAACTAATTAAAATGATATTTGTATTTAAAAATGTTCAAAACTAAATGAAATACCTAATATTTAAAAGAATTATTAATTATTTAAAACAATTTACAATCACCAATATCACAATGATTCTGAAATTACGAAAGATCAAAGATGGCGTCTTCAACAAAGGACGCGTTTTACGTAAACTGGAAAAATATGGAACATTTCCAGCTGACTGGTCAACTGACTAAATTCTACTCATGTCCTAGCTGGAGAGAGTCGTTATATTTCCAGCTGACTGCCCAGGTGACTGAGTCTAGATGTATTTTTGTTGGAAATATCCAGGTGGCTGGTCAACTGATTTAATCCATGATGGAAAAATCCAGCTGTCGGGACAGTTGGAGGTCCAGTTGACATTATACACCTGGATATTTCCACCTTAAATCCAGACTGGAAGTCAACTTCCGTGCTGTCTGGGATATCAGTATCATAAACAGAAAAGTCAGAAGTTGTATTAGATGTACAAAATTTTAACAAAGTACTCGTAAGCTTTTTTTCCGATTAAAAAAAAAAATATATATATATAATATATATACAGTTACCAGGGGCGGCATTTTACTTCTTTTTAAATGATAAAGAAAAATTGTGTTTTGTACATACCAATTTACTTTAAATAGATTTTAAA
>CM044959.1:36054418-36159661 GCA_024516035.1 Bactericera cockerelli
TACATTAACTTCACCAAATTTAAATTAATTCAGACCCACTATGCAGCAATCTATTTACCATCCCTGCACAACGTCTCTTAACTTCAATGATCATATGTCAATGAATAATTTGTAGACTGTAGTATCCGATATTTGAATTAAAAAAATCCGCTAGTTCCAAAAACTTTACCTCAAAATGAACCCTTAATTTTTTTAGAGTAATTATTTTTCTCTAAAAAATGGAAAGATTTGCATCGGAAAATGATCTAAAAAGTTTCATTTCCCCTAGCAACCGTTGTTTGTGTTGTGTTATTTTTGATTTCTCCGCAATTCTTTCCGAAAAAAGCGTAAAATCAAATTATTGAACAGTTTATACTATCTTTGGACTTTTTAAAAGCCTTTTTCTTGTCATTTCTACATATCTGTGTTAATACAACCAAATAAAGTGTCCTATTAAGAAATTTGCCCCTTTTCTTAAATTTTTTGTGACTTAGAGTGACGTCACTGTCATACGTCATAAGTATTTGAACAGTTGTTGAATTAGAATTTTCATTTTAGCCACTCAATTTTTCGTGAAATAAATATTTATAACTTTTCGTCTTGCCTGTGTGTCAGCTGACACCATGGCTGTTGATAGGTTGCTAAGCAACTCCTCACGATGAGCGTCGGGTCTGATGGTGACCCCGGCGGGGGAAAACCGCCAAATATTCAAACTGACATGGAATTCGAAAACACTGCGGACACTCAAAGTAAAAACACCTTGGAACAAACTAGTAATAATAATAACACTTCAGACACTCAAACCTCGGGAACATACAAAAAACACTTCCGACCTCCTGAGAAGAAAGCCTTGTTGTATACTGCTGGAATGAGATGCGACACCTACAAGTTGATCATCCAAATAAAAACCAAACCCCAACTCCATCTGTCATGTTGGTGCTAAGCGGCCTTATAGCTACATCAAAGGTCTTGTCCTTTCGAAATTACTTTCTGAGATTACAAATAAAAGCCCCGACATCCTTGAAGTAAAACGATTAAATCGTAGCAAGTTCCTGTTGTTTGTGCACCGTCCAAGTGCGCAAATTCATTGTTGAGAGTGAAAAGATGAAGCAAGCAGTTTGTGGCTTTCATCCCTGGCAACTATGTTTCGCGCGCCGCGGTGGTCCGAGACGTCGATCTAGAGATTACTGAAGAAGAGATTCGTGACAATATTGATACGGGGGATTTTAAAATAATTCACATGCAAAGTTTAAAAATAGAAAAACTTTTGTTGAGGAGTAAGCTACATATGTACCTACTTCTACACTTAAGATAGTATTTGAAGGTCAAGATATGCCTAATTATGTTTATTTAGGGACTCTAGACTTCCTTGTGAGCCTTTCATTCAAACCCCATTCAGTGTTTTAGTTGTTTCAGGTTCGGACACATCACAAAAGCCTGCAAAAATAATAAGTTATGTAACAAGTGTTATCAAGAGATGTACGATAATGGCATGTATGTAACCTAACAGATATAAAGTGCTTGAACTGCGGTGAATGCATTAATTCCAACAGCAAGTCATCCCCTGAGTACGAGAGACAGAAAAATATTAAGATGCTGATGAGACCCGGAGCCTCTGCTTCCCCGAGGCCGACGCTTTACTTCCCAAGGAAAGAGATTCTTACTCCTCCGTACTAAGAATTCATTTGCTGTTCTTGAGACCTCAGCAAATGAAAGATTCAACAACGTAAGTAATTATTACAATAGTGAATTTCCTGCAATTAAGATCTAACCAGCCCAAAAAATCGTAGATCCTTTGAACGCTATGTACCTCCTCCTCTAGCTAATATAAATAGACCTTCCAAAGAAAAACCGAGGATTCCAATTTTAATCGTGAAAAATATGCTACCAAAACAAAAAGAATAAAAATATATTTGAGAAAATGAGTCAGATCACTAAGCCTGAGACATATTTACAATAACAATGAAATTTCAAAAATGATTTACATGCTGTGAAAATAAAAAAATAGATAAAGCTAATAAAGAAAATGAAAATTGGTTCAACCTTTCGCAGCAGCCTGAGATCCAGTTTAGTGGAGACTCCCTATGATGAATACAGGTGCTCAAATGCCTTCTCCATGATCATTAATTACAATACTGAAAACCACATGTTAATCAACAGACAACAAGTTTGAGTACAGGTATGGACTACCAACAGATTGGTAGCCCAGACCTAGGATAATTATGTGATATTTAATTTTTTCTATTTTTCTTATAATGATGTAACTTACCCGTTACAAAAAAATTGTTCTAAATTTTAAATAACTTTTAACAAACTATAATTTTTATTTATTTATTTCTATATGACAAATACAACAAATAATATATTTCTTGACAGTATTATTCAGTGGAATATGAACGGGTTTAAGAATAAAAAAGACGAATTGAATGTTCTTATGAAAAATAATTTACCTCTCGCCTTTGCTATACAGGAAACACATCTCCTACCTAAGGATCCAGTTGCAATAAACAATTATCAAGTTTTTCGTGAAGACTTCAGTTCCGGTCAGATAGCTTGCGGCGGTGTAATGACTCTGGTACACAACTCCTGCCATGCACAACTCATCAGTACTAATCATTCAAGTAATTTAACAGGTTGTTGTGGTACGTATTACTTGCAATAAACTTAAACAAGATGTTACACTGTGTAATGTGTATGTTCGCCCCGGCAACAGTAGCAGCATTGTGAAAGAACTGAATTGTCTCAGTTAGTATCCCAACTAAGTCTCCCCTTTATATTATGCGGTGATATGAAATGCCCACAGTTACCTTTGGGAAGCAAGAAATTGGACACCCGGGGCAAGGAAATAGAAAAATTTATGAATAAAAATGATGTATACCTACTCAACACTGGGTCTCCCACACATTTAATAATTCTATGGCACCTTATCAGCCATTGACATCACCTTCACATCACTTTCCTTAGCCACTGAGATAACTTGTCTACTTCAGAAGATACCTACTCTTCTGATCATTTTCCAATTATTATTAAATTTCATCTACATCAAGATTATTTAGACCATATTGATACCAGATGGTTATTTCATAAAGGCATGTGGGATAAATACCAGTCGCTGATAACATTTCACTTGAGATCAGATTTTTCACCCACTGCATCAGGTAGCAATATTGATAAAATGTTTTTAAATATAAACCGAATATTTTAGATGCCGCTGACATGACTATTCCTAAATTTCATATCCTAACCCAAGAGAAAGTATACTCCTTGGTGGAATAATGAAATAAAAGACCTTATAAAGCAAAGAAAAAAATGTTTAAGAACTTACAAAAAAAACCCAATACCTACTAAATTTTATTGAATATAAAAAACTAAGAGCTCAAGTTCGGCTGAAGATTAAGGAAAGTAAGACAAAGAGCTGGATTAATCTTATGGATACAATTAAATATAACTTAGATAACAAATCTATGTGGGATCACATGAACTTTCAAAGTAAAGGGACCTTTAGTTCAATTCCAGCACTTCTGAATAATGAGGGAGAAAAAATTAAAGATCAGAACGAAATGGCTAATATGTTAGCTCATCACTACCGTGATATTTCGTCAGATAGTAAATACTGTGCTAGTTTTAGATCGTATAAGAAAATAAAGGAATGCCAACCTCTTGATCCTGGACCTGGTAATCATCCTAAATTGAATTTACCATTCACGCTGTATGAACTAAAACATGCTTTGACAGGTTGTAAATCTTATTCCTGTGGTCCTGATGGTATCAGCTACCCCATGCTTATTAATCTACCAGAAGCCGCGCTAGCATTTCTTCTAAAAATATATAATATTATTTGGTTAAATGGACTTTTTCCTAGTCATGGAAATCCTCATACATTGTACCAGTATTGAAGCCTGTAAAACCCCCTTGATACTGCCTCATACCGACCGATCGCTTTAATGAGTTGTTCCTGCCAAAATATTCGAAAAAATGATAAACAAAAGACTTACGTACACATTGGATACCTTTCATCTCATAAGCGATTTTCAAAGCGGATCGAGAAAAATGAGATCGACTGTTGATAATTTGATAATTCTGGAAGACGAAATAAGTAAATCTATTCAGAACAGACAGATTACTGCTGCAGTTGTACTGGACATTGAGACCGCGTACAACAGAGTATGGGAAGGAAAGTATTAAATAAATTGGCAGAGTGGAAAATAGGAGGACCTCTCTTTCAGTATATATCCCATTTTCTCAAAAATAACTATGTTATTGTCAAATGTAATAAAGCTTATCATTCTTCTCTAATAAGATCGATAACGGTATTAAACAGGCTCATCGCTGAGTTGTAGTATATTCAGCATTGCAACATGTGACATAGCTGATAACCTGCACCCTTCAGTAAAACATGTCATGTATGTGGATGATTTCGGAATTTTTTATATCTGGAAAAGATGTTGAATCTATAAAGCAGCCACTTCAAGAGTCTCTGAACAGTCTTCAAGCTTGGACTAGAGTAAACGGTTTGGATTTTTCCGCTTCAAAAACGAGTGGTTTGATTTTTAGTAGATGCCGAAAGCAAAACACTCGACCACCTACATTAAGATTTAAGGACCGACACATAGATTTCGTTCAATCTGTTAAATGGCTGGGAGTAATACTGGACAGTCGATTCACTTTTGAAGAACATATAAAATATATTAAATCCAAAAGTCTGAAAGCACTCAACATATTAAAAATATTATCTCATTCAGTATGGGGATTAAACAGAAAATTATTATTACGACTCTACCAATCTTATGTTCGTCCTATTCTAGACTATGGCTGTGTGCTGTACAATTCTGCTACTGATTCCTGCTTATCAAAGCTGGAACCAGTACAAAACGCAGCTCTCCGATGTATAACTGGTGCTTTCCGATCGTCACCAGTCGTCAGCTTACAAGCAGAAACCGGACAAATGCCACTCAAGTATAGAAGACAAGCTCTAATTATTAACTATGTTTCAAGATTGAAATGCAATCCACATAATCCCGTATTCCAATTAGTATTTTCAGAAGATCCTGCCTTGTCAGTTATGTCTCATAAAAAAACCTCTACCGCTAGCTGCTCGAATAAATAAAATTCAAAATTTTCCGATAGATGAATTAACGTGTGTGAAGGTCATAAAAATATTCCTCCTTGGACCCTCACAATACCAGAGGTTGAGTTTCTTTTTAAACATATGAAAGAAAATATATCACCTACTGAATGCCAACAAAAATTTCTTGAATATCAAAATGAAGCGATAGGATATCATCCTTGCTATACAGATGGCTCTAAATGCGATGATTCCACAACTTGTGCTTTTACATTTAAAAATGAAGTCCAGAAGATAAAACTCATTCCATATCCTCTATATTTTCTGCTGAAATGTCGCCTATATTATTGCCTAAAATATATATACGACAAAACACATCAACCCAAGCTAAAGTTCATAATATATTCTGACTCAAAAAGCGCACTTGAATGTATTCAGCAAATTTTTCCGAAGAACCCAATCTGTAATTAATATACGAACCGTCCTGGTACAACTTCAAGAGGAGCGCGGAGTGGAAGTCAAGTTCACCTGGATACCCAGTCACCTCGGCATAGCCGTAATGTCCGCGCTGACTCTGCTGCTCGGGCTGCTCATATATTTTACGACATACATGTACCTATCCGTTACATCAGATGACATCAAGAGTACATATAAATGTATTTCCCTGATTGAATGGACACATGATTGGCAAGAGATTCCACAGACGAACAAATTAAAAAGAATAAAAGAAGATGTTCAATTATGGCCTACCTCTAACCGTCATAATAGAAGGAAGAAGTAATTCTATCAAGACTTAGAATTGGACACACGGCACTAACTCATAAACATTTATTAGATAGGGTAGACCTCCCCTTGTGCCAGTTTGTAATGTCCTCATAACTGTAAAACATGTCTTATCTGAATGTCCGGCTCTGGAGGTCTATAGGAAAAAAGTAGGTTTCAATTCCAATTCATTAAAAAGTATCTTAGCGAATGAAAAGATAAATGCTAGTAAAGTTATTCGATTTCTCAGAATAGCTAAAATTTTTAATAAAATTTAATTTTTTTTCTCCATAATATGTATACTGATTTTTTTTTTTTTTTTTTTTTTTTTTTTTTTTCCATATTCCACTTTTTACTAATTTATTTATGCTCTGTTATGGTTTTACATTCTATATATTTACCTACTATTTTAACTACTACATCTTCCTATCATTGCACAGTGTAAAATAATCAGAGTTCTTCATGATTATTTCATAATTTAAATTTTTTCTTTTATTTTTCTACGTTCCGAAAGTGCTTTTACTAATTTCTTTATGTTCTGTATGTTTGTACATTTTATATACTTACTATTATTTTAACTATTACCCCTTCATATCATTGCCCATAATGTAAAATAATCAGAGTTCTTTGTCTAATTAAATTACTAATTCTGTACACCTAACACTTTTTAAACTTCATGGTTTCAAATTGCAACTAATAATATTAGAGGAGCAAAACTCTGATTGTTAAGTCTCCTCTGTAAATAAACATCAATAAAAAAAAAAAAAAAAAAGTTTCAAAAGGGTTATGAAGAATATAGATATATCTATTTTAAAGAACTATAAAATAATAATAAAGAAAAAGATAAAATGCTTTCCTAAAAACAAAATTGACTAGAGACCAAAAATCATATGAAGAAATGAAATGCCAATGAAAAAGAATGAGAGTTTAGACAGAAATGGGGAGGAAGGACAGATAACTAACGTGAAGTTAAGAAAATATGTTGTAAAATTATAACTAATATAAAAAGAGATAAAAAAAATCTTTCAAAAGCTCATGAAATATTGAAGAGCTTTAAGAAAAAGAAAAAAATATACATTACAATGTTTTTACAAAGCATTTTCACTTTATTTTTAGGTAAGTACCTGAAAAAATTTTAAAATGACCGACCTCTGTAGCTTGATCGACAATGCGACGAACTTGTACTAAACCTGAAGTTCATGGTTCGAGTCCCAAGTCGGTAAAAATTTAGGTAATTGTGACAACACGCTAGAGATTAACACAAATATAACATTTTACATTATGAAGTACTAAAATGATGAAAATATTTGTGAGACATGCATGGTAATTATTTTAATATATGCACTTTCATAGATGAGAGTACTTAATGCACCTTAACTGTATTGCGAGGGTGAGTCCCAAAAGAAAAGCAAAAATATTACATTTTGACAAGATCTTCTCCACTAGAAGAGAAACGAATATTCTGTTTTCAAACCATACACCTCTCATTTTGGATTTTTTTTTAATGATTGTTTTGACCTTTAAAGTCTGACCACCATACACCCAATTTGGAAAGTTTGTTAGATACGAGAGAATAAGGGTGAAATAGGAGGACAAGTCTACCTCGTAAAATTTTCTTGGGGGGAGAATAGAACAGATAATGAAGAAGATGAAAAGAACGAATGAAAGTTAAAGAAGAAAGATAATGTAGCAAATTAAAACCACCACCAACATAGATAAAGCAGAATATATAACAAATCGTACAACCAACACCACTAGACCATGGAGCCCACTTCCCAATTTCATCCTGCAAAGAGTATTTTGCTTAAATTTTAATATTACTTCCGATGATTTTTTAAAAATGTATTATGTTATGTGTCAAAGAGGTTGGTTGTACCTACTATGTAAGTTCACAAGAGCACGAATTTATATTATTCCTGATTCAGGAATTGAAAAATTGACAACCATTGAAATTGATAACACTAAAATTTCTTTTCAAACATCTTCTTGGTATAGAAATCCATTAAAGTGTATTTTTTCCAATAAAAAAATCTTATAGTTTGTAAGATATTGTTCAAGAATTTGTAGAAAAAAATGTGGAAGTAGCTTAATAGTGAAGATAACCAGATCCTAAGATACCATCACCAATACCTTGTGATTACCAAAATTTAAAAATAAAAAATTCTTTCATTAAAAGTAATGAAAATTTAATCTTACTGTGCCATCTTGAAGCAGTGATTCTCAAAAAATAGTACCTACTGGGTAAATGAGCTCACGATCGATGGGCTGATTAGCATTAGCAGCTCATCTCATTAGCAGCTCATAGATAAAAGTATCTAATTTGAATGTACATGTACACTCATAGTTTAAAACATATTCTATAATGCTCAACTTTGTTTAGAATTAGATTATTATGCGTTGTAAAATACATTCAGTGAAAATTAAATGTCTTAACGATAGTATTTTCAAACTGGAATGCGAACGGAAATGGAGAACCACTGCTTAAAGACCATAGAGTGCTATGAATATCAGAGCGAACAAAAGTCGCGAAAGAATCGTGCGTGCACCCTTCACCGAAGCAATTCCATGCTTCCCCGGTCACCATAGAGAGAGTTTATCCTTCACCAGAGTTAGACGTGGCGGCTCGTGAGTAATTACAAAATGTAGGACCTCTTCTCACCTGGCACAGAGAGGGCGGCTGAGGTTTCGACGGTGCCCACGGCGTTCACAGCGGTGCAGGAATAGTTGCCCGCGTCAACTGGGGGAGGGTAAGACAATGTGGGGTTTAGAATTGGCAATGCAAGTGATTTAAGAAAATCAGGGTTTAGAATTATTGGCAAGTGATAATGTAAAGTAAAGATTAGAAATATTACATGACTTGTTACAGTGAAGTAATTTAGGGTAAACAATACTTCTCTTTTGAAAGAACGTGTTAATCAAACTATTTAAACTTCGAGCGTTCGAGGCTTTCTTTTTTGAATTAATTTTCCTATTCAGAACTAAAAATATTGTACGGGGGATATTCCAAATCTCAGATTTCCAATTTTGTTTATCATTGATAATGGATGCTTAAAAACTGTTTCCCACTGAGCGCAACATTTTGAATAGCATGAGAGAGTGTCGCATTGTTTCATTATACTCTCGTTCTTTAGAATCAGAAAGAGACCGAATCTCACTGACTGTACCTTTGCTCCGCAACGCATTGTAATGAACTTTTAGATATTTAGCTCATTGAAAAATGACTCCAGTAAAAAAGTGCTATAGACACAGCCACGCCTCTTCGTTTAGTAAGAATATATGACTGCAATAATTTTATTTTCTTTGTCAATTTATTATATTATTAAACACTTTATTATATAAGAAGGTGTATATAACTAAAAAGTTGAAAAACACCACCACTTTAATATAATAGAATATAGAGATTAGATAAGAAGACATAAGTACAATACAAATAATTATTATAAAAATGAAAAAAATCGAAACAATATTTACAATAAAAGGAAAAAGAAAAGAAAATATATATAAACATGTCCTAACTAAAGGGCGTGGTTATTGCCTATGGCAATCTCTTCCACCCAACCCTTGTTAAAAATAAAAATTGGATATTCTTCTTCTAAATCTATCTTTTTCCCGCTTAGGCAGGGTCGGCGTTGCGTGTCTACCTTCTCCATACTTCGGTCTTGTCCCTCATTTATTCTCATATCTCTTCCTCACGGTTTCTCCATGTCTTCTTAGGTCTTCGTTGTCCTCTGTATCCTGGCATCTGTATATTTCTTACTTTCTTTCCTATGGCTTGATTGATAAGGCGGCGGGCTGTAACCTGGATGTCGGTGTTCAAGTCCCGGTTTCAGCGTAAATTTAGTTAAACGAGTTTGAGTAGTTGTGATATCACGATAGTGATTAACACAAATATGATAACTTTTAACTTTCAAAACTTACTTTCTTTCCTACGTAGTCAATTTTTCTCTATAAAATAATATTGGATCATAAAAGAACTCACAGGGATATGCATGCGGTAAGCGTGAGCCTGCACACGCCGTTCCTGAACTCTATCTGGTGCTGATGGCTGGGCTGTAGAGCCTGGCCGTCCTTGGCCCAGGTGACCAGGGGGGCGGGTCCTGCTTGCACGATGCACTCGAATCTGGCCACGCCTCCACTCACCACAGCGATGTCGCGCAGTGCTGGGAGAAACGTCGAATATTATTAAAATATTTTTTTTTTAAGGAAGGGCGGGAAAAATCTTTTAAAAACACCCAGATCTTAGCCTGGGGTGTGGGATTTCCACCCACTAAAAAACCCACCTTTCCTGATAGCATACTGCACTTGGAACCAAAATAAAATAATAGGTTCTTTTTTCAATCGAAAAATAAACTTTATTTAGCAAAAGTAAAGTTGCAAGAGGATAGAGGGCCTTTTGAAAATCTGAAGATAGGCGCTCAAGTGTATTTTTGAGGTCCGATTTTTCGAGTTGCGTCTGGATCACATATTGTAATTTTAGATCTGTAGCTTCAACCGTTCAAGAGTTATTACTTGTGACGTGACAGACGCTGCGTACCGACACTTCTTACCCATCAGAGGGGAGACATACTACGAGATAGACAATCTACAATGCAGAACACCAACGCCTACGTAGCTACTGTTTCATGCTACTAAATAGAAAAGGCTGTGAAACACTCATCTATTTAAAAGTGACTATTAAAAAACAACTATTGTCATTCAACACCTCTTTCGAGTATTGTTTCCAGATTTCCCATAGTATCATCACGTTGAATGGATCGCCAAGGCAAATCTATTATTGACTTGCGGTTTTCAACAGGTTCTTTGAAATTCTTTTATCACGGATTTATCACCTAAATAATACGTCTACTTATGTCAGAAATATCGAAAAATCTGCATCGATTTTTTTTCCCCCAGATTTGATAGAAAAATAAATTTCAATTTTTTGTGGACTGAAGTATTTAGATACACAAGCAAAACTCACTGTTATGAAAATAGGTAGTCTCCGGGGCGGTGCATAGTCTGTGGGGAAACTCGAGTCTGTGAGTGTGATGACTTTTTCTAGAGGGAGGCTGGGGGAACCTGAAAAGTGAAATATTTTTAATAATTGCTTAATTTCTCAAAGACTGTCAGGAATAGAAAATTACAGAATAGTAACTTTTAACGAAATTCCTGAATACTTAATGATAGAGTATAAAATTGTCATAATCCCCCAATTGCATTGTTGGTTATCATATTGTCTTGATTTTATCCCAAACCAAAACAGGAATTCTCTCAATTAGAGCATTCCTCCGAGTCTGGGAAACGATGCCAGTAAAAAGTAAACCTTTGAAACCTTAACTAAAATCAAACGTCAAAAGAAAAAGTTGAAAACGTCGACAGCAAGAGAAAAAAAAAAGATTGTCTAATGACAAAGGAGAAAAAATATGCAGAAAATTGTTTTTTAGACAAACTATTTCAATTTGTGCAATAAAGATTCTGAAACATACGTAAAATATAATTACCAAGAACAAATAGAAAATTATTAAACTAATAACATTAAAATAAAACAATATAAATTATAGATCTCACATAACCGTTACAGAATTTGAGCCCATAAATACAACGTACAGATTATAACATTACATTTTTAATAATGAAATAAAAGATAATAAAAATTAAAGCTATGAAGCATTTACCAAACCCACAAAAAAATATAAAATAAAAGAACATTTAATAACGATTAATGTAAATTATCATTGTAACCATGCAAATACTCTCCATACAGAAATTCGATATATAGGTATAATAATACATAAAGTTCTTGAAGGAAAAGTATCGAAAAATCAAAAATTTATCTAGGGAAATAAAGCCTTTTTTGCTAGATTGAAACTACCAGAGTAGATTTATCTACAGACAGAAGCCATAAAAATCGTTTCATAAACCAAAATTAAGAAAACAGGACAAGAGTAACATTAATTAACATTTAGAAGGTGATGAGTCTTCTAATACATAGAACATAAAGCAGCCGCCCTAGATCCATCACCAAGCTTTCACAAAAAGGCGAAACATTCAAAATATACCAAACTGATGGAAACCTTTCACTGTTGAGAGGAGGCTCGTGGTCACACAAGCGGGTACGTGTCCATGATAAACTGCGGCAGTGTACATGGGACAGGTGGTGGAAGATAGCGTGCTGGCTGGGTGATGAACCCAAATTGAGCTGGTTGAACCAGTGTGGTATTGAATCACAACTCCAGAATGGATGAGAAGTAAAGGGTACAGAAGAAGATTCGTAATTCCAAAAAAAATGGAGAAGTTTGGCAGATATCCATAATGCATTCAGAAATTTTGGGTCAATGGTTTGAGATATTCGATGAATATTTTCAAAGTTCTTCACGCGTTCGGATCGTTCTAAAAGTCGCAAGTTCAAATCGTGTTTTGCTCAAGGTCTTAACGCCACGTCTAGAATTCTCTTTTCATGCTTTCAAATATTTGGCAGGTGCGCAGTAATGAAGGAGTCTGCCTTGCAACTTGATAATGGTGCGTCCTTTGTAAATTTATCGACCGACTTTCTTGAACATCTCATGCATTTGACTGCGTGGGTCGTCACACTATCATAGTATTTACACATTTTTCGTTTGGTAGGATTAATAGCTTCATGTTTCACAGGAATAAGAATGGCTCGTTCACAATAGGGTTAGCAACAAGAAGTGTTACTGTACAGTTGACTGTGAAACAGTTTCGATCAAATCGGATTTCTATAGCTTTACTCGTGTGGTGAATACCCTTGATCTAGCAAACATACTACTTTCGAGTGCAAACGCATCATGAAGGGTTGGATCATTTAAGAATTTTTTTGATTCACTGAATACCGTAGTGTTGTGCTGTGGTATGGGCATGTCTCATGTTGAATGGAATGCAATGGCATCTTTTTAGCTTAAAGGCTCTTGTAGCGAAAACTTTCCAATACTTAGACTGTTTATAACTCGAGAGTCACCGTTCCTGTTTCGTACTTAAGCTCGTAGGTTTTGAACGTAGCTTTAGCTTCTCAGAATGAAGTGGGGATATCCCTAGGAAAATAGAGATTTTTTACAATGGTACATGATGCATATTACAAATCTTTGACAAACTCTGAAATGGTTTTAAAAAAAAAATATTTGATCAATCAACTGGTAACAAATTTGAAGTAGGTATATCTGGTATATTCTAGTACTAACAACCGTTGAGAAGTGATTACAAAGATGTGATTTTTACAATTTGTTCATAAAATTTAATTTGGCTTACCATAGTTTGTCGATTTGAAGTTATGGCTGCCAGAAGTTCCATTGTCAACTGGTGTTGAGAGTTGAAATATTGCTCGCTGCTGCAACTATGCTGGTGGGTGAGATAAACTGGTTCAGTTGTTGAACCGACACGAATTGTTTGAAACTGATGGAAATGGGAAATGCCAATACCTCAACGATTAATAATAACAATTTTAGTGTCTAAAATGTAAATTTTTAAATTTCTGAACTTTTGATATAAATTAACAGACGAAGGATTGAAAAATCTATTTGAAACACCTATACAACAGCAATTTTATGAATTTTGGATTACTAAGCATTATGCCAATTCTTTTTTGACTGGGTGACCACCATGTTCATTAGATAATTCATTTTTGTTTATGGTCAGTCTTTACACTTCATGCAAGCCCTTCTTGCCTTCTTCATATTTAATTTTAGATGGGCGAATATGTGCCGTGATTTGGATAAATAACCAAGCATTTCTTTTATAAGAACCATAAATAATTCAAATTTGAAGATACACTCGGATATTCAAAAAATTACCAAAAGATTAAACGGTTTATGCAGTATAAGTAGAAGTATCCTGCTCCTATCGTCCATTGAGAGTAATGCATTCCTTGTGAGTTGAATGGACATTCTGAATTCCAGCATAACTCGGCATCATTTGCTGATAAATGAAATTGATGATTCCAACATAACTTGAAGTAACTTTGTTAGAATCCTTGGACTGACATCGTACTTACTCTCATTAGACAAGCAAAGCACGGCGCAGAATATAAAGCTTTAAAGGCAATTTAGAAAGCTCTTGTTGATAAGCATTACTCACTCAAATCAAATTTCTCCTGGAATAGCGCTTATCCCTAAGGCTTTATTTACAGGTCATGTATATTGAAAATTGACACGTTCACACTAAAATAACACAGCTTTCACAGAAAAACGTTTTAAAATTTCTTGTAAAACCTAAGTTACTTCAAAATCTCGCTTTTTTTTACACTTTAATTTAAACATTCCATATTAAAATTGGTCACCTATTTTCATTTTGTTTGGGTTTAATAACTTCAAAATACATATTAAAATAAATTTGGTGGCTTGAACAGTTACCCAATTAACGCTACACTGAAAGCATACACACGAGTCCTATGGAAAATGGAGGACTGAGAACACTTCCCTCCTGAGTTTCTGTTTCGCCTCCACTTCGAATCTCCTCTTCATCTCCCCACTCGCAAGACGCCTTGACCACTCCAGCAGAGAGTCCCCCACATCCCCACTCCCCGCTTCATGACCGGTGGTTTCTCAACATTCATGGAGCGGTGAAATTCCCCCCCCACTCTCACTTTGGGGCTGGGGTCCTCAAAAACTTTTCGTCAAATTCTGCCCAAATATAACGAATTTGGAAAGGGGGGACATGCAAAAGGGTTCGCTTCACTTGAACACTATTACCGCTTTTACTGAAAGCGAACTTGTTGACACCAATAAACTTGACATTTGGTTGCTTTGGACATGCTATCAATCTGTGGCCTCAAATCGTAATGACAGATTTTCGAATTCTACCAGGGCACGGCCTGAAACCGTGAAACGACGACGTTTCGGCGTCGACAAATTAGCCGCCCGGTCTTATGGTTCTTCTGTGTCCGAATCAAAGGTCGCCACTTGGGTTGATTTTCCCTTCGTATCGCTTTTCAAGTCACTCTCGCGAAATTCGCCCTTAACAAATCTGGACGGATTCCCGGGGGCGGACAATGTTTTGCGTGTCGATTTCGATAGTTCCACGGAGTTTCAGCGTTTTTTTTGCGGGGAGGAAAGGTGTATTGGGAACTATAACACTCTTAAACTAAGAAAAAAAAAGCGGCAAGATCAACTAATAAGGGCATCAATGTCAACAATGTTAAAATGTCCGGTGTTAAATCTATCGGATTGATCCCCAAAAAAATAGAATACACCATTTTTTATACTTCCTGGATTTCACTACGAGGTCAAAGTTGTAAGTACAAAGAACAATAAATTTCAAATTTACACATCAAAAGGTTTAAATATCAACTAAGACCCCATTTTTTAGTTCACTTGGAAGTACTTTGCCTCCTTGTACCTAAAAAATATTAAATACAAAATAAACGATCATCAGAAAAAAATCAGCATTTACATTTTAGGTCAAGCTTTAATTCTTATTTCTCAAAACCAAGTAAAAAGTGGAATTTACAAAAGATGGTTAATTTGGGTCGGGCGGGTTTTTGGGTTTGATATTTTTAAAAAAATTATATCAAAATTATATTAATGGTGGTACTCTTCAATAAAAATATTGCTTTCCAAAGGTTTATTTCTAATATTGGGCATGTTATAAACACGGCAGAAATATACTCTGTAACTCAAAATTATTTTGATTTGGGATTCCTTCTCCTTAAAAATACATTTATTTTTTTTCAAAAATACAGAGAAAATTTCATTAAATTGCAATTCAAACTTTGATTTTAATTAATACTTGACAATATTTCAAACCAAAAATACAAAAAAAAAAAAATGAAAATTTTTGTAAACATAAGTTAGTAAATGTTTCGGTTAAGACAACAAACAACCCTTTTTGGTTTAGTCCAACATTGGATCCTTCCGTGATACTTTCACTGGAAGGATTCCTCAGTGTCAGCCATTAGCCCACACCCTCCTTTATTGTGTCCATTCCTCTTCGAGTAAGTTGAAAGCAATCAGGATCTCGGGGTGATCCAGGCTTCAGCCCCGGAATAACATCTGTATTACCTGGCTAAAGTCTCGTTGAATCCATCATGTTTACGGTTGGATCGGCCAAAGGCCTGGCGCCGTTTTCCAAAAGAAAGGCGGAAGAGGACGCCCTGGTCTTTTCAAGCGCCAGTTCTCGATCTCCGAGTCACTGCGAACTGGTGTCAAGTCGCGTGGTATTCTTTCCTTTCAAAAGCCAATTTAGACTTAGAGCGATCTGCAAGGGGTGGATAAGAGAATTTCTTTTTCTTGATGAAAAATTTTTGGTTTTTTTATTTCTTTCTCCACATATCCTTTATCAGTTTAATCACTTCGTGAGGTAGAGCTTTCAGTGACATTTGAACGAATTGGGTACCACAGCTGTACTTGAAGAAATTCTGAACAAAAAGGGCCCAAAACCCTTTTTGGCGCGGAAGGTTCAAAAAGGTTTCTTCAACAACGAGGATTCAGTAAGACCCCGTATTTGTTGTGATTTAAACGATTGCTACCTACGTAAACTCCTAAATTTGAATAAAAACCTGCTCATTACACTTAATTGGGACTTTTGAAGTCTACTCGGTAAGGACAAGCATGTTTTGTATTCTTGGATTCACTTTCGTGGCCTTCCATTTGTATACTGTTCGCATAGGTTTTGGCTGGAAAGGCGGATAGTATTACTAGGTTTTGAGTAGTTATTAACGAACGGCTTTTCTTTTATAGAACTGTAGATCGACTTGTGAGAGAGTAGTCTGTTTACGGGAATTAAATAGATGGTGGAGATGGTTTAACCCTGGGCGTACAACATTCTGTGGTGTTTCAGTTTTTGACCCAAGGAGGAACACCTTTTTGATTATCTTTGGAGGACCTTGCTTAAATTTTTTCGAAGGAAATTGTGACTTGGGTAATCACGAGTGGTGAAACATATGGACCGGGGGTTTTGTAAGGAGGGGAGGAGCAGCGACATACTGGGCTTGGGGAACTGAGGATAGGGGGGAGGGGTTTGTCTACACAGGAGTGCGGGGCACTGTACACAGGGCTGGAGGAGGATTGACAGGGCGGGGTGGGCGTTTGTAGACTGGGGGGTCAGGGGATTGTACACAGGCTGAGAAGCAGCTTTTTGACGGCCTGGATGAGGTACTTCTTCTTCCTGCGATATTTCCTAACCACGCAAGTCGTTTGGCTTCCCGTCCTCGACGTCTTTTTCCGGACCGGAAAAAAACTTCTGGCTCAAAGTTGTTTAGGGTACATTGCTTGAAGCATGGGCCCACATTTTTCCATTTTGACAACCCTCCACGGAGGTCTCGAAAACACATCTTCTTACTTCAAAAGGGAAACTCACGATTTCCTAATACTTTAGGGAGGAGGCTAGCAAAGGAGGCAGGACGTACTATTTCACTTTCCTGTGAACTTGTCGTCCCATTTTTTTCCATAGATACACCTTTCCTGAGGGTCGCGGCTTGTGGGTCCACATAATATCGCTTGAGGCTTAGCACAGCCCATACCGTTGTACTCTGGCTGATAGTGGGAGGCGAGGTCACATTTTTGCCAAAATAAGTCACGTTCTTAAGACTCTACGGCTTCTCGGCATGCTCCTCTACGCAGTTTTCTCTGACACCAAATTTATCCACCTTAGGGTGCTTCTTTTTAAAAACCTTCTTTGTGATCCTTCAATATTTTTTACTCTTTCAATATGTTTCCTGTGGTTTTGCAGAGGTGCATAACACTTTCATGGAGGGGCCTGGTTTCTAATAGAAGGGGTTTCATTATAAGGTTGAGCACGGTGAAACAGTTTCCAATACTTTACTTTTTGTTCTGAAAGCTGCTCTCCGTGACGTCTGCTAGGAACACGGGGAATGGCATTCTTTCTTTTTTGTCACTGTAAAACTTGGAGGTAACGGTTTTTCTGTTTCTTTCAAAAATTCTCTCATTTCATTTTCCTTGATGATATTCTTGAAAAAGTCAAGGCAATTTCTTCGGAATCGGTCCCATTTCTACAATTCCCTCGCTTGATTCGCTATTCACAAAGGGTTGTTTTGTTGACTCAATTGCTTATTCTCGAGATACGTTTTGTTATCCACTGTACAGGGATGACGTTTTCCTTGTGAGTCCTCGGACCGATGACTGAATACTGTAACATTTCTGGCATGAAATCGTTATGACTTTCATTGGCTTTTTGCCCCTCCTTACAGCGTTTTGGATACACCCCACATTTTTTGAGTGCGAAGGTCGATTGATTTTTTTGTTGTTTGAAAAAGTTGGAGGATTCGAATAGTCCACGCGCGCAATTTGTCTTCATTAAAACTTTAGTGAATGGACAGAAAGACAAGAAGAACAAAAACATTAAAACCCGTCACCGAAATACATACAACAAGGACAGATTTGCGTGATAAATCAATGGTTTTTACTATAAATTGATTCACTATTTTTTTTAAGAAATTGCATGGCCAAAAATAAGCCCTACACATTGAGTTCTACATAAGAAACCTTTGGAATTTTTACCGTTTTTGGTCAAAATTTTTTTTTAAACCCTAATTTTTACCAATGAATGCACCCTTTGCAAATGACTTAAAATAACAATAAAATACTGTCCCCCTTTTTTAAACAGAAATTTAAAAGATTAAGGTTTTTTTTAATACTTTTCATTTGAATAAAAATAAGGCCTATTACTAATATAACCAACCCATGAAACCAATACCACATGCAACCCGACATTCTCCTTATTAGATAGACACATCAAGGACCTAAAATTGGTTTATCCTAAATGAAGATTTAGAATGGGTAAATTGAATATAAGAATAAAGGTATGCATAATTAAATAATGCAGGATGATGCTCTTCTTTTAAACTTGGTAAAATAAATGTGGATAGTGCGACGGGAGACAGCTAAATACTAAATAGGTAGTACATTATGAAAAATTCAACATGCTGTTAGAATATTAAACGAGATCGATGCACGAAAAGGGCGTGGTCAGTAAAAAATAAATTTGATTGACAAAGAATTTCCTCTCGTTCTTCCACAGACGATGGCAAAAAAAAACTTATAAGTAAAAAAAAACGAACGCATTTCTTCAAACTCCTACTAAAACTCAATAAAAAGATACTATTTTTCCTTTTTTTTACCACAAAGTAATTATGTACAATTGACATAAAATTATATTTATGGGGTAAATTTTAAAACAAAATCAAATGAAGAACACTATAAAAATTAACTCGCCTAAAAAAATAAATCAAAACTAATTAGAATTTGAAAAACAAATTGGAAACTTAAGTTTATTTTGTAAAATCCAAAAAACCACCGACGAAGGCTGCGGAGGTCCTGGTTGAAGGATAACATGCAGGTGGGGGGAAGCATTTCTCTGTATCCACGTCTCGTACTTTGGGGTTCCCCCCCTCATTCGTACTTCACCTTAGGGCCACGTTTGACAGGTTGCTAAGATATATTTTCATTAATAAGGTGAAATCCATGAGTTTTAAATGGAATAATAAAATTAAATAAAAAAACAGAAAAAAGAATCTCAAGCTTTTCTTAAAACTTCCGATTTCAATATAGAAATTTCTCCGAAAAAAATCTTTTGATTTAGGTTTTGATGTGTTTTTGTTAAAGTGCATACTTATTCAACAAACATATCAACGCGCTCTCGTCTTAGATGGAAAAAAAAGGGAAAAAATACATTTCGAGTGGTTGGAATGTATTCGGGAGAGAAATTCCACAAGCATTAATTTGAAGAACTACTTGAAATTAAAAACAAAAGAATGACAACAAAGTTTCACCAAAAATGAGGAAATTATCATATAGTGTTTTTTTTTTTAAAGCTTATTAGAGGACAAACAGCAAATAAAAAATTAAGAAAAAAAAGAAAAAAAAAAAAAAACAAACAATGACAAAAAAATAAGTAAAAAAAAAAGAAAATAACAATAATGTTTCCTACCTAAAAGGGCGGGGTTATTGCCGTGGCAATTGTTTAAACACAATCGTAATATCTAATTATCAAACTAACTTTACTAAATTTTTGCTTAGCTGGACTTAAAACTTTTGCTTTGCCCTTATTAATTTACAAACAACATTTATAATTCCCGCCTTATTTATCAAGCTAAGACAACAACTGAGGTCGGTGTTATAATAGGGTATTTTTCATATTTTTGTATACCTTTCTCAACGATCACGGCGTAAACTTTCCCTGTTGACGGAGCCGGTACCAGCAGTGGGGGCAATTGGCACATTATCCTGTAGAACTAACCTTTGGGGTGGGCGTGCCGGCTATCCCACCCCTAACCAGCGGTCCCCCACATAATACTCTGGGGTAGGAGGCGGCGAAAATCACGGGCGGAAGACGGATTCTGAGGCACAAGAAGAAAACATGAATAAGAAATGCGAGAAATTAAAAATAGTGGTAAAAAAGAGAGGAGAGACAAGTTTTTTGAAGACCAAAGTACTTACGAATAGAAAGATATGGAAGGAAAGGTTTTCATCGTCCTAAGAACCTGATGAAAGCGTTTTTATACCAGTCAATGGACGTTGAATACCCCCGTTCTGTCAGAAATAAGAAAATTTTTCAGCAAGATTAGGACTTTCAATGTATACCACTCTAGTTAAACCCCCAGTTCCTGTTCTTTCCGGCCACCCAGGCTGGGTGAGGTTCAAAGGAGAAGAAGGTAAAACCCCTTTCTCTTGTGCCTTAGCAATCAAAAGAACCTTTTTCAAAAAAAAACAAGAAAATACTGTTAATAAGTACTAGTTGTTGAGGGGAGGGAGGAACTTGTCATATACGGTTTTCGGCCCCACCCTAATTACCAACCAACCCTCGACCACTGCTTACCGGGAAGAATCCAAATAGTAGTTGTACTCACTTTTCACAATGAGGTCCGTGCAGCCCCCCGGACCCCGCCGCATTCTCCAAGCACGGTGTAGCCCCCCTCCCGGGTGGCGTTCCTCACCCCAGACGTCTTGTTGTCCACACAAACCCCACCCACTTCCGGGAATCGAACTCAGGGGAAACCGTTCTTACCATTTGACCTCCGATTTGGGGGTGACCTGAAAGTGCTTATTGAATTGAATTTAATTTCGTATATTTGTTTAAAGTGTACTACAAAACATTGCAACAACCTATAACATATTATAATAATAATATTTTTTGATAAATAATCTATTCAAGGTCAAATTTACAAAGCACGAATCTACACATAAAGCAAACTTTGGTTTTTTTTTTATCAGGCCACTCTTTAATAACATGTTGGTTTATTTTAAATCCATTTTACTATTTGGCTGCTTATAATAGATCGACAATAAATTCACCCTTGCTTTACAGTGCTTTTGCTTTAACTAAGATTCATTTTAATATAACCAAAACATTTTAAAATAATATTTATCATACAAAAAAATTACCTTGTGATTAAAAGGTACTGAGAAAATTAAGTTTTCCACGGACGTAAAAAGAACAAAAAGAAATTGGAAATAACGAGGGGGAAAAAAGCTGAACTAATTAAACTATACAACAAAAGGTTTCACTACTGATATTAAGGAAATTTCCATCCATAAATAAACATGGATTCAAAGTAAAAAAAGAAGAGATTATTAAAAACAGGAGAACGTGGGATTCTCTAAGACAATTTTATTAAAGAGAGGAGGAACTCAGCATAATTGAATGAAATGAAAATACCAAAGAAATTGATACATAAATTAAAAAAAAAAACATTTTAAGACCAATCAATGACGACAAAGGGAGTAATTGAAAAACAAAATGGACAAAACAAACTTATGAAGAGGATTAAATCATACAAAAAAAAGAACTTGAAGGTCTGAAAGGAAACCATTTAAGAAAGATTCATACAAAACTATCTGTTGAAACCAAAAATGAAAGAACAATTGAGAAATTTTTGAGAAAATTAGCCATTTGAATATGAAGATAAATAAGCGAACTCGAATAGAGGACAAAACAGGTAACATTAAAAAATGGGAATTTAATTGAATGGTGAAAAAACAAAAAAAAAAGAGCATTAGAAAGGGAAAAGGAGGAAAAAAATAATTTGATAGAATTGGTAAAATCCAGAAAAATGAAATTCTAAAATTACAAACATCAACAAACAACGAACTGAACTTAAGGAAACAAAAAACTAAATGCAACATTGAAAAAAGAATTGAGGAAAGAAAAAATTAATTTTGCAATCTTACCGATAGCATTATAGGAAAGAAAACTTCATTAGAGAATTACAACGACAGAATAAACTACCAAAATATAAAACAAAGTTAGCAGGTTGAAACATTGGAATTTAAAAATAAATACTTGAACGTAGTGCAGTAATAAAAAAAGAACCTCTCCAAAGAAACGGAAAATGGAAGAGAATAAATGAATTAAAACAAAAATACTTGAAAAGAAATGAAACTGAAGATGGAGATAAACTAATAAAATTGGACATTAAACTTAAAGACTTAAACAGCTTATGACGGAACGGAATCAAGAATAGAAAAGGAACTTCAAAATTCAAAAAACAATTTCCAATATGGTCCTTTCTAAAAACACAGTCATTGACATTTAGAGGCTCTCAAAACGGCAATAAAAATTACAGAAACAAATGAACTAAAAACGCTGAAAACGAAATGAAACGACAATTTGCATTTTTCACAAAAAAAAAAATACAAATTAATGAATTTAAAAAAATTAAGGAGACGCATGAAGAAAATGAAGTGCTTCATACAAGGTAGATCATTAATTTATCGAAAAATCAAAACTGCATAATAAAAACGATTATAAAAGATCAAATAAAATTAGCAAATGAACATATCAAAAAAAAAAGAGAAAATCCTGAGCACGGGCAATGAGTTTTATAAGGATCTTAAATAGCAATAAAAAACAAATGGGAACTCGACTCTATAATATAACAAGACATCAGCAAAATGTTGACCAATTTGTGATTTCAGTAAATAAAAAGATCGAGACTTGTACTATAAAGATGAAGGAATCTAAAATTCACAATGAATCTCTTGAAAAAAATGGTATGTGAAGGAGAGCTCAAAAACAGAGAGTTAAAAGAAGTTTTTGGTTTCGAAAAGATATCGTTTGTGACGAACTAAAAAAACAAATGGCTCAAAACTTGAAGTTATTGCAAACTGAACTATGAAATCCGAGATAGGTCCGACAATGTCTGGATTAAATAATGAATGCTATGATGATGACAGCACTGCACCAATAAGGAGAATATTCTTAGACAAATCCACACAAAAATGTTGTCATGACTGAGCTTCGAGAGGAAAAACAAACCAAACATGACGCACTAGTCCGCATTCAAGAGAAATATCAGAAGTTTATAGATAAAATAAAACGGGTTGTCATAACAGTCACCAACGCAAATTTGCTTTTCACGAACTTGAAAAGGAAAACAAAATCTTGAAACAATCTTGAAGAGAAAATATAAAGGGTGACAAAATCGATATTGAATCAAGACTTCGAGACACTAAAACACGACTCTTTTGGGAATTTTAAGTGAATATGATATCATGAAGGGAAAGACAGCAATAGTGTATCTAATTTCTCATCAACAACTCGCCCACAAGTCACCTCTACACACAATCTGTGAAGAACTAGAATCTATCAGAGAAAAGAGCCGGAAGCAGATCTTGAAGCTAGGACTGCACACAGGATTGGAGAAGAAATATAGAACACTTGAAAAGCAGAAAGTCCAGGGGGAGAGAAAGCTGAGGAAGAGGCAGGAGCTTTGTTCACATCAGTGTTCAGCACTCTGAAGACAGCATCACCTGCTCCCCGCCTGCTTACACGGACTATGGTGATTCCTGCACTTTCTGAATCAAGCAAATTTACTACAAGTTGATTCTAAAAATTTCATAGTATAATAAAATCGTTCAAACTTCCTATAGTATACCACATTTTCTTTTATATATAATATATAATGCTTTTTCTTTGTGTTATTATGTCACAACTTTAGTGGGTAGCGCAGAATCATAGACTTTACCACGCAAATTTTTACAATATCTTGTATTATTTTTTTTGCCTAAGATTCTGCCACTGGTCGCTGCTTCACATTAAAGCAGCTACTCATTTTTCCCACGAGGTATGAGGGGACCCCGAACATCCAAGTACAGAGCAAAAAAATCCTCCCCCGCTGGAATCGAACCCAGGTCACCATGTGTGCAATGCCTAGCGCGCTAACTCGCTCTGCCACAGTGACTACACATTTTCTTTTAATTACCCTACATAGTATTGACGCTTGTGTAAAATTATTATTTACCAATTATTTTATTACTTTTCTATAAATATGGTATATTTATAGGTATAAAGCCAGCCTCTGTTGCGTAACGGTTGTGACTATATTTATAGGTATAAGCCAGCCTCTGTTGCGTAACGGTTGTGACTATTACCGTAGTCGAGAGATCTTGAGCTTGATCCCCGATTGGAGCAGACTTTTCAAAGAAATTCTGTTCCCTCCAAACACGTGAGGCTGGCATTTTCGGCTCTACCTAGGCTGGGTGAGGTTAATGTGGGTACCTGGTACGATTCCTAGCAAATTGAGGTAATACCCCCGCCCCCTGATCAGGACGTTAAAACCAATTAGAATCGTTGCGTTAAGAAAGGCATCCAGCCATAAAAAATCTATAATTTTAATTATTGTTTTATGTACCTTATCGTTTTAAATACATACATAATTTAATATTTCCTTATTCCTTCCTCAAAGGAAGTCAAACTTCACCATTTCTATACCTATAGGTACATACGACTCAAGAAAGTTGAACAAATACTCGTAAGTTCCCTAAACTGACACCATTTTTACGATAGTTGAGATGAAAAAAGTTCCGATTCTCTGATTTTTTCCCTACCACTATATAAAAGATGGCGCATAATTTTGCGCCCGAGAAGTGCCAAATAATTTCGATAATATGTCAGTCAGTCAGTTACAAAAATTGCAAAAAATGAAAATATCTCTCTCCCCCTATTGGCATTGCATAAAGCAATAAATTTTTCAGGGTGTTTTAAATGATAATTAAACAAATGAACATTTTTCCCAAAGTTCCATACTTAGAGATCAAAAGAACCGGTGATATAAGGGTGTGAAAAAAAACATGTGAAATGTTTTGTGTAAGGATACCTGTGCTTCTGGAACTTGACCCGGCGCACTGCCGTGCTCTCAGATATTTCAGTGCACATTTGCCAAACATGAACAAACCGCACAAATATAACATATTATTCATACAAACAAATTATTTATATTTTCTGAAATAGAAAAATGTATTCTTATAATTACGAGTAAAAACTATAAATAGTGTGTAGGTAATTAGGGGTGCCTACGCGATAATCAGGCATGGTCAATTCGGAGGGAAGGTCTCTTTGTATTAAGTTTTAAAGCTAATGCTAATAAATTTAACAGGGAGTTCTCTACCTTTAATGAGTTTAGTAGTAAGAGAGAAAACATCGATTACTTTGGCGGGACAACTTCTTTCTTTCAATAACTTTAGCAGATGATCCTTTACCTTGGTTTATATTAATAGAGTTAAAATTTACTTACAATGACTTAGGCAGGAATAGACATTGTCTTCAATAACTTTTCCAGGAATAAACAAATGTCTCCCAAAAACTTGGGAGGAATAGACACTGTCTTCAAAAAAATGGCAGGAAGAGACAATACCTTCAATAATTGCTTCCAGCACCACATCAGCTCCTAGATCTACAATTTTCCCGTTCAGAGGGGAAATGAATCTAGGCGCAACGGTCTTCCTCACTGTCGTTTGCTGATGGAAGAGTTGGACAGAGATTTCGCAAGGCCAGGAATCGAACCATGGGACCCTGAGCTGAGAATCTCGTGTTTGTTCATTATCTCGCTGAAGTTGGACGAGGAACTCTCTGTTGTTTTTTCGTTTCGACTCTCAACCCCGTTGATGTTTTTGTATTCCTTGATAGTTTCGGACTCCGACTGAAAAAAGTATTAGAAGAAAAATATTATTGTTTCATTCAAAAGAACCATTACTTTTAGCATATGTTGATTCATTAGTTACTGAACTGAAATATTCATTTCAACAAAATTTAAACAAATATCCCAACCTTAATCAAGTGTTCATTGATTAAGTTCACTTGTTTCCACATTATTACCAGATCGAGTGTGCAAAATAGCCAGTTTGTATGTTTCAGACATATTTAACAGAGCGCCAACATAAAAGCGTCGAAATTTAATGAAAGAAAGTTAATTAGTTTTAAATCATACTTGTTTCAAAAAAAAGGGCACACACAAATCGTATGAATTGTGATGGCAAGTAATAACAACGATGTTTCTCATGATGAAAATGAGCATGAGCATGTTGTTCATATTGTTCATGATAATATTCATAAGAAATTAAGAAAGAGAGCGACTTAAAGGAACTCATTGTTCTGTGGGCAGGGACAATGGTTGCCAGATTTTGTTTCTATTCATTAGGAGTTGGGAGGAAGTAGGCAGGTATTTATTTGACGATTTTACATTGCAACTAGCCGTAGAATTGGGACAGAGTGGAAGGGGAGGACACACAAGAAGAACATGGAAAAGTAAAGGAGACTGTGAAAATCAATGGTTCATCTTACTAATAATGTTTGGTAGTCTAACCCTTTGAAAACTGCGATTTCATGCAGGGGTCATTATAAAAGATTCAAATACAAATATTTAGTGCATATTTGGGGCAAAATCAATGTTTAATTATAGGCTTGAATTTACCTATCGTACAAACTAAAAAATGTACATTACATTTTATATGTACCTACGAATTAAAAATAATCCTGTGAATAGAGACCATCGTAATGACTTGAAAATTAAAAAAAAAATTTATTTCTTTTCATTTTATAAATAAAACAATGCATTCATTTCTTCAGAAGGCAATGCTGACAACACACTTGGCAGCATTGCCCCTCTGAATCGCTAAACTTATTTTTTCTGTTAAATAGCTCTTTAATCTTGGGTCTCCAGTTTTATCTATCATTTTCTTCCCAATTGTCCTTATCCATTCTTTTCCTTCCTTGCACCAAACTCCCATCGTCTCAACAGCCATCACAACTAAATCAAACCCTCTTGCCTTTATGTCTGAATACTTTGTATGTTTTCTTTGGACAGCCATTCTGCAGCGGCGCCAGCATCTTTCGCAGTTTGATTCAAATAAGATGGTGCAAATGTATCACTGCGGGTGAAATCCCACACTAGGGATTTACCCATTTGCCAAGGAACAATCGTTGCACCATCTGGTCTTTTACCATCACTTCGGTTTAGACCAGTTGGTTCAAGCTGTGAGGGTACGTCTATACTACATAGAGATCTTTTCAAAATGTTATTTACTTCAGCGTGTCTAAAATATCGACCTGAACTTTTCTCGCAAGACAATGGATGGAGTCCTTTCTCGTCAACTATTTGTCCACATTTGCAATTGAATTTTCTGCAGATAAAGCATCCTAATCTTTGACCAATACATATTTGAAAGCTTGGTCAGGTATTAGGGTTCCAATGTTTCGGGACGGATAAACATTTAGCCATGCTCCTGATTCTTTGTTTTGCAAAGCTTTCATTCTTGCAATATCCACTATAATCGTCAAAGTCCAATTCTTCTTGTATTTTTTTCTTTAGAACAATGGCATCCCATAGACCCTGTTTTGTTTTATTTTCAGGTGTCTCATCATATTTGTCCCCCAAATTTGCATTCCTTCAGTCCAAGAGGTCAAGACCACATTGTCAACAGGTTTATTGAGAATGGTGGAGACAAGTGGCAGCACTCCTGAACATGATGAAAGGAAACTAGGGAGACTCAGATCAGAGAAACTTCGAATTCCAATGCCGCCTTGTATCACCGGAAGGCTTGCTTGCGACCATTGTGTATTTGTAATATTCAAATTTAAAATTGTTTTTAGACTCAGTTGAAGTGTTTTATCCATACCATCTAACATTTCAGGGCACAAGAAAGTGGGAACTGTTCTTAATGTGTACAGCATTTTTGGTATTCCTAAACAGTTCTTGAGAAGGAAGTAAGCTAGTTGTTTTGGTAGCAGTTTTAACCTTTCTGTCATCAAATGCAAATCTTCAGATCTTTTTTCAAGTGGAGTTTGAAATCCTTCTTTATACAAGGGTGATCCTAGAAGGGAGAGATCAGATGATGATACGATTCGCACACCAGGCAAAATTCTTTCGAATTGACATTTAACTTCATTGTCAACATTCTTGGAAATAAAATGTAATTCGCACTTTCCTGGATTAATTAAGAGACCAATTTTTTTAGATTCATTGATGAGAATGTTTATATCTTCCAGGACAGTTTGTGGTCACCAGCTAGAGTACCATCATCCAAGTAGAACAATTTCAGTTTTGACTTTAGCATAAGAACTATGGGATGAATAGCCAAGCTGAAAGTAAGCGTACTACTCGGGTCACCCTGTTGGCATCCAACTTGCGAAGGAATTATTTTATTGCCAAAGAAAAGATTTGTTGGTAGAGCATAACATTGTCATAAGTATGGATACATTTCTGGTGTGTGTTCTTGGACTTCCTTCAATAGAACATCTCTTCGACACAATTGAAAGCATTTTTATAATCAATTTTCAGTAGGATGAAATCTGAATTCTTGTTGTCATCTAGAAAAGTTCGAGTAGCATGAATGATTGCTTCACATCCTTGTTTAGTGCCAAAACCTAATTGATAGGGTTGGAAATAAGTTTTGCATTTTTCTTGATAAACTGAACAACAAATTTTAGAACAAAGTCCTTCGGAATGTACATCCAACTGCTATTGGTCTTAAACCACCATCTTTTTTGACCAAAGCGCAAAGATTTGCTCCATAGAGGTAAGGAAGGATGTCTTGACAAACTTTGCCTTCTAACATGAAATTCATAAGCTTGGTTAAGTTTTTCAATAAGCTATCTCCATGTTCTCCAGCAGATTTTGATGTTAAATCTTTGAGGTGCTGTGGTGAGATACCGCCCAAGCCAGCAGAGGAACCATTGGGAAAGGACATAATGGCTTTTGAAACTATTTTTTCTGTGCATTGGAGAGAGATAGAATCATTCGGACTATCAGGAAGCTCAATGATTCGTGAAGGTGCTGGATGCATTGAACATAACTTTTCATGGTTTTCGTCATTGACTGGAGCAATAGAGTCATTAGAAGTGATTATTCGTAAAGCTCCTTTGGTATCAAAGTTTTCAATCTTCTTCTCAACTCGTTGCTCGAGGGTCAATTTCTTCTTCTTTTTTATTTTGACATTTGGCAAGGTTTGACTTATCACGTTATCTTTCACTAGGTTTGTCAAAGATCTTGAACCTTGCTTCTCTGGTACCCTCAAACATTCATAAGAAAAACAATAGCAACTTTTCCATGCATCAAAAGAGTTTGAATGGACACAATTCAATATGCGATTTGACAGTTTTTCAGCAGTAACATTTCTGCCCCTTTGGAGCACGTTTTAAAATTGGGATGTTTCTTTTGAGTTCAGAAATTTCATCTTCGAAATTCGAACAGTTGATCGATGATAAATTGGACGAACTAGGTAAGGTGGATATGGAATATTGTTCTTTATGAGCAGATCTTATGTGCCTTGCTAAACCTCTTCTTCTGTACTTATTCCCACAGTGAGGACAGTTAACGTCATCTTGACTTGACATTTTACAGGAACCATGTACATTTAGATATTTATATATAAAAACATATGTTAAAAAACTAGTAAAAGAGAGTTTGAATCACAAGATGTGAAATTAATAAAAAATCAAAGTAAAATTTGGAACAGAATTTTTGAAAATTTTATAAAATTGGGGAAATTTAAATTTATTTCTGCTAAAAGTTTGTCAGAATAGTTTCTCATTCACAATACTATGCTCGAATCTCTACAACTCCTCCCTGTATGCTCTGTAACAATCTTAGATAAGCACCTCACATAAAATTAATGTTTCCCCAATATATCTAGGTCAATAGCAAAATGGCTGGGTGTCCTCGCAAATACTCATAAAGTGCCCACAAAAAAAATCAAAATTTTGTGCACCCCGGGCATATTAATATTAACCTTCGCGGCCTCAAATTATTTTTCACTACAGGATTTGATCTGAAACCTTAATTTTTTTATGTAGGAGTTAAAAGAGGGATGGATCCTTGTCAGAAACTAAGGTAAAAGATATTCTGGGAGTTTAACTGGAAAGAGTAAAACAAGAATTTTACGGAACAGCAAGAGCCAAAGTTTCCTAATATGTAGTTCAAATGTATTTTCTCAGTAATTCATCATTTCAACCTCAGTCAATAGCCGAGTATTTAATGCGTTGGACCCAAGTCAGGAGATTTGGATTCTATTTCTAGTCTTGTCAAAAATGAGTACCTAGAATACTAGGAAACGACCATTGTTACAAATAGGTATGAGTGTTCAGCGGAATTATTACCAAGGGTGTAATAAATATATGTATGTAAAACTTCTTCTTCTGATGGGTTATAATTAAATATACCAGACCGCGAGGACCAAAAACATCCACTGAGCAGTTTTTCTCTTCTGTTCAACTAGCGAAACGGTAGATTCTCTTTTATTAATGTTGTTCAGAATTGAAGTTTTGTGTGATGATTTTACTTTAGTTACCTCGCTACTTGAACAACTATTTCTTTAAAAACTATTTTAATCAATCCAAATGCCATATTTATTTTCAACACTATTCAACTGTTCTCGCTATCTACCCACTGCCCTTATAATAAAACAGTAGGTAGTTGATGAACAAAGCTCTTGCATGCGCAAATGGACATCTTAGGTGATGCAGCGAAGATGTTTCACACAATCTATTTGGCAAATCGAATTTGACGTTTTCCGCGTAATAAATGTCACCGCAGAATAGAGTGTGGGTGCAGTATTTTCTATTGAATTGAGTCGATTCCAGTATTCTCTGAAGAAGAGCATAGATATTATTTCTGAGCATATCTGATGATATTAGAAAAAAATTCATATTAGCTGAGTTTATCAAATGAAAGGACAGCTCCCATATGACGAGGCCACTAGGCAGAAACAGATGTCCTGGGTGTCTGGACCTCAGAGAACCGAAAACTGAGTACAATGGCATCTGTTACCAAGGCATCATTCTTCTTTTTGAAAGAAGAACATGCGCGGATATAGCCCTCTTGTACTGGGGGCACAATCGCACAATATACCTAACTAGCAAGCTTCTTCGCAAGCCTATCGCACGCACACACACACACACACACACACACACACAAACACACACAAATGTCAATATTTTTCGTGTCACCCATCCATTTCTTGTCCTTACTGGAGCTCAAGAATGGCTCATCAGAATTTCGCGATCAATATGTCAAATGAAGACTCCAACCGTTGCAAAAACATTCTCGCTTTGAGTTGATAGGTCGTCAGGACAAATTTCTAGAAAAATGTCATTCAGATCAAAAAACGTAAATACTTTTTGTTTACCCATCCATTTTAGGTCCTTACTTAACGTAGCTCAAAAACGTCTCATCAGAATTTCGTGATTGATATCTCAAATGAAAACTTGAACTTTTGCTTAAAACTTTCTCTTTTTGAGTTGATACGCCGCCGCCGTGGCGCCGTCACGATAAATTTTGAGAAAAAAATTTCATTTCGGTCGAAAAATGTGATTTTTTGTGTCACCCATCCATTTTTTGTCCTTACCCCGTGTAGCTGAACTCTAAGATTAGAGATATATTCCCTGATTCAAATGGACCTATAGGTAAAATTTCAGGTTTCTCGGACAATATGTGGGATTTGACAACTTTATTAGGTATTTAGTTATTTCTTATTGGTCTTAGAATTGGGAATTATTTTGGGTCCTGTGCCCCCCTAACTTATTCAGATCTTTTTTTTACGGGATTAGTCTTAGAAGTGGAATTATTTTGGGTCCCGTGCCCCCCTAACTTATTCAGATCTTTTTTTTTACGGGATTAGTCTTAGAAGTGGGAATTATTTTGGGCCCGTGCCCCCCTAACTTATTGAGATCTTCTTTTTAACGGGATTAGTTTTAGAATTGGGAATTATTTTGAGTCACGTGCCCCCCTAGCTTATTGAGATCTTTTTTTTTACGGGATTAGTCTTAGAATTGGAACTATTTTGGGTCCCGTGCCCCCCTAACTTATTCAGATCTTTTTTTTTACGGGATTTAGTCTTAGAAGTGGGAATTATTTTGGGTCCCGTGCCCCCCTAACTTATTCAGATCTTTTTTTTTACGGGATTAGTCTTAGAAGTGGGAATTATTTTGGGGCCCGTGCCCCCCTAACTTATTGAGATCTTCTTTTTAACGGATTAGTTTTTAGAATTGGAATTATTTTGAGTCACGTGCCCCCCTAGCTTATTGAGATCTTTTTTTTACGGGATTAGTCTTAGAATTGGGAACTATTTTGGGTCCCGTGCCCCCCTAACTTATTGAGATTTTTTTTACGGGATTAGTCTTAGAAGTGGGAATTATTTTGGGTCCCGTGCCCCCCTAACTTATTCAGATCTTTTTTTTACTGGATTAGTCTTAGAAGTGGGAATTATTTTGGGGCCCGTGCCCCCCTAACTTATTGAGATCTTTTTTTTTTACGGGATTAGTCTTAGAATTGGGAACTATTTTGGGTCCCGTGCCCCCCTAACTTATTGAGATCTTTTTTTTTTACGGGATTAGTCTTAGAATTGGGAATTATTTTGGGTCCCGTGCCCCCCTAACTTATTGAGATCTTTTTTTTTACTGGATTAGTCTTAGAAGTGGGAATTATTTTGGGGCCCGTGCCCCCCTAACTTATTGAGATCTTTTTTTACGGATTAGTCTTAGAATTGGGAACTATTTTGGGTCCCGTGCCCCCCTAACTTATTGAGATCTTTTTTTTTTTACGGATTAGTCTTAGAATTGGGAATTATTTTGGGTCCCGTGCCCCCCTAACTTATTGAGATCTTTTTTTTTTAACGGGATTAGTCTTAGAATTGGGCATTATTATAGGTCCCGTGCCCCCCTAACTTATTCAGATCCTTTTTTTTTACGGGATTAGTCTTAGAATTGGGAATTATTTTGGGGCCCGTGCCCCCCTAACTCATTTTTTATAGGGGTTATGTATAATGAAATTTGAGAAACACCGCTTACCGAAAAAATCTGGAGGGCACGTGCCCCCCGTGCCCCCCCCCCCCCCCCTATATCCGCGCATGAAGAAGAACCTTTCTAGAAAAAACTTGGATGAAAAAACTTATAATGAAATAAAATCACACTAATATGCCAGTACCAGCAAAACCACGAGTTTGAATGACTCGGAGATATTAAAGTTAGAATTATTCGAAAAGACAAAAAATCTTGCATGGTTTCATAACAAAAAAATCTGAAAATAAAGTAATAACACAGGTAATTACGAAAAAAAGAATGAAGAGAACTCACATGGACGGCCGGCTGACTGCCAATCTGTTGCGAGCTCTCGCGCTTCTCCGAGCTGAAGCTCGTCACCTCACTGGCCGGGCCGAGAGGCCGCCATTCACTTTGGATCCAAAGGAGGAGGCCGAGAGAACATGGCCGAGCGCTTCATTTCGTAGGACTTGGAGGCCGGGTCTAGCTGGGCGACACTCATTGTCGGCTCGAGGATCGGCAAGAGAGATTCGGTGGAGGATCCTGAGGGAGAACAGGGAAAAAAAATGTTTTGTTAAGGGTTTAAATCAATTTTACAAAGTCGTTTACATAAGTCATTACAGGCGACTTCGTAACCGGCCTAGCTAACTGACAAGATTTCTAAGGGTGTGAGATTTCTATGGTACAATAGTTCTAAATAATGAACTATTGTAGCATGTAAGAATTTCTTATATGAAAGCAGCATGTAAGAATTTCTTATATGAAAGCAGCATGTAAGAATTTCTTATATGAAAGCAGCATGTAAGAATTTCTTATATGAAAGACCCCTAGAAATAGACTTGAAATCATTCAGCTAAATACTGCGGGACAGGATAAGCCAAGAATAGTTGTGTCAATATAATTATTCAAAATATTCAAAGGGACAGACTGAATATTATTTCTACTGACCCTGTCAGAGAACACAGGAAAATTCGGCGTAGCTTACACCACTACAACATTAATAAATTATTAGTACACTAGTATTACTAGCTAGATAAGGAATAGATAAAAATATACACAGAGAAAGTTTAGTTTTTTTTTATGTATTTTTTTATGCGTTGTATATTGGAATTCAAATCTAAGATCGGCAACATTTCAAATACCTTATTGTGGTTGAAAGTATTCCAATAAAATCAACACTATGGAATCGTCGAAATGTGAAAAGAGATTCTGAACAAAATTAAAAAAAAAACACTTAACACTTCGTTAAGAAGTTGTTGGAACTATTCAATTTGATTTTCTTTTTCTTCTAACACAAGAAAGATCGTTAAATCTAAAATTTCAATTTGTCGATATGGGGCAAAGAGTTTTACATGTTTGTTGACTTTTGTTTATTGAAGAAGTGAAATTTGAATGAACGGAACTTGACATTGTGTTGATGATTTTCGGTATTATTGAACAAGATCAGATTTTTTTGTGTTGGATCTAAATGGTAAAGTGGTTGTTGTTGTTGTAGTAAGCAGCTTGGCTACAGCTGGGGGGAGTGATGGTCTCCAGCCAACTTAAGTGGAAAAGTTGGCTCGTCCTGATCACATATATCTATGTGCACTAAATCAGCGTGGCATCGTGAGAAACTTTATGAGCCATTAAACGGCCAGTCGAACTGTCCCATTGGTCTCCCATCAAATCCAAGGCCGTACCAGCATAATCGGCTAGTCAAGGTTCAAAGACTTTACATGGAAGAATTTCACGTACTTGAGAAGGTTGGTTCCTTCCTCAGACTGGTTGGTTGGGCATGACGGAAGCGGCTCGGTTACTAGTGGAAAGTGGAGTTAGCGAAACCGTTATTAAGATTAATAACAATAGCATGAACAACAATAATTTTAGAACATCCCAATCAATTCAACGGGGTATGGTAGATTTTAATTTCTTGAAAAATACTGAGTCAACTATAAATTCCGAATTGTTCACAAACTAAAATATTACTATAGTGACCTTGAAATGGAGTTCTGGAGAACAATTATTTCTAAAATAAAATACAGAAGAGACGAAATTCCTTTTCTGTCACTTTCCACTTAAAATAAAACCATCCCCCTGACCCTCTGAATGCAAATCACACAGCAACGAGCACATAGTAAAATTTAAAGAAATAGAGCACACACAGAGAAGCACGAAATAGGACAACGTATAAAAAGATCATCTTACTTACGCTTAATTTACTTGCTAGAAAATCCAACGCACAAACTCGAACAATCCGAGCGTCTTTAGTTTCAATATCACACCAGCACTCGAAAAATTTCGTGTCGAAAATAAAATTAAAAAGGAATTTAAATAATTCCTATCAAGCAAATAAATTTAATTATTTCGAAAATCTTAAAAAACTAAACTCTTGAAACATGAAAGTATGGTGCAAGATAAGCTGGGCGCATCTTGAGAGATTTAATTTCGTGGAGGAGGGAGGTGTGTGGTTATTTTGGGAACAGACACACAACAACAATGTGGGGGCAACCGCTGAGACGTCAGGTAACGACGCTAACCACGGGGCAGGGTTTTCGAGACCTGCTATGGTCATGCAAATTGTGTTTGATGCGTTGAGAGTGCGCAACTGCGCAGGTACATCTTATTTTGTTATCTTGTGGTGTGATCAAAATAAAGATAATATATTCTTAGGAACTTTTGTTTTTTCAACTCAACAGTTGAATATAGACTCTAAATAATCTTGAATAGATAAATGAAAATTATTATTTGAACTAAAAATCTGGTGTGAAACCACACGACTTTCTTATTCCGCCGAAAATAAGTCGAAAATCCGCCACTGGTGACTCAACGGTTAATAGATAACCAAAATTTAATGCCAAACTAATCAGCATCTCAAAATCATTAGGTTTGATATGTCACAATCCCCATCTAGATTAATAATAAAAAAGTTAGTAAGAGCAGGTCCCTCCCAAAATACCCGTAAATTCTATAAATGAGGTCTACATACCAAATTTCTTGAGATGACTTGTTTACAGACATACAGACACAAAACAGACACGGACCAATGGCTGAAACTTTGGATTTAGGCTCTGGGCACCCTAAAACGTGTTTTGGCACTGAAAACTGACTATCGAAAATTTTGTGTGATTCCATTACTTTCCTTTCTAAAGGATAAGGAAAGTACAATACGCTGTTTTATATATAACAACGGGTCTAAAAATGTGAACGTTGGTAATGCTTTTTCTTCATCTTTATTCTACAATGAATTTTTTATCATGTAGTTTTAAAAAAATTACTTCGTCTAGAAATAAAAGACCAGAGTCACGTTTAAAATTTCATTTCACAAAGTAGTGAAATATTGATTGTTCAACAAAACCAGTATACAAAGAAATAAATGAAGTTCAGGGATGAAAACTGTGACAGGACTACCCTCTTTCCCACCGAAATATTTTGAGGAAGACATTCTTAATTTGACACCTACATCGCACACCTCTTACACCTTGTTATTTCAAATGATATGACAAGGTGCCAGCAAATATTAAAAAACACAGAAAAAATAAATAAATGCATTGATGAAAATGTCGAGATGAAGTTTACAATGTTATTTTCATTTTTAAACGTTATGAGCGTGTTATCTGATTTGCTTCAGAAATAAATTCAAGAGGAAAAAAAATATTTATAAAAAATTCAACACTTGGGTCCCTGCAGTGTCATTGACCCCCCACATGTAACCCTTGGTTTGTGAAATTTTGATCGAGAACGGAAGACAAAGTCGAATATTTATGGACTGGGCTAGACAAATCCCCTCTATCAATATGTGTCGATGTTGTTGTTTGAACGTTAGCAATTCAAGACATTCAATCATCCCCTCAAGATTTCGGGAGGGCTACAGCTTCAACCGAATCTGTCAAAGAAGAGTTGTACTGTCTAGGGTCTAGGCATTGTGGAAGGTAACCCACATGTAAACATGTTATTATGTACATTTTTTACAGTTGAATAGTACCTTCTAATAATGGAATTTACCAGTCAATTTTGAACATAAACAATGGTTGATGATTGATACCAACTATACAAAAAAGAGATTTTATTATTACTGTACTCAATTACACTAGTCACCAATCACCAAACTCATGATCTATAAACAGAGAACAGACTAGCCAACCTTAACAAACAAAGCTAGCTCGCTGTTCAAGAAGGGTAATATAAAAAAGCCTTTTTAATAGCTATATAATATAAAAAAAGCCTACGTTCTCATGATGGTTGATCAATGATCATACATAGAAATACAACTCATGTTGGATAGACACCATCACTCCCCCCCCCCCCCCCCCCCCCCCCCCCCCCCCCCACTGTAGCCAAGCGGTTCAACAAAAAACAACTGAGGGTTTTTATTACTATTGTACTCACTAGTCACCACAAGCGCGCACTACACACTCGCGGCCCCCAAAATTCCAGCCAGCGGCCCCACTCCCCCCACAGGTAATTTGGGGCGCCGGGGAACCTGGATTGACGGCGCCGCTGGGAGATAAAAAAATCCTGGCCTGCACGGGCTCGGGGGGTTAAAACCACTTGACTGGGAATAAAGCCACAATATAATAAAAAAAGCACATTTTAAAAAAAACTATTAAAATATAGGGGTATTAAAAAAAGGGTCCGAAACAAAACCACATATTCTGGGGGCTATTTAGGGGGGGGGTTCAACTCTAAAAAGAAAGTGCGCAAATGCCTCCTAAGACACCCCCTTTTTAATTTTTTTTAAAAATCAAATTTTTTTTTTAGGGTTTCCCCCTATTGGGTTTTCGCAAAAATGGTAAAAAAAATCACTCCCCAATACAAAAAAAAAACCCCTTTTCTTTTGGCATAAAATTTAAAGGCTTCCAAAATTTCGGGGGGTCGGGGGGGCCCAGAGGGAAGAAAAACTTCTAACTTTTTAACTTCTTGAATTTTAATTTGGTTTTCACCTTTTAAAACAGTCATGTCACAAAAAAGGTCTGAAAAATTTTCCCCAAAATTTTAACCAAAAGCTTAAAAATTAAATTGAAATTTTTTAAAACCGCAAATTTTAAAACCTAGCAACTACAAAAAAATTTTTTAAACAAAATTTTTCCCCCAATTCATTTCACCAAAAAAAGAAAAATTTTAAATTTATCCCCTTACATCCATTGTCAAATAAAATTGGCTGAAAATTTTTTTTCTAAAATTGTATGCTATTCGTTTTTTTTTAACATCGGTTGTTCGCGAGGGGTTTTTTTTAACCCATTTAAGGAAATTCCTAAGGGTCTTTTTGGGGCAAGAATGGAACATATTTTCATATCCAGACTTTTAAGGTTTTTTAGATAACCCCAAAAAATAGTTCTATTTTTTTTTTGTT
This sequence comes from Bactericera cockerelli, assembly GCA_024516035.1. NCBI lineage: Eukaryota > Metazoa > Arthropoda > Insecta > Hemiptera > Triozidae > Bactericera > Bactericera cockerelli. The sequence goes on from CM044959.1 coordinate 36,092,530, forward strand.
TGGTTTATCAGTTACGATTAGGGGGGGGCTTTTAGACCAAGGGGTTTCATTTTTAAAACGCCACCCCCTTGTTGGGGACCACAGGGCGAAAAAAAAAAGTTTCCCCTTTTATTGATCTAAAGGGCGGGGAACATTTGGGAAAAATTTCAGGAGGGGGTTTTTTGGGGTTTTTACAACCGGTTTTATTTACAAACGTAAATAAAAAAAAATATCTTTAAATTTTTTTTTTGTAAATGGCTTCCTTGGATGGGGTTTTCCCCCACAATACATTTAACTTAAAAAACCCCTCAAGTTTGACTCGGAAATTTCGTAATTCCCCGGGCCTTTAAAACAAAAACAAATAACCTAACAAATTAGAAAACAAAAATTTTCATTCTGCTTAACTAAAATGAAAAATAAAAACATTAAAAAATTTCGAAATCTAATTGTTTTTTTAAAATATTTTTTAAACAAAATTTTAAAATTCCCTTTTTTTGGGGAAAAAATAACAATCACGCATGGTTCTTCAAATTTTACATGTATTTTTTGAAAATTTTGATCAAGAAATACTATCGGATGATAAACTTTTTCTGGTTCACTCTTAAAAAAACAAAAAAAAGGGCTCCCCCCCCCCACCTAGGGTTTTTTTTTTTTGCCCCGGGGTTTTTTACCAAACGAAAGAAAGCGAAAAATGTCTCAAAATTTCCCCCCCCAAAACCTTTTTTTGCTTTGCCAGAAAAATTTTAAAAAATAAAAGGCCCCTTGCGTCCCAGTACGGCCCCCTTTTGAAATTTTTAAATTTAACCTTTTATGGGGGCCTTTGGGAAAACAGGGGGAAAGGGGATTTTTTTTGAAAAAAACAAGGGGAACCCGGGGTCAGGAAAAATTTTTTGTTAGACGGAAATTTTTGAGACCAATTTTAAACCCCCCTAAAAGGGTTTTTCAGGGGACCGGGGCCGGGGGGTTTTACACACTGACCAAACGGGGAGAAGCCCCCTTTTTGGGGCCCAGAATTGTCTGCCCGCACAGTGTAAGCCCTTTTTCGCCCCGGGGCGGGGGGTATGCTCAGGGCCTTTCCTTTTCCGTTTTAGTCACCTGAACAAATAATAAAGGTGGGGGTGGTAGCAGGGAAAGTTTTGAATCCCTAAGGTTCACTGAGGGGGGCCCCCACTTTAAGGAATATTCAAAACCCTTTAAATTTTTTTTTTAAAAAAACATCGGTTCCATCGCAAATTTTTTTAAAAAACGTCTCTAAAAACAAAATCACTGAAAAAAAAAAAACTCACGCATCCCAAGGCCTGCAAACCCCCCTTTAGTTGAAACAAATTACTTCTTTCTTTTCCCCCTTTTTTTCCAAAACCAGGGGGGTTTTCCGGCATTGACTTGATAAAAGTTTTTTTTTTCCCGTTTTTTTCGGTCTAGACCCCCTCCCTTTCCAACCCCTCCTCTCTAGGATTCTAACAAAAAATTATATCAAAATTTTATTTTCCTGGGTGGAAAAACTAAAAAAAACATTCTTTTTTTTTCATATTTAACAAAACCAAACAAAAATGTGTTTTAAAAAAATTTAATAACGTATACATATCACAAGGGCAATAAGGGGGGCAAAAAAAAGTTTTATATTATTTCATTCTAAAATATAAAACCACCATAAATGAGCAAAAAATTTTGGCCAAGCACTTTTTAAATCACAAAATTTTAACCTGCTTCTTTGGAAAAAACAAATTTTCAAAAAAAGACCAAAATACAAAACGCCAAAATTTGGTTGAGGACTTGGCAAACAAAAAAAAAATTAAAAAGACGTGGTAACCGTCATAAAATTTTCAATGAAAAAATTTTATATAAAGTGGCAATTTTTGGGGTAAAAAAAAAAATTGTTTAAAAGTTTGACTAAAGGAAAAAAGGTTAGGAAAAAAAAGCGGTTTTTTTTTGGGCTGTGAGGTGGTGGTTTCCCCGGGTTTCCCCTTGCTAAACTTAAGAGATTTTAATTTTTTAGAACACCCTTTTCCAAACCCCATAAAATTGTTTTTTTAAAAAAAAATAATCTCTTTTTTTTTGAATCCCCCAATTCTTTTTAGGTCAATTATCCGAACTTTAAAATTACTATTAAAAGCTTGAGAAAAAAATTGCCCCCCTTTTGGTTCCACCCCTTAATCTTATCGATCGAGCTACTGCGGAGATTATTTTTCCCTTTTATTTATTCTCATTGAAAATTAATTTTCATCTGAAAAAAAAAAACAAACACAATATTCCTTTTTTTAAATTAGAAATTTAGGAATAAAAATGAATTTCGATCTTCTGAAATAATTCTGATTTCAGAGTAGATGAAAATGCAAAATTTATTGGGTTTTTGAAATCAGAAAGTTTAAGCTTTATTTTTTTTCCTCTTTTTATTTTTTTCACTTTTTCTGATTAACAAAAGACCCAAGAAGTACCATAAAACAATTTTAAGGAAAAGTCTTTAATTTTGGGGCTCACCCAATTTTTAAAAAATTTACCTCACAATTTTTACCCACTTCTTTTTGAAATCGATATTTTTGTAAACTTGATTTTTTAATATAACCTTTTGGGATTCCGCTTTAATTTTGAAAAAATTAAAATTAATTTGGAAAATTTTTTTCTTAATTTTTTTTTACTTTTTTCATTTTTTTTTACCGTGTTTTTTCTTTTTTAAAAATATAATTTTTTTTTTTAAAACCTTTTAGTTTTGGTAAATTCATTTTTGTTTTTTTTTTCCCTTTTTTTGGGTTTTATTTTTTAATTTTTTTTTTGGGGCATTTAATTTTGGTTTTTCTCAATTTTAAATTTTTTTTCCCAAATTTTTTACAAAAACAAAAAAAAAACTTCTTAATTTTATTTGAAAATTTAATTTTGGTTTTCAATTCCCTTAAATTTTTTATTCTACTTCGGGGAATTCTGTTTTTGGTTCCCCTTTAATTTTTAAATTTTGGGCTTTTTCTTTTTTGGTTTTTCTCAAAATTTTTTGTTTTTTTTGTAATTTTTTTAATTATGTAAATTTTAATTTTATTTTTACTTTTTTTTTTGGGGTTTTTTATTTTAAATTTGAGTTTTACTGATTTTTGTTTAACATTTCAATTTTGTTTTTCTCAATTTTTATTTATACTTCCCAATTTTAACAAAATTCAAAAGAAAAATTTTTAATTTTTTATTTTATTTCAAATTTTATTGTTTTTCCTTTTTTTATTCGTAATTTTTGATTTTGGTTTTTAATTTTGATTTGTAATTCTTTTTTGGTTTTTTTACCTTTTAATTTTTATTTTACTACGGGAATCCTTTTTTCATCAAAATTTAAAATTTAAAATTTTAATCTTTTTTTTTTTTCTAATTTTTACTTTTGACAAAATTTTAAAAAAAATTTTGTAAAATTCAAAAAGTAAAACTTTCCTTTTTTTGATTTTTACAATTAGGTTTTTTTTTTTTTTTTTTTTTTTCAATTTTTTTTTATTTATTTTAAAAATTTTTTTTAATTTTTTTTAATTTTTTAATTTTTTAAAATTTTTTTTAAAAATTTCTACTTCAATTTTTTGGGGTTTTGTTTTTTTTTTTTTTGAATTTTTTCGTAAAATTTTGGGGAATTTCCCCCACTTAATGAGTTTTACTTCCGTAATTTTTTCTTTTAAAACATCTTTAAAAAATTGACATTGAATTTTTTTCCCCTTTTAAATTTTTATTTTTATTTTTTAATTTTTTGATAAAATTTTAAAAAAAGTAAAACTTTTTTTAAAATTTTTGTTTTGCTTTTTCCCCAATTTTTTTTTTTTTTAATTTTTTCCCCAATTTTTTTACTTCGTAAATTTTCGTTTTTGCTTTTTAATTTTGATTTAGACTTCCAATTTTGGGGCTTTTTAAAATTTTTTAATTTTACTCCAATTTTGTTTTAAAAATTTTTAAAAATTTCATTTTCTTTTTTGGTTCTTACTTTTTTTTTTTTTTTTTTTTAATTTTCTTCCTAAATTTTGTTTTTCCTACTTTTTGGGATTTGTTTTTTGGGGGTTTTAAAATTTTAATTTTGTTTTTACCTTCAATTTTTTTCTTCTTAAATTTTATTTTTTTTTTTCCCTTGAATTTTTATTAAATTTCATTTTTTACTTCTTGAATTTTTTTTTTAAAATGTTCAATTAAGGTTTTTTTTACTTTTTAATTTTAATTTTTTTTTCCCTTGAATTTCGTTTTTGCCTCTTAATTTTGATTTTTACTTCCAATTTTGGTTCTTATTGAATTTTTAAATTCTAAAACTTTGTTTAAAAATTTAATTTTTTAATTTCTACTTTGGGGTTTTGGGGTTCTTACTTCAAATTTTTGTTTTCCTTTTGAATTTTGATTTTTTATCAAATTTAAATTTTATACATTTTTTTTTTTTGGGTTTTTCTTTTTTTTAAAATTTTTTACTTCTTGTTTTGGGAAAAAAATTTTAATAAAAACATTTTGGGGTTTTGGGAAAAAAATTCAAAAAAAAAACATTCTTGTTTTTGGATTTTTTTGTTCAAAATTTTGGTTTTTTTTTTTTAATTTTTTTCAATTTTACTTCGTTTCGAGGTGCCCCCTTTAATTTTGTTCCCCGCACTTTCAATTTTTTGGTTTTCCTTTTTTAAATTTTGGGGTTTTAGGCTTCTTTTTTTTTTTTATTTTTAATTTTGATTTTTACATTTTTTTTACATACAATTTCCGTTTTTCATTTTTTCAATTATTTTTTTTTACTTTGACCAACCTTAAAATTGAAGGAAAAAAAGTTTTAAATTTTAAAATTTCCTTTTTAAATTTCGATTAAATTTCAATTTTTTGTTTACCCCAAAACAAAAAAATAAAAAAAATTTATGTTTTTTTTTTTGTTTGGGTTTTTTAAAATTTTTTGGTTTTCTTTTTAAAGAAGACTTTAAAAAAAATTAAACATGAAAATTTTAAAAAATAAAAAATATTTTAGTAGAAAATATCTGGAAAATTTTTGACTCATTTTAACAAGTATAAAAAAATCTTTTCTCTTCCTTTTAACCCCACATTTTCAGTTCAAAGTATTCAACTTTTCGCTTTTTTATAAACGAATCTTTTTGGAACTTTTTTTTTTCCCTATTTGTACTTTTGAAAGGGAAAACGATACGTTATAAAATTTAAGATTTTTCATGGTGACACACTTCCTGGGGTTTCCCGGCTTCTTGGGTATTCCTTTAAACCATGATATATTTTTAAGGTCTTTTCAGACCCTTTTTTTCCCTTTTAAAAATTTTTTTTTTTTTAAATTTTTTATTGAAAAAAAGGGGTATAGTAAAATATGCCCCTCATTAAAATAAAAATAGAAAAAAAAATTACACTGAAAAAATTTTTCCCTTTTTTTAAAAGATGCATAAAAATACAAATAGTATCGATTTTTTGAAAAAAAGTAAATCGTTTTTTGTTTATTTCTTTAATTTTGCATGTAAAAAACACTCGGGGAAAAAATTACTCCGATAAGGGTTTTTTTAGAATCCTGCGCCTTTTCGAAATTTTGTACTTTAACCAAAACTCAGAGCCGATGATAATGGGAGATTTCCAAAAAAAAGGGGGCTGTGGGCCCCCGGTTCAAGTCCCCAATTTTGCCTTTTTATTTTTTGACCCCCCGATTGGGTGGACAACCTATGTCAGAAATTTCCCCCCCCCTCGTCAAAAACTCATCCCAATTTCCCCAAAATTATTTTGACCCTCTGTCCCTTTGGGAAAGAGGTAAGCTTCAGAAAATTTTTATTAATAAATTTTTGAGTTAAAATTTTTTAATTTTTAAAAAAAACCACTTAGTTTTTTTGCCTCAAAATTTTAAAACTTTGGCCAGTTTTTTGTGCCCCCGGGTTTTTTTTTTATAACCACTTGGCACACGGGGTAGTGAGGGCTCCATAAAATAAGTTGAAAATTTGGGGTTTAAAATGTTTTGCCCCGCTAAAAAAGGGTAAAATACCCTCCGGGGCCGAATTTACAACAAAAAACCCCAACTATTTTACTTACCTTTACTTTTTATTTCCACACCCAGCTACTCAGGGGTAACCCCCCCACCTGAATCCACCCGGGGAAACGACAGAAAGTCGCTTGGGGTTTCGGGTCGAAAACCAAAAGAGGGGCCTTCCTCACCAGGGGGAAAAATTTCCTTTGCTCCATGTTTCGGGGAGAAATGGGTTTCAAAAAAAACATCTCCGCTGGGAAAGGCGTTTTTTTGTACCGGGGCTTTTCCATTTTGGGGTTTACTGATATTTTTTTTTTCCTTTGGTTTTTTTTAAAAACGTTTTTTTGGGGGTTTTTCTGCTTTTTTATTTTACTTAAATTTTAAAAAATTTTGGGTTTTTTTAAATTTTTAAAATTTTTTGGGGGGGAAACTTTTATCTTATTTTTGTTTAAAAAGACTGGCTAGAGTTTTATTTTTGTTCTAAAAAAAAAAAAATTTTTTTTTTTAAAAATTTTAAAAACGGGCTTTTTTTTCTCAATAATTCAACGTGTTTTTTAACTATTCATAAAGTTTTAAAAGGGGTTGTTTGTGGGGGGTTGGGGGCCGGGGGTACGTGGTGTTTGTTTGTTTTATGAAAAAAATTTTTTTTTTTTGGGGCCTTTTTTCCCCCTTTCCCCCACAGTAAGGGGAAAAATATTGGTACTCACCTGAACTCTATCGCTGTACCCAATACCTTTTTTTTTTGAGCCCCCCACTTAAAAAAGGGGGGCCCGGGGGGTTTTGCCCTCCACACAGCTCTCGAAGTACGTCACGCCCCCCGGACCATGACGTCACTGGGGGACGGGTAAACTTGGGCGGGGGTTTTATTTTTCCCCCCGGGGGGGCTAAATTTTTTTGCCCCCCCGGGGTTGGCCACTGGTTTTTCGATTTGAGAAATAGTTTAAAGGGGAATTGAGGCCCCAAAAATTTAAAAATTCGATCTTAGGAACCCAATAAATCAAAAAGGGGTTTTTTTTAAACCCCCCGGAATTATTTGTGCTTTATTTTTTGTGTTTGCCTTGAAAGAATACAGTATGAATGAATAATAAAAATACTGTTTTGATTTTTTTTAATTTCAGAAAAAAAAAGAAAAGAAAAAACAAAAAATTTAAATTTAAATTTTTTAAAACCCCCATTTTTAACCACATCAAAAAATAAAAGCCCGGGCCCCTGCGGCAGGTTAAAAGCGCCGTAAAAACCAAAAAAAAAATGACAAAAAAAAAACAATCCGGGGTTTTATAATTCGGACCCTATAAATTTTTTTATACACACAAAATTTCGATACACAATCAATAAAACCCCAAAAGATTATAATAACGGGTTTTTTCCCTTTTTCCCGTTAGTTTCCCCAAAGGGGGAGGCCCCCCCCCGGGAGAGTTGATAGCCACCCCCTTTTTTTTCCCCCCTCCATCCCAAAAGAACCCTCCTTGAGGAAGAGAGAAATTTTTCCCCCTTAAAAAGGGGGCTGGAAGTTTTCACTCCTTCACTGGACGGGGGGTTTTGGTACCAAATGCCCTTTTGGGCCCGGGGAAAAGGGAAAAACCCCTTTTTTAAATTTACAGTTTTTTTAGAGTTTAAAACATAAAAAAATTTTAAAAAACTGTGGGCCGGGGCCGCTGGGGAAAAGTTGTTTTTTTAAAGGGGGCAAAACACAGACCCATCTGAATAATTGGGGGTAGCTCACCCCGGGGACAACAATGGTCAATTTTTATATATAAATTTTTTACCTTTTTTTGCTGTAAAATGTTAGGGGTTTTACAAATTTAAAAATTTTTAAAAAAAAAAATAAAGGGGGAAAATTATGTGAATTAAAGGGGTTGTAGGGAAAAGTAACTTTGTATTCCGCCCCGGAAAGGAAAAAATTTGGGGGCACATCAAAGTAAGTTAAAAATTTTTTCATCTTTAAAAATCTAGACAATGAAAAAAAAAACCCCCTTGATTTTAGTTATAAAATTTTTTAATTTTTACTAGACATACTTTTTTTAAAGGTTCACAAATACAAATAAACAACTTTGAATTACTGAATCATTACCTGGGGGTTTTTGGGAAAATGCCCACGATAAAAAAAACCCAGCGCCCCGGGGGTCCCTCAAAAACAGTGCCGCGTCCCCAGGGGGAAAAGGTTTTTGGGGGGCCCCGGTGGGGGTTTTCCCACATCGGGGGGGGGTTTCCCATCCGACCCTCGGGGGAAAAAGGGGGCCCTTTCGGGGAAAAGCGCAGGGGGGGACTGTTTTGGGAAACGTCGGGGACCGGGGGGAAAAGGGGGTGGGGTTTCCCGGGGTTTTTTTGGGGAAAACCCTTTCCCACACGAAAAGGGTCAGTTTGCTGTCTTCGATGATGTCGGAAAAGTTTCAGGGTTTTTTAAATGGAATAATAGAAAAGAGTTTTTAACAAAATTTGGGGCCCCATATCAGTTAACGTGATAAAAAAAGGGAACCTTACATTTTCCCCCTAAAAGGGAAATCCTGAACAAATGTGGTCGAAAGAGAACTTCGGGGGGCAGAATTTGCGGAAAAAACACAGTGGTTTAATACTTTTTTCTTCCCTTCCCCTTTTGGGGCCTTTAAACCCCCCGGGGAAAATTCCCAATCACACCCCAAAAAATTTGATAGTCGCCCCGAGCTGTTTAAAAATTTTGGGGGAACCCCAAAAATTTTAAAATTTCATTTTTTGGCCCGCGCGAAAACCCTAGCTTCCGGGGGAAAAAGGGACCGCGAATGTGGCCCAGTAGGTCTTCCCCCTTTTTCCCCCTTTAGCCGCGAATTTTCCCCGGGGCCCTAAAACCCAAAGAAAAAGCCACTGAAGAACTAGGGAAAAATTTAAAACAATGTTTGTAAAAAAACCCACGAAACTTCGTATAGACGAAGCAATGGAAACCAAAAAATTTGGGTGTCTGCCCCCCGAATGCGGCCGGGGGCCATGGCCCTATTTTTATTTTTCGAAACCCTACCTAATAATGGGGCCCAAATTCCCGGGGACATCGTTTCCCCCCGGAAGGGGGTGCAACCGGGGGGACCATATGCAAAAAGCAAAAAAATTTTTTCCTTGACAAAAATTTTTTCCTATAAAAAGGGGCCTGCAATGTATCACCTCAGAGTGACCCCTAAACCCCCCCGGGGAAATTTAGTGTTTTTTTTCTGGGAAGTTTTCCCCCTGGAGTACTTAAAAAAAAAGAACCAATCCTTTGCGTTTCACAGGGGGGGTTTTTCTGCCAGCCTTTTTTTTTTTTTAAAATTTTTTTTTTTTTTATTAGCTGCACTGAATATTTGAAATAGTACCCTGGTTTGGTATTGCAACGTTGCTGTTTTTACTTGACTTCAATCTCAATGGGGACCTATTTGGGAAAAACTTTTTTTTGCCACCTGAGTCATCATAGTTGCACCGAAATAAAAAAAACCCCCCAAAAAAATATAAAGGGTTTTTTTAAAACTTATTAGAGATTTTTTTTTAATTTTTCCAAAGGGGGTTTTGACCTTGTAAATTTTAAAATTTTTTACTTTTTTTCCCCAAAAGAAACATGCAAAAAAAACGAAAACATGCAACATAAATGATTGAAAAAAAAAATTTAGGGTTTTTCCCCCTAACAAGTAAATACGAAAAATAACTCCCCCCACAAAAAAACACGAAAAAACAGCAAACATAAAAGTCATACTAAGAAGGGGCGAACTACCTATAAAAATTTTAAATTCCAAATACCAAATTTTTTTAAAAGTTGATTATTATCACTTTTAAAAAACCCCTTTTAAAAAAAACCCCCCCCGGGAAAAATTTAAAAATTTTTCTCTGATTCCCGAGGGGAAAAAAAAAAACCCCCTAACTACCTATTATTGATTAGGACTTCTCACAAAAATTTATTTAGCTATACTTTTCCAAATTTAAAAAAACTTTTTTAAAAATGCCTGGTAAATTTGGGCCTTGGGGGCCCGTATAGAGGGCCCCTTTTACTCTCAAAATTTGCTAAAAAAACCCCCAAAAAAAGCTACTAAAATTTAAAATTTACCCACCGGAGTGGGCCCGGGGGAAAATTTTAAGGGGCACCCACCTTTTTTTTTCCCTCGCTGGCATTTTTTAAATTTTAAAGGGGCAGAACAAGAACTGGGGTTTTTAACCTGCCATAAAAGCGGGCCCCATTTAGCTACTGAAATAGTCCAAGAGTCATTTTTCGCAAAAAAAAAATAACCCACCCCATTGGAAGTTTTAAAAAACCTACCCCCCCTTTTTTAAACCCGGTGGGGGCCCCGAATGTCTAAAAGGGGCCAAAATCCTTTTCGGGGGGAAACCCCCTTGAAAGGGGGGGTTTTTCCCCCCCAAAAGGGGCATATCTCCTTTCCCCTTTTACCACGGCCCATGGCGGGGGGGTGGCTACTCACCCCCCAGGGGGAGCTGAACACTCGGGTTCCCCGGGGGTTTTTCTTAACTCCCCGATTTGGGGGCCCCAATTCCGGGGCCGTAAAATTTTCTCTTCCCCCGGGTTTCCCCCTGAAAGGGCGCAAAAGATTAGGGGGGCCCTTTTTGGGTTTCCCCCCCGGGGGAATAGCCCCCCGAAAATTCCCGAAGGTGCGGGTTCGAACCCAATAAACCCCAAAGTTTTTTTTACTGTTTTTTGGGGGTTTTTCCCCGAATTTTTTCCCCGGGGTTTTTTTTTTTTTATAATAATTATATCCCCCCAAATTTTAAAGGCCGATTAAGAAAAATAAGTCTCATTTTTGCACTCAAGACAAAGAAACGGGGAAAAATATAACTTAAATTTAAATTTTGGGGGGAAAACCTTTTCATGTCGCTCCCGGGGTTTTTAAACCCCCGACTTTCGGGGTTACCAAATCGATCCCTTTTTCTTTGTAAAAATTGGGGTTTTTAAATCTAAAAAATAATAATCATACAATAATCTGGTTTTTAAAAATTTTAGAATATAACGTATTGAAAAGAATTTTTTCTGTAAAGCTTGGGGGTTCCCCTGGCAAAAGGGGGGAAAGGGGCCGGGCGTTCTTTTTACGCCCCCCTTTGTCGAATTTTTTTAAAGGGGTTTTCTAAGCAAACCCCCAAAAATTTTGTTAAACCGAGGCTGATAATTTTTTGGTGTTGTTGAAAAAAAAAAACTTTAAATTAAATTTAAAATTAGGGGGAAGGGGGTGATTTTTAAAACCTCCTCTGTAAATAAATAACATTAAAAAAATAAAAAAAAAATTTTAAAATTTTTAAAAAAAAAAAAAATGACAATCAATGGAAAATGTTTTATTTTTTAAAAGTTTTTTACAAAACGACGGTTGATTAAAGATTTTAAAAAATTTTTTTTTTTTATAGTTTTTTTTAAAAGGGGAAAAGCTTTTTTTTTTCCCTTTTTTTTAGAAAAAATTTTTAGTTCTTTTTTATTGTTTTTTAAAAACCGCAATTTAAATTCTGACATGAGGGTAAACAAAAAAAAAAAAGGGAAAATTTTAAAAAAAATATAAAATTAAATTGATTTTTTTTTAAAAAGTGATGGAATTTTAAAATTTTAAAATTTTTTTAAAAACAGAAGGGGGGGGGGGGGGGGGGGGGGGGGGGGGGGGGGGGGAAAAAATTTTTAAAAAAATTTTAAAAACCCCCTTTTTAAAATTTAAACAACAATTTTCACATCGGGGGAAAAAGGTTTTTAAAAATAAATAACGTATTAAAAATTTTAAAAGGGAAGGGTAACTTCTTTTTTCCCCCTTTTTTTAAAAAGAAATTTTTTTTTTTAAAAAAAATTTAAAATTTTTATCACTTTTTTAAAAGGTTTTTTTTTCCAAAAGGAAAATTTAGTATTTTCAATATTCTCCAAAATGAAGTGAAAACCAAACTGACCCAATTTCATAAAAAACCCCTTTTTTTGCATTAAGCGTTGGAAAAGGGAAAAGGATTAAAAGTTTTTGCACACAAAAATTGTATAAAAAAAATGATTATGAAAAAATTTTAAATTTAAATTAAACTGAAGAATAAAATTTTTTTTTAAAATTTTAAAGAACGTAAGATTGTTGTTTTTCTTAAATTTTCATCGTGAAAATATTTTCTTTTTTTGGGCCTTTGGGGGTAAGGGTTTTTAATTTTTTTTTTACAATGTTGACTAAAACAATTAATGGGGCCCTTTTTAAAATTTGGGTATTAGGTTTTTTATAGAGTATTATAATAGAAAAGAAAAAGCGATAAAACCCCTTTAAAAAACGTTCCCAAAAATTTCCCCTAAATGGTTTTCAAAAAGCGGGTTTTAAAATTTTTTTTATTTTTTAAAAAAATCCCAAAAATTTTTTAAAAAAAAAGTTTTATTATTTTTTTGGGTTTGGTGGGACCTTTTGGGATTCGAAATTTTATTGCTCAGAACAATTTTTTTCGACTTTCTAAATAACCCCTATTTTTTTTTTAAAAATTGGGTTTTTCCCTTTCGGGGGGTTTTTTTTTTTAAAAAAAAAAAATGTCAATTAAGGGGGGGCCCCCCCCCTTTTTAAACCACTAAACGAAAAAGAATAAAAAAACAGCCAATATTACGCTTTAAAATTTTATTATGACACATCAATTTCGGTTCCGCATTACTACTTTTAAAAAAAAAAACCCCCTAAAAAAAAAAAGGGGAAAAAAAAAAAGCCCCCGAAAAAACTCTACCACTGTAGAGGGGGAAAAAATGAAGGAAAAAAACTTTCACATGAGTTTTGTACAAAAAAATGTTCCCTTTTTTCCCCAAACCCAAAAACTTAAAAAAAGATCTCGACCCATATATTTTCCCAAAAAGATAAAATTTAAAATGTAGGATACCAAAAGGCGGTCCCAAAAGGGGAAAAGATAATTTTTACCTATCCAAAAAACCCCGTACACAAAACCCTTCCCCAATTAAGGAAGGTTTTTAATAAATCTATAATAAGAAGTAAGTGGGGGTTCCCCTTAAAACTTTCATAAATTACAACATAGAATAGTAAGCGTGCACTACAATACAACAAAAACCCAAAAAAAGGGCAAAAGGGGGGAAAATTTTTTTTTCCAGAAGAAAAAAAAAGGCCCCCGGGGAAAAAGAAGTGGTGGGCACAAAAAAAAGAAAAGGGGGTTTTAAAAAATTTTACAAACTTTTTCAGGGTACAAAAGTTTTCCAAATTTTTTTTAAAATTCCAAAAAAATTTTTTAAAAGGAAGGAATTACAAAAAAAAATAAGGGGGAAAAACAAGAACTTCCCCCAAAAAAAATTTTAAAAAGACCAAGACTCATTCCAGAAAGCTTCGCAAATTTTGGTTTTTAAATTAAAAACCCCAAAATTCACTCAAAAAATGCATTATTTTTAAATTTAAAAAATTTAAAAAAAAAAAAAATTTAAAAGGAAATTTGAAAGAAATTGGGTTTTTAAAAAAAATTTTTGGGGGGGTTTTAATGTTTTCGTTTTGGAAAAAATAATTTTTTGGGAAAAAGTAAAACATGAAGGGTTTTTAATTTTTATAAATCTTTAAAAAGATCCAAATTTTGGTTTTTTTTTTAAAAATTTAAAAGGGTTTTTGTTTTTCCTTTTAAAAAAAACGATTTTAAAAAAAATTTTTTTCAGAAAAAAGTTTTTAAAAATTTTTTTCTATTGTTAAAAAATTTTTTCCCAAAAAAAAAAAAGAGAATTTGGGCCCAAAATTTGGGGAAAATTTTAAAAAAAAATCCCCCCTTTTTTTTGGGGGGGCCAGCGTTTGCTCGATTGTTGACTTTTAAAGTGAAACCTGGTTTTTGGGGTTTTTAAAAACGGGAAAAATTTTAAAGGGAAAACCCTTTTTTGAAATCAAATCCCCAAAAATTTTAATTCCCCCAAAAAAGATATTATAAAAAATTTTTTTTAAAAAGTCTTTTTAATCGGTTTTATATTTAAAAAAAACTTGACCAACAAACACAAAAAATTTACAAAAAATAAAAACCTTTCCCCAAAAAAAAAACACAGTAAGAAAAAAGAGGGAAAAAATTTTAAAATTTCCCCCCGTTATGGGAAAAAAAAAGCCGAAATTTTTTTGGGGGTTTCCCCCCCATTCCAGCGTGCACACGAATTTTTTCCCCCCTTTTCCCCCCGAAATTTTCCCCATCGATGGTGAGGGAACAACACCATCGTAGTAGCGGTCCCCCGGGGGGCCCCCTTGTTCCCCAATGATAGGGCCTCCCCCTTTTTCCAGGGGATTTTTTTGGGGGGGGGAACCCGGACCCTCCCGGTTGAAGAAATTTTGTTAAAAAAAAAACAAATACCCCAAAAAAAACCTAAAAGGTGTGCAGTCAGATGTTTGTACTAAACAAAAAAGGGATTTTTCAAAAAGGGCCCCCCCCCCGTAAAACCCTTTTGGGTTTTTAAAAACCCCCAAAAAAAAAACAACATTGTTTTTTGCAAAAAAGTAATAGGTTTTTTGGTAAACGATTACCCACGTCCCAAAAAACAATTACAGAACCCCCAAAACCCCCCACAACCGAAAAAACCCCCAGATTTTGGGGGAATTTTCCCCCCCCCCCCCCCAGGGTGGGGGGGGGGTTTAAAATTTTTGGGAGCCCCTTTTTTGGGGTTTTCCCCCCAAAGGAGAGTAAAATCACCCGGGATGATATGTAAAGGCAGTTTTTAAACAAATTTTTAAAAAAAAACCAAATTATATTGCCCCCAAATTTTTTTTTTTAAAACATAAGATATCAGGGGGACTTAAAAAAAACCCGTTTTTCCCCCTTTTGGAGTCTGAACCCATCCCCGGCACTTTTTTTCCCCCAAAAGTTAAAAAAAAAATTTTTCCTAATTAGTCCTTTTTTTGCCCTTTGGGGTTTTTCCCTTTTTTTTCCCAAAAATTTTCCCCCAAAATTTCCCAGCAGGGGGGGCTTTTTTAATTTTTTTTTAAAATTTTTCGTAATAAAAATAACACGCCTTTTTTTAAAGGGGCCCCCTTTTTGGGGGGAGTCCCTTTTTTCTAGCATAAGCCGAAACGTATTTAAAAATTTACAAAATTCCCCCAAAAAGGGGGGGGAACTAATAATGCATAACACTAATTCACTTAAAAGTAAACTTGGCTCCCTCTTCCCACGAATTCCTCAGGGGGGGCCCCAAACACCGCCCCCCCGGCCACGGGGGACCTCTGAACGCCCGGGCCCCCCCCTCGTATTCTTTCTTTCTCCTCGATATGCACCGGCGTTGCCACTTCGCGCTGATACGATAATGGCTCGTTGCTAAAACATGTCCATTTGGTAAAAGTCGTTGATTTCGTGCTCGTTGTCAGATGGGGGACTTCAATTGGCTAGTTCCACGGTGCCGGATGAGCCTTTGAAGGTAGTTCAGAGAGGTCGGGGGTTTCAGAGACGAGAAGTGATTGGCAGATCGGAAATTTCGGATTTCATTTTAAATAAGCGGGGTTTCGTCATTTTCTGCTCCGAAAATATTCGTTTAAAGGGGGAGATAGCTGTAATTGGGTTGGTTTTGTAGACAAAAAACACAGCTGTTTGCCCAATGAAAACAAAGGGAATCAACGGAACAAAAAATAAAACCGAAATCAACTACGCTTGAAGCTTTCTTTGGGCGCTGCGGCCTGTTTTATAAAGCTTTTAAATTAAAACACTTTGAACAATCGAAAATCTTTTTCATTAGCCCTTGTTACGCTGCCTACGAGTATTCACGTGGATTTCTCGACATACTTCTAAAAAAAATACCCTAAATAAGGGATATAGTAATAATTTTTTAGCTAGCCCCCAACCCAGGTGGATGGATAAAATGTATCTACTCTTTGGATTTTTCAGAAATGGAGGTAAAACCTTCGTCTCAAATGACCTAGAATACCTAGAGTTAAAGGGGACGTTAAACAAATTATAGACTAGGGTTATAACAAAGATAAGTTCGCCATCAAGTCGGAGTTTCAAAGCAACATACTATAGTCAGTCCATCTTGAGGGACGGCTGATTTATCTATGTAAAATTTTAATAACCCTATTTTGCAATACAGCCCTCACCATCGCTCTGAGAGGCCAGCCTCTGTAGCTTCCTTTGACTCCGCGTCCCTGGGAAGGGGGAAAGCGTCTTTTTCAGACAAAAGGGCTCCCGGGCATCGGCGGGGGTTGGAGACCAGGGGGGGATTTCATGGCACTGTAAGAGGAACTGACGGTTTCGTTTGACGAAATCGGATACCTGGAATTTAAAAGAGATTTCTTTTAAAAAGCATTTCTTAAAAAACTTTTTTTTGATTGGGAAATGAAAAAAAAATCTAATATAGCACACTTGATAAAAAAGTGAGGGTTTTTTCCAACTAAATAAGAAGAGAGAGGCGAAAAATGAACCCCTAAATTCCCCCACGTATTCTTATGCCATCTCGTGATCAGCCCCGTGGCGATTTGGTTTTTGACTACTGCCCGTAGTCCAGAGTTCCCGAGTTCAACTCCCGGTTGGGGCAGGGCTTTTTGACGAAAATTTTTGTTTCAACCAACACGTGAGGCTGGCATTTCCGGCCCTACCCAGGCTGGGTGGGGTTTAAAGTGGGTAGCTGGTACGATTCCCAGCGAATGGAGGGGGAAAACCCCCGGCCTGACTTTCTATCTCATCAGGACTTTTTAAAACCAAATGAATCAACTGGTCAACAATAGATCAATTTGGTCGCAATGGTTAATTGTAAGGGTTTCACTGAAAACCCGCAAACCCGGTCCCGTTAATAAAATATGCCCCATCCGCTTAAATTTTTAGAATCCCTTTACTTTTATTCCGCCCTTGACTAAAGTACCCGACGTATTCTAATGCTCAACTCACCGTTTTTGAAAAAAGATTTCTAAACGTCTTAAATTGATTCCCTAGCTGATTTCAGTCTCAGAAAAATTAACTCAACCCCTAAATTCCCGAATTTTTCTAATTTCTCAACCCGCTCAGTTAGTAGCATTTAAACCGTTTTCCGAGGGCCACCAGACTTCTTGGGGTCCTTGACTTGATTTGCAGGCTCGTTCCCTTGAACTTGAGCTTGTATTTTTAGTCCCCCACGTGGGGGGTGTCTGCGGGCTCAAGCTTCATATTGAGTCAGCACCGACATGAACGTTTCGATGCGCTCCTGCTAGTAGCTGGAAGAGAAAAAACAAGGAAGTTTTATTTATAATGAACAATTCTGAAACAGCTTTTTTCTAAAATAAAACTTGTACGTATACAATGAAGGAAAAACAATAATTTACATTTTAATACACAAAGCCGATCAAGGGTGGTGATAATTTCTCCGATTTTTTTTTTCCATAAATTATTCTACTTTTTTTGATAATTTGAATACATATTGAGCAAAAAAAAAAGAATACACAAAACAAGTATAGTACAGTAAAAAAGAATTTATGTATACATGTAAATCCACTGAAAAATGCAAAACAAATTATATTTTAGTGGACTTTTCTTGTCATAAAAAAGAAAAAATTTCTGGAAAACAAATTTTGTACACAGACTAACAGTAATGATTTTTAATGTCCTTCAGAGAACACTGTTTAACGTCATACAGCAATCTCTTATTAGGACCTACAGGGTTTCAAATAATTAAGGCATTATCGGGACAAACAAAGTATTGATTTTACGAGCACTCTGCAAATGTACATAGTATGATTTTTTTTGTGGTGAAGCACAAGGCCTCTTTACTAAGAGCATGTACTTTTCGAATTGTATTAACATTAATTTCTTTTTACTCTGGTAATGCCGCCACTGGGTCGTTACCATACAAGTAACTACTTATTTTTCCTCACGAGGTATGAGTGGACCCCGAACATCCAAGTACAGATCGGAAAATTCCTATCCCGCTGGGAATCGAACCCAGGTCACCATGCGTGCAATGCCTAGCGCGCTAACTCACTCTGCCACGGTGACTCTGCAAAATCATTACCTGTATCGTTTTCTCAAAGTAATGCAGCGACAGTCTCCCTGCGTCCTGGACTCGGGGCCCCGCTCTCTTGGATTCTCCTCAGCTGCTGACTCAGCTCCTTCATGTTCTGCTGGATGCTGCTGACGCCAGCATCAAACTGGACGCGGTGCTTCCGGACTCTAGGTCCACCTCCTGATTCGTGTACAGGTGGTCGAGCTGTTGCGCTTGGAGTTGAGGATGCGGTTCACTATGGAAACGTCTTTCTCTGCTCCCAGCAAGGGCTCCTGGAGAGTCGGGACATATGTATGATACTTCTCAATAGAATTCTTTCTAGCAATGCTCTTTTTAAATTTAAACTTCATTTGTAACTAAACTATAAAAAAATCAGCATTGGTAAATTGGTGTGGTTACGGCGCTAGTGTAGGTACAGCAAACAAGCTATCGCATGGATTCCGTGATTTCCGGATTGGATCTAAACCCAATAATAATATCGCCTTATTTATACTGCCCGATTAGGACTATTAAAGTCCCATTATTCCGGCAGTAAGCCCAAGACATATTATTATGTGTTAAAAATCCCAAATAGGATGGAGAAAAACTCAATTGGATTTTTCCTCATCTATTTGAGTATGGGGACGACGTAGTTAATATGTTATTAGGGAATGTCTACCTGTATTGTAATTATTAAAATAAAAATGAATAAATTTTAAATTAAATTAAAAAGTAATTTAAAAAAAAGCTAAATCTTGATAGGGAAGGGTCATCAGCCAACATTCCTTCCTTGTGCCTTTAAGGGCCAAATTATAAAACATGATTAATATCTCACCACCATGTTCAACCCTTACTTCTATTAGTAATAATAATAATAATATCGCCTTATTTATACGGGCCCGAGTAAGACGAGTAAGCATACTCATATTATTTTATTTTATTAATTTTAAGTACTTATATATTATTTATTATGTTATTGTTATCCTAAACATTGTACTGAAATGATGTACAAATAAAGCACAATTCTTGTAAAAAAAAGAAAGTATTTGTATGATGTATCTAATGTCTCACCAGTTCATTTATCTTGTTCACCACCTGGTACCCTCCGCATGCACGTACTTGAACAGCTCGCGTGCTGTCTGCTTGGACATCTCATGCGGGCCAGCATGCTCTCCATGTCCGACACATTGGAGGCGTCTTGTCCAGTGAGGGAGACTTCTGCCGTCATGTCCGCGATGTTCTTCTCCAACTAATGAGGGGAACGGTGGGAATCAGATTAGGGATTCGAGATCAAAAACAAAAGGAAAAAAAAAAAAAACAAGATAAACATTGTTATTGAAATGATGTGCAAATAAAGCACAATTCCTTTTAAAAAAAAAGAAAAGAAAAAAAAAAAAAAAAAAAAAACTGGAGAAAAAGACTTCATCAAACCAACACTGACAGTCCGATACCAAATAGGTTTGGGAGAAGGTAGAGTGAAAAAGAAGAAGACTCTGTTCATCCTGCAAGAATGAAACTAAAAGTCACCCTACTAAAAACATTGTTTATAAGTTAATATGTAAGATGGAATTCAATGGGAAAAGCCACATAAGGAAATCGTAGTAATACACTGAGTGATAAGAACTTCTTTATTTTTCATCTTGGGAATTTATCTGAATCTGAATTTA
Source organism: Bactericera cockerelli (assembly GCA_024516035.1). NCBI lineage: Eukaryota > Metazoa > Arthropoda > Insecta > Hemiptera > Triozidae > Bactericera > Bactericera cockerelli. Next base: position 36,111,929 of record CM044959.1, read on the forward strand.
TCAGTAGGTAGGTATCACATTCCTGTTATTCTGGTTATATTTTTCGGTAAACGTCCTGATTTATTTTCTAATGGTAAAGAAATTCATATTGAAAACTAAAGTAACAACCACCTATTAAAAAATATTACCTGTAGGAAGTTCTGAAGAAGGGGTTTTGGTACACTCCCAGCATGGCTTGATAGTCCGTAACAATACTGGATAGCTTCTCGTCTAGCTCCTTTAGGCGAGGGGGAACCCCTTTTACCTAAATTCTCCAGGCCTTCGCCTGAAAATAAAGGTGAGATTTGTGCCTTTATTTAAAAAATTCTTAATTTTGGTTAACTTTTCGTCAATGTTTCTCAAGTCGTCGAGGTTTTTTTCTTCACTCTAATTCTAGCCCTTTCGCTGAACTACAGAATTGGTAGTTTTATAAAACCCCGCATAAGTTCGGAAAAACTCCATGTTTTTCTCTTTTATGCTTGTCCCAATAACTCAGTGTTCAAAGAGTCATTCTGGGTAATCTTGAGGTCGCAGGTTCAAAACGTAGCCGCGACAGTTATCCTTCCATTTGGGATTTTTTTTAATAATACACCTTGGGCATCCTTCTGGAAAAAAGTCCTACAATATTATAATTATTACCGACCTGAGAAACTTGATCAATAACACGGCGAACATTTCTGGAAGCCGGTGGTCCAAGTCAAGCAAAAAATTCAGTAAGGCGAGTTTTCAGTGATTAACAAAAATTTGATACTTTTTTTTATAAATAAGGCAAAGTAGTCACTGTGGCAGAGTGAGTTAGCGCGCTAGGCATTGCACACATGGTGACCTGGGTTCGATTCCCAGCGGGGGAGGATTTTTTTCTGCTCTGTACTTGGATGTTCGGGGTCCACTCATACCTCGTGAGGAAGAATGAGTAGCTGCTTTAATGTGAAGCAGCGACCAGTGGCAGAATCATAGGCAAAAAATAATACAAGATATTGGAAATTAAAGTGGTAAATTTCCTATGATTATGCGCTACCCACTAAAATTGTGACATAATAACACAAAGATAAAGCATTATATAAATAAGGCAATATTGTAATATTTATTTATCTTCTCCACTTGCTCCCGCTCTCACCTTGTCCTTGGACCAGTAGATCCTCCCGCAGTTCTGATCCGCAGCTGAATCTCAGCCAGAGCTCTGCGTATCTCAGGCAGCACCACCCGGGTCTTGTCTCCTATGTGGTCCAGGACATCCTGGGCCGAGGAGAGGTCTTCCGAGAGGATGGGGTAGAGTTGTGCATCCAGCTTGGAAACCCAGTCAACCGTCTGTGGAAAAAAGAAAGTAGTTCTTTTATAAGTTGTTGAGAGAAATAGTAAATTTATTTACTACAAACTGACATCACTGTGATGCTTGCCGTGAGACACAGTACTGACAAACTTTAACATTTTTTTTTTTTATTGGGATCATTTGTTGTGGATGATTCAAGGTTTGTATATAGCATCTAAAATAGAAATGGATGATCGAAAACACCTTATTAGGACATAAGTGTTAGGTGTTCTCTAAATTATTTAAAACTTATAATTTTGATACACTATTTTTAACATTAAAAGAGAAATAGGTGTCAGTAAACACGTGCATAATTTTCTGTTACAATCCTGTTTCCGCTCTGAATATTACTGTTTTTCTTTATTTTCTTGTTCCCACTATACATTATTAGGTAACCTAATAATACATGTATGTATTATTAGGTTACCATGATTTATAAAATCATACCCATACTCAAGTGTTGTTAATATATAAAGTGAATGACCATACACCTGAATTGACTAATTAGTTTGACTAAAATTTCATTTTCATATGCTCCAAGATTTTAATGATATTTATGTCGTAAAAGTATTAATTGGTGTGGTTTGAGTGTTTTTATGTATTGCCTTAATGACCATGTAGCCCCCGCACTAGTGACGCTAGATTAAGAATAACAACACTGTTTCAACCTGGCGACGGCAAGCGGAAATGATTCGCCGCTGATGAGGAAGAACAAATCGTGTAGGCCGAAGACATCCAAGTTCATGGAAAGCTATAAATTTGAAAACAGCACAGCGGGCTAATCTGGGAAAACACGAGTTCGTGATTATAAAAATGTTCAACACAAAAAAACGAGCTATAAAATACGATTGTAAATGTCGTTTCTTTGTGTTCTTTTGTCAGTTTAGTAGAATTTGTGGATAGCACGGCCTTAGGAGACACTAATATTCCTAATCATATTATGAATAAATTCATAGCTTGTTCCGTAATGCCTGAATGCCACCACTTGTTGTCATCTACGTTTAGCTTATTTTCAAAGTGTTTAAAATTGTATATTACGTGAAGTAGTTAGTAGTCCAGTGAGAAAGTGTCGTCAAAACATCTTTCTTCACAAGAGTCAAATCAAAACGAGGCATAAAAGAGACTGAAAAATCATGTTTTACTAACAACTTACATTTGGAATTGTCTCCCCCCCTAGGAGTGGGGGGGGTTAAAACAGATTACGATACCAGCTTTGTCAGTTCAAAGAAAAAAATCATTGGCACCTTTAACGGGTTTGGCGTTAGGAAGGTCATCCAGCCGTAAAATTTAGAAGTGGGAGCGCCAGAACCAACCACCTCAACCATGAGGAAGAGGTTGAACAATGCCGACCCAAGTAGGTTTGGGAAAAGGCAAAGTGAAAGAAGAATTTGGAATTATATGTTTCATGGAATTATACTATGTTCTCGATTTTTTCCAGTATTCAGATCACCCCCGGCGCGGCGGCCTGCAATGTCAATACCTACACACAACATAACATATTATGAGGTTTTCTAAATCTTCCATATTGCGCCTCACAACAATACATTCATCTCGAGGCTGGAATATTATACCTACTCAACCTGGCAGCGAATCAAAACAATATCAAATTCAAGATGCAGCGAGATTATGAAAGAGGGATTGACAAAAACGTTAATTTTACAATGACAGATATAGATCGTTTGAAGAATTAATACAAATAAAACATTCTGCCCGGGTTCCAGACAACAGGGTTTTCCCAAAGCAAGATTAGGAAAAGAATATTGATAAAGAAAGATACTGTTGATAGACCCAAACCTATTTAGAACAGGTACCTCATACATTTTTTTGAGAATACACGTTAAAGATGGCTCACTTTAAGATTGCATGATACTCTGAGAGCATCCTATAACTGTTTTTAGAACTTGGTCATTTTAATATACTTTGCTGAACATTACCTTGTCAAAAAGTTCAAACAAAAATGTAAAATTAGATTGAAATCACTGAGTAGGAATTAGAAATAGAAAGATGTCTACATTGCTGAAAATGTTAGAAACCCCTGAAACTTTTTTCCAGAGCCTAACACGGAATATCCCGTCATTTCTGGAACATTAGACTCTTAGAACGATGTTAATGATATGTTTTTATCTATGGATGGAAAAGATGAATGCATTTCGGGGGGTTATGTGACGGTGCTAAATTAATGACATCTAATGCGTCCCTCACAAGATGTGCCTGTCTTGGATTTGAATTGAGTAATTGTTAATATTCATTTTATATTTATTTTTTACTTTGAGATTATTAATTTTAAACTGTCGTAATTTTTTTTTCTTTTCTTTTTTTCTTTTTCAAAAGTATCAATTTACTGCTTTACAGGTGTCTCTTCTATTTTAACTGCATACGGTATACACGAGGTACTATCATTTATGTAGTTTCTTCTAACCTTTTACGACTTTGACACATCTGTAAACAATTAAAGCTTTGATATCCAAAGATTGTGAATTTCTGTTTTATACATTCAATTGGTCCACTGAATTCTCTTTTCAGGGCATCACTATAAGGAAGGACTTTTAACAACCTTGTTTTCTACCAAAAGGATGTTTTTACAATGTAAAGAAAGCGCAAAGTATTACTCCGCCACTGGACAAGAGAGAACCTAGGCAACAGAAAAAAACATCCCTAACTCCCCTACTCAACCTTTCATTTCAGCATGTGTTCGATCAAACGAGAATGTTAATATTTACAGGGAATAACTTGTAGAATAGTTCTTTGTAGTTGTAGAGTTTTACTTTTACACATTTGACTGTCTAGTTTTACAAACAAATATCGTATTCGACTGATCCGATTCAACTACGTAGACTAGATATCGAGCAAAATTCTTGTTCGTTTGATACCAAACTCTGGTAGTATTGTAAAAAAAAACTTCAAGTTCCTTTACTACAGATTCCCTCCTCAAAAAACTTTACAGTTTTTATCTTTCCAAACTTGGTACAAGACTTGATCTCATTCAACAAGAAAATTACAATCTCAATTGACCAGAACTAGCCTCTAGGACCCGAAAAGAACTATAAGCCTTCTTCTCTCAAAACTGAGATTTGACTTGTAGAATAGTTCTTTGTAGTTGTAGAGTTTTACTTTTAGAAACTTGACTGTCTTGTTTTACAAACAAATATCGTATTTGACTGATCCGATTCAACTACGTACTATACTTTAGAACTATACTTTAGAGCTAAAGAGGTTCCCTACTATTTTTTCTTCCTCTAGACTCTCTAGAGAGTAGACAGACAATAAAAGCATGGCTCTAGCCCTAGCGACAAGCAGCACGGATGACGCTGAAATGTACCAGCTAGCGACCGCTGAGCTGCAGCGACTCCAGCGACAGTATCGCATCATGGAGCGGGACAGAGAGGCGTACCAGGACGAGATGAGGATCAGCATTGGAAAGCAGAGGAAGATGATAGACATGCTGAGTCGGGAGAAAGAGGAACTGCTGCTGGCTGCCAGGATCACGTAAGACCAAAGGAACTTTGTCGTCTTCCAATGTATTAGAAAAAATCTATCTCTAGACAAGTTGTAAATAATAAATCCCCCCAAAAACACCACTTCGTGGTTAAAAAAGAAGAACGCCTCACTCAAAAGAATGATTATAATTAGCTAAAAATAATGATATCAAATTGAGAACACCTTACCCCCCCTCTTTCTATATCTCTGCACTCCTCTCTGAATTCATTCCTCTTTTGTTTATCTTTCTTTGTCCTTTCTAGGGGTCATCCCAAACTTGATTTCTCTTTAAATTTACTTGTTGCACGGCAATAAATAATGGCGGTCGGAGTATGATTTTTCTGAACTTATTTGATTAAATCGAGAAAATTACACCGCGACCGCCATTTTTTACTGCCGTGCAACAAGTAAATTTAAAGAGAAATCAAGTTTGGGATGACCCCTAGAAAGGACAAAGAAAGATAAACATAAGAGGAATGAATTCAGAGAGGAGTGCAGAGATATAGAAAGAGGGGGGGTAAGGTGTTCTCAATTTGATATCATTTATTTTTAGCTAATTATAATCATTCTTTTGAGTGAGGCGTTCTTCTTTTTTTAACCACGAAGTGGTGTTTTTGGGGGATATCAGTTCTTTTTGTACGAAAATATAGGTTCATACACTACTGAAACATTATGAATAACAAAAGTAAATAAGCTGGAATAATGTGAATGTACCAAGTTGTCTTTTTTTTAAAGATATAGTTTTAGCAGTACATATTTAATTTTTCTAAGGTCAATATGTATTTGGATCACAGATTTGGCCCCCTGAGTCCCCAACGTGAGTAAATAATAATATAAATTTGCAATGCAAGACCTTTTGATTCTATACTCCACATGATTAGGTTTATCTTTCAATGCTAAATAAACCTCGGAGCCTCCTATGGGGGACCCTAAAAACACCTGGATTTACAAATGCCAGAGAAATTAATTTGTAATCACCTTATCAAGGTGAGGTAATGAGTTCTCTCCCGTTGACCTTTTCTTACCCGAATTCTCTCCGGCTTGTTGCAGGGGTCACCACGAGTATCTCCCCAGGAAATGAGACAATGCTTTTTTACATAAGTTATTTAAGAAAATGAAAACTATAAAATTATCATTTTTATATAAGAATCGGCCTTTTATAAAGAAATATTTTAAAATTTCTAACTAATGAAAGGCTATGCCTTCAGTGTATAGTAGATTTAGGTAAAATACATAGAAGGCCATGCCTCAGGAATATAGTAGGGTTAGGGATAATATATAGGAGGCCATGCCTTGGGTTTATCATAGGGTTAGGAAAAATACATAGAAGGCCATGCCTTAGGTCTATATCAATGATTACTAGGTGTTTCGATTATAATTTTTATGCTAGCCTAAACTATGTAGGTATAAAATGAGGTAAAAATGCAAGCGACGCGACGGGAGACAATTTGGTGTTGATAAAACCATGAGCGGGAGAGAACTCGGTGGTGACGTCCCTTATCAATACCTCACGAGGTATGAGTGTACCCCGGACATAATGGACAGAGAAAAAAAACTTCCCTGAAGGGGATCGAACCCAATTCATCGTGCGTGCAAGCCTAGTATGCTACCCACTTGGCCAAAGTCACTACTTTGTCACAACTTTTAGTGAGTAGCATCGACATTATTAGAGCTACCTCATCATATTTTATCTCCATCCAACCATGATTGTCCAAAATCAATCTCGTAATGCCACCACAGGTCATTGGCCAATTCTGCAACAACTAAAATTTTCCTCGCGAGGGTAATGAGGTCGTCATGAAGATCAAATATAAAGATCGGAAAAACAAAACAACGTTAAGCCCAAATTAAAAATATAAAGCTAAAAAATTTCGTCCCCGCCAGGATTCGAACCCATGCTGACCGGTTGGCAGGTCGAGCGTGCTACCAATAGACAAAGTTATCTTCTAAAGAAACTGACGGAAAATGAACTAACTAAATTAATACTTGGAAACTTAAACATTAAAATTTTGCAGTGAGAGAGCGAGGTCATCTCGAAAAATACATACTGGCCAAGATCTGACCACTAAGCTAAGGATTCGAAGGTACCTACCCGCCAAAGAAAATGAAAAGGCCACCAGGTGCCACCCAGTGGACCGGATGAAGGAATAAAATCAATAAATTTGGTTTCTGCTCATCAAGATCTTTCATTTGATACCACTTAAGATTAGTATTATCCTTCAATTCCCGATTTGGGCTCCCAAAACCCGAGGCCGCCCAAATGGGCCGCCCGCTTATAATTTAGAATTTTTTTTTGGTCCGGGCTCATCTCCATTATATCTTGATCACTTTAGACACCTCACTTAATCTTCAGTGCCAAGTTAAAGACACGAAGTCGGGTCTCAAATGATCCGTATGAAGAAAAAAAAACAGAAAAAAAAAAAAAATTATGAATCTTTTCATGTCTTTCACGATTGTTGGGGGGTCTCGAAAATAGGGTTCCCGTTGGCCTAGGAAGTCAAACAAAAAGTAAAATCAATTTATTTTTCAACGTAGAGTCCATTTCTGCAACAAAAATCGCAATTTTTGAAATTCATGTTGCACTTTTCGCTGGCTGAAAGTACATGAAATGCATGGGAACTATGTTTTCCGTAACCTTACACTCTGCCGGGCTGTCTCTTTCTTTGTATAGGCGTTCTTCACACCTCGGCCGAGGTGTTTGATAAATAGTAAGTACAAGTAGTTTTTTTATTTGAACAGTCAACATTGAAGAAGAAATCTTATATTTTCCAACAGAGGCCCTTCAAAGCTTAGGAGAAGTACCTTTGTATAAATGTTTCTTTAGAAAGAAAATAAATAAATAAAACTATTAAACAAGCGTTCGTCGGGTACTCTAGGGGTCGCGCGAAGCGAAGTCATTTATATGACAAGTTATCCTTCTATTTGGGATTTTGACTAAATACTGACGTACTCGAAGACTAAATACTGACGTCGCTGTTGGAATAATGGGACTTATTAATGCTAGTTGGACAGGGAAAATAAGTGCAATATTATTATTAGATTCAACTGGGAGTGGTAATGTAGTCTTATGGTTCAAGATTAGAGTTTTGGATTGGAGTTTTCTCAGGACCGCGATCCGTTGACCTAATTCCTCATATTTCAAACGATAGCTTGTTTGTAGATGATAAATCTACAAAAACTCTCAATTTCACTCATAAGTACTATTCTCTCGTTCATTCACTCAGCAAATCTGAAAAGAACGAGGCAAAGAACGCCAGCTACAAGAATCGCATCGAAATCCTGCTCAAGCAACAGGACCTGATCGAGTCCAAGATCAAATCCGAGCAGTTGCAGCTGAAAGAGTTGGATGCTCAGATCAGGAAGGTGGAGGATCAGGTGCATGAGCTGCGCAGCTCTCACATGAACGATGAGAAGTACCTGATCAGAGTGCAAGAGCAGAACCGAGAAGTAAGTTTGAGAGAGAGAAGAATGTTCCAGGGTAATACTCTACTCACATGAACGATGAGAAGTACCTGATCAGAGTGCAAGAGCAGAACCGAGAAGTAAGTTGAGAGAGAGAAGAATGTTCTAGGGTAATACTCTACTCACATGAACGATGAGAAGTACCTCATCAGAGTGCAAGAGCAGAACCGAGAAGTAAGTTGAGAGAGAGAAGAATGTTCTAGGGTAATACTCTACTCACATGAACGATGAGAAGTACCTGATCAGAGTGCAAGAGCAGAACCGAGAAGTAAGTTCTAGGGTAATACTCTACTCACATGAACGATGAGAAGTACCTGATCAGAGTGCAAGAGCAGAACCGAGAAGTAAGTTGAGAGAGAGAAGAATGTTCTAGGGTAATACTCTACTCACATGAACGATGAGAAGTACCTGATCAGAGTGCAAGAGCAGAACCGAGAAGTAAGTTGAGAGAGAGAAGAATGTTCCAGGGTAATACTCTACTCACATGAACGATGAGAAGTACCTGATCAGAGTGCAAGAGCAGAACCGAGAAGTAAGTTGAGAGAGAGAAGAATGTTCTAGGGTAATACTCTACTCACATGAACGATGAGAAGTACCTCATCAGAGTGCAAGAGCAGAACCGAGAAGTAAGTTGAGAGAGAGAAGAATGTTCTAGGGTAATACTCTACTCACATGAACGATGAGAAGTACCTCATCAGAGTGCAAGAGCAGAACCGAGAAGTAAGTTGAGAGAGAGAAGAATGTTCTAGGGTAATACTCTACTCACATGAACGATGAGAAGTGCCTGATCAGAGTGCAAGAGCAGAACCGAGAAGTAAGTTGAGAGAGAGAAGAATGTTCTAGGGTAATACTCTACTCACATGAACGATGAGAAGTACCTCATCAGAGTGCAAGAGCAGAACCGAGAAGTAAGTTCTAGGGTAATACTCTACTCACATGAACGATGAGAAGTGCCTGATCAGAGTGCAAGAGCAGAACCGAGAAGTAAGTTGAGAGAGAGAAGAATGTTCTAGGGTAATACTCTACTCACATGAACGATGAGAAGTACCTGATCAGAGTGCAAGAGCAGAACCGAGAAGTAAGTTCTAGGGTAATACTCTACTCACATGAACGATGAGAAGTACCTGATCAGAGTGCAAGAGCAGAACCGAGAAGTAAGTTGAGAGAGAGAAGAATGTTCTAGGGTAATACTCTACTCACATGAACGATGAGAAGTACCTGATCAGAGTGCAAGAGCAGAACCGAGAAGTAAGTTGAGAGAGAGAAGAATGTTCCAGGGTAATACTCTACTCACATGAACGATGAGAAGTACCTGATCAGAGTGCAAGAGCAGAACCGAGAAGTAAGTTGAGAGAGAGAAGAATGTTCTAGGGTAATACTCTACTCACATGAACGATGAGAAGTACCTCATCAGAGTGCAAGAGCAGAACCGAGAAGTAAGTTGAGAGAGAGAAGAATGTTCTAGGGTAATACTCTACTCACATGAACGATGAGAAGTACCTCATCAGAGTGCAAGAGCAGAACCGAGAAGTAAGTTGAGAGAGAGAAGAATGTTCTAGGGTAATACTCTACTCACATGAACGATGAGAAGTGCCTGATCAGAGTGCAAGAGCAGAACCGAGAAGTAAGTTGAGAGAGAGAAGAATGTTCTAGGGTAATACTCTACTCACATGAACGATGAGAAGTACCTCATCAGAGTGCAAGAGCAGAACCGAGAAGTAAGTTCTAGGGTAATACTCTACTCACATGAACGATGAGAAGTGCCTGATCAGAGTGCAAGAGCAGAACCGAGAAGTAAGTTGAGAGAGAGAAGAATGTTCTAGGGTAATACTCTACTCACATGAACGATGAGAAGTACCTGATCAGAGTGCAAGAGCAGAACCGAGAAGTAAGTTCTAGGGTAATACTCTACTCACATGAACGATGAGAAGTACCTGATCAGAGTGCAAGAGCAGAACCGAGAAGTAAGTTGAGAGAGAGAAGAATGTTCTAGGGTAATACTCTACTCACATGAACGATGAGAAGTACCTGATCAGAGTGCAAGAGCAGAACCGAGAAGTAAGTTCTAGGGTAATACTCTACTCACATGAACGATGAGAAGTACCTCATCAGAGTGCAAGAGCAGAACCGAGAAGTAAGTTCTAGGGTAATACTCTACTCACATGAACGATGAGAAGTACCTGATCAGAGTGCAAGAGCAGAACCGAGAAGTAAGTTGAGAGAGAGAAGAATGTTCCAGGGTAATACTCTACTCACATGAACGATGAGAAGTACCTGATCAGAGTGCAAGAGCAGAACCGAGAAGTAAGTTGAGAGAGAGAAGAATGTTCTAGGGTAATACTCTACTCACATGAACGATGAGAAGTACCTCATCAGAGTGCAAGAGCAGAACCGAGAAGTAAGTTGAGAGAGAGAAGAATGTTCTAGGGTAATACTCTACTCACATGAACGATGAGAAGTACCTCATCAGAGTGCAAGAGCAGAACCGAGAAGTAAGTTCTAGGGTAATACTCTACTCACATGAACGATGAGAAGTGCCTGATCAGAGTGCAAGAGCAGAACCGAGAAGTAAGTTGAGGAGAGAAGAATGTTCTAGGGTAATACTCTACTCACATGAACGATGAGAAGTACCTCATCAGAGTGCAAGAGCAGAACCGAGAAGTAAGTTCTAGGGTAATACTCTACTCACATGAACGATGAGAAGTACCTGATCAGAGTGCAAGAGCAGAACCGAGAAGTAAGTTGAGAGAGAGAAGAATGTTCCAGGGTAATACTCTACTCACATGAACGATGAGAAGTACCTGATCAGAGTGCAAGAGCAGAACCGAGAAGTAAGTTGAGAGAGAGAAGAATGTTCCAGGGTAATACTCTACTCACATGAACGATGAGAAGTACCTCATCAGAGTGCAAGAGCAGAACCGAGAAGTAAGTTGAGAGAGAGAAGAATGTTCCAGGGTAATACTCTACTCACATGAACGATGAGAAGTACCTGATCAGAGTGCAAGAGAGAAGTAAGTTGAGAGAGAGAAGTAAGTTCCAGGGTAATACTCTACTCACATGAACGATGAGAAGTACCTGATCAGAGTGCAAGAGAGAAGTAAGTTGAGAGAGAGAAGAATGTTCTAGGGTGATACTCTACTCACATGAACGATGAGAAGTGCCTGATCAGAGTGCAAGAGCAGAACCGAGAAGTAAGTTGAGAAAGAAAAAATTGTTCCAGGGTAATACTCTACTCACATGAACGATGAGAAGTACCTGATCAGAGCACAAGAGCAGAACCGAGAAGTAAGTTGAGAGACAATAATATTCTTAGGGAATATAAATACTCTTGGAATAACTTGAGAAAATCAGTACATTTCTTAATTTTACCTTTTCAGGTTTTTTTTTTAAATAAACATGGTTTTTTTTATATGTATTAATACCTATGTAAAATATTTATCCCATAAAATATATAAGACCTGTTTGACTGCTGGAGTAAAGGGACTTTTCAGTCTTACCTCGGCAGTATAAACAAGGTATATTCTATTCTATTCTATTCTATTCTACATCAATATTATAAACAGAAAAGTCAGAAGTTGTATTAGATGTACAAATTTTTACCAAAGTACTCGTAAGCTTCTTTTTTCCATTAAAAAAAAATATACAGTTACCAGGGGCGGCATTTTACTTCTTTTTGAATGATAAAGAATAAATGTGTTTTGTACATACATAACAGTTTACTTTAAATAGATTTTAAACAACGTTATATTTCTCTTCGATGGACTGTACAACATAAATATGTGATGAGGAGGGGTAATTTCAACTTTAATTTAGTGAAATCGGTATTGCGTAAATTTCTAGGTGGATCTTCTAGAGAATCGACTACATACGGCCACTGTGAAGTTCAACAAGATGCTGATGGGGAACCGCATGCTGAAGCATGAGATAGATCTGCTGGTCAAATCCAAGGCGCACTTCAACGAGCTGTATCAGGAGTTGATTCAGAAACTTGCAGATGGTACGTAAGTTGCTCGAATGCAATTGTTGGTCTAAAGTCCAAGGGATCACCCGGATCACAGTAAATATCGCAGCTGAAGAACGTTTTAGATTAGATATTGTGAAAATTCTAACCACCTTGGTTGATCATAACATCTCCGATTTGTTCAAAGCCCAGAGGTACATACGTGCACTATTGAAAATATTTTATCGTCCTTTGAATTGTATCCCCTTATCCATACAAATTTAATGGATATTTTTCATTACTATAGGGGGGCGTCATCGTGAACGATGGTAGCCAGACAGTGGAGGAATGACTCAGCACTTCTAGCACTGTCTTTTTTTTGGATAGCACAATCTTTTTTTTTAGTTGCGTTCCTCACAACATACCCATCTGAAAGCTGTAATTTCATCATCATTTTGATTTAATCTTTACAAATTAAACAAAATTTAATCTGTAACATTGTTTTGGATCTGAATTCCAGGCAAGAAAGTGATCTTGGATCTCATCGAGCAAGCCACGGTGGCTTACGACCAGCGGGAAGAGTCCCAGAACAAACTGTTCGCCCTCAAGGAGAGGGACAAGGTGAATGTGGCGATGTATGGGCACGAGATGAGGGAGCTGCAGCGGGAGCTGGACCACGACATCAAGCTGCAAGAGTTCCTGGGTAAGAATTATTAGTTTATTTTATTTCGAAAAAATGGCAGATTCAATTCAAAGTGAAATAAAAAAGACCGAGACAAGGGAAAACATGTGTATACAACTATACACATAGACAGTAAGCACCCATTTAGGTACATATCATAATAATTATACTAGTAGTATCTGTAAAATAAAATAAATAAAAACATTAATAGTGAGTAGTCCAGGTTTATGGGCAATATGCAGAAACTTATCGCCTACTACTGAACTCAAAATGAACGTAGCTACAAGAGTTTCTGTCAGAAACAAGAGACAATACCTGATATGTTTGCTAATAAGCTTTAAAGTCAGTTTCAACTACTATAGTCAAAATGTGTGGTAGGATTTTCCATCCAAAATATGTGGTATGATACATCCAACCATCTAGAGTGGAAATATGTCATACTCATGAAACACTGAGAATGGAGACGGATTACCAGCAGTACAATTTTGGAGTCTGAGAACGAATGGAATCGCGATACAGTGTACTTCCAAGTCCCCATGTCAATCTATGTTTAATTACAGTGTTGAAATGACACCAGAAAAAGTTTTTCCATCGATTCAAATAATATGTAATCATACTAATCATATTTATGTAACCATGAAAACACATCAAGAAATGGTAGAAACGTATAAAATTTATTTTAAATAAAAGAATTGTCTCTTTCTATCTTCAGGAATCAAGGGTCAGAAGAGGATCATGCAGGATCTGGAACTGAGGGAGGCCGAGAAGAAGAAGGAGCAGCGAGAATCCCTGAGCCGGACGATTGAGAAGTTTGAGAATATCCTGCAGCAGATCAAGCAGTTCTGCAATGAAACCGACATAGACAGGTACAACTTTGGGGCAGAATTGATAAATAATTCTAAAGTACCTAACACACAGACTGTACCTTACACAGACTGTGGGAGTTCCAAATCACCTGAAATATGATTTCTCCATCTGGTTAGCAAAAGTATAGTTAAAAGAAAAATCATAAAAACTAATAGCAATGCTTCCTTTTAACGTGTTCGCCAGGAAACTGCATGTAACCAAATTTGGAGTTAGACCAATTTCTGTAAAACTGATTTTAAACTTCTACCACGAATTGTGTTTTAATAAACGCTTTGTCTCTCGATTGACCAGGGTGGCTGCTCTGTTCATGAAGCAAGAGGAGGAAAAACTTCGCCCTGTTTAACTATGTCAATGAACTGAACAACGAATGCGAAACGCTGAAGGATCAGGTCAAAGAGCTGAAAGGTAATTTATGATAAACAAATAATTTAAAAATAAACTCTGGACGAAAATAAGAAATGATAATTCGGTGTGATTCTACCTGATGGTAAAATATCAGCTGATCACACCATGGCAAGTTGGATTTTCATATTTGAGTAGACACTCACACTCAATGTATGGTTATTAATTCCAGCCTTAGTATCTAGGAAGGTCTAATTTCAACATACAGACCAATTAATTTTGCATATTTTAGTTTTACTGTGAGTGTCAAATTACTAAACACATAATACACAAATAGTTGTTTTTACAATAATTGAAACCATAATTTTGCATTTACTCCTGTTTTTCAATGAAAATTATTATTTTATTTACAAGTTGACCAGTTTGAGTGTACCTACCTCCCTACATCTTTTGTTCTGTTTCTAGTAAACATCAACGAGCAGCGCACTATCAACAAACAGAAAGCCATGGAGCAGCAGGACACACTGAGTAGTCTCAATCAGGATCTGAAAACCAAACAAGAGGAAACTGCTGCCACAAGACGCACACTTGACAACACTGTAAGCGTCACGGGAGACATCCTCGACAAGATCAGCGCACTTTTCTCATTCATGCGTCAGCAACAGACGCACCAGTCCGCATCCGTGCTGAATCTACTGGGCGAAACCGATCAGATTCAAGTGAACAAATACAACGTGTCGCTCTTCCTCGCCATCATTGAAAAGACGATCAGTCAGCTGCTGAATATTGTGAACGCGCCCTTGGAGGAACCACCTGTTGCTAAGCAGGAAGATAGTGTTCATTTTGAGTTCAGTAGTAGGCGATAAGTTTCTGCATTTTGCCCGTAAACCTGGACTACAAGTATTTTATGACATGTAATTGGGTGCTTACTGTCTATGTGTTTACACATGTTTTCCCTGTCTCGTCTTTTTTTTATTTTGAAATGTATCTGCCATTTTTTCGAAATAAAATAAATTAAATAATTCAATATTTCATATGCAGTGAAATTTTCCATTCCATCAATTCTAAACACCCATATTTTCAGAGACTTTTTCAAAGCATTAAAGCAAATCTTTTAAGGTTATACCTTACACTCTGCCGGGCTGTTTCTTTCTTTGTATAGGCGTTCTTCACACCTCGGCCGAGGTGTTTGATTACAGTAGTGTAATCCTGATATTGAAGATAAGCTTTGTATCACCATGACAACCACAGAAACAAATCCCCATAGAAGCAGAGAAGCACACTACATTATAAAACTTTCTGTTGAGTATTTGAGTGTACTTGGTTGGCCCTTGCTTTTTCATTTGAATTTTATATGAATAATACTACAAAAGTAAAGAAAAGTATTCATTGTGTGTCAAAACAAATTGTTATACCATTTTAGAAACTATGAACTGTACAAATTGGTATAAAGTTTTCTAACAATTCAAGACAAAAACAAACTCTGATATCTATTTTCTAAATATAAAAACAAATAGATTTATTTTTTGTGAATTCTGAAAACATCATGGAAGACATTCGCGCTCTCAAATCATTCCCTTGAAAGACATCGGCAGCCTGGATTGGTTCGCCAATCAGCAGAGGATCACAACACTTCACCAGAGCATCATTTCCGAGATGAAAGACGGCGAGAATTCGGTGACAGCCAGGCTGATTCAGGAGGAGGGGAAGGCAGTGGTGTTGCTACACGAACTGATTGGACTGGATGAGTGGAAAAGAAATGTGCTGACGCGTATAAAGAAGAAGGTAACTAAGTGATCATGTCTGTGTTTATCAATATTATTCAAACTAGCTCTATTAAATTATTGATTAACTGGGACTCGAACCATGAAATTCCAGGTTGCAAGTCACCGTCTTATCGATTAGTTACTGTGAGGTTGCTTGTTATTGCTGTTTTTTTATGGTGGTCGTTGTAATGATGACGACAGGGTAATGAAACCAATCAGACTGAAGAACTTGCGTGCATAAAGTACTTGTACTTACGGAAAAAGTTCAATTTCGCAATATCTAAAAGTCTAAATCATAACATATCATTGACAAACAGTATGATATTATTTAAGATTAGAACTTTCTAGAGCTGAAAAGTAGGGACCTAAGTTAAGTAAAGTATAGTCACTTTATGACAAATGAAATAATATTTGTGAGGGCATTTGAAATTGGATTACAGCAAAGATTACAGCAAAGATAACCAGACCATCCCTCAAGTCGAAACTATTCTTAACAGCTTTGTTGGCCGTATTAATTTTCGTTCCAGGATGGTTTGAATCAAGTGTTTCCAATCTACTCTATTCTGTTCTTTGAGTCAGTGTGCTCTTCAGTTCTCCTGTCCGTGATGTACTGCCAAGATGATGATCTGACCAACATGTTTGAAGAGGAAGTGCTGTGCGAGCTCGTGGATCATTGTGTCGACCACATTGTGCTTCTTATAGGTGAGGAAACATAATGCGTGACTGTGTTGTACATAGCAGCAACGTTGATAACGCATGATGGTGTCTGCGAGGTTAGGTGATGAGACCAATTCTGGCTTGACCTAACCCACAAAGATTATTATGGTCCAAGGATTAAACCATTGATCGTGCAGACGCCTTTCAAATAAATTTAATAAAGTATAAGCTTTAAAGAGTAACTGCTAATGGTAAAGTTGATTCCACTCCCAGTCATATTTTTGAACGCCTCAATACCAGTTTAGCTAAGAAAATTACTCGAAACCTGAGAGTCTACGTTTTAGTTGAGGATCGAGGATTGAAAAAATAATTTGGTATGATTTTTTTTTCTCACATGTACCTAAGATATCACAGTATTTTTCACTCTAATTCAACTACGTTCAGGAAATCTAAAATGTGTACTTGAATTATTATTTGAAGAGAAACTTCCTCAATTATGTAGGATTTCTCTAACTTGACAAAACCTTTTCAATGAGATCTTCAGTTAATAGATCTAAACAATACCTTACTTTTTCTCAGGGGTGACAAACAAGAAATCACCAATCAATCTGGAAACAAAAACACTGGACGACAGTTTAACCAACGTTGAACGAATCAACCGATATGAGTCGGATCTTCTGTATCAAGTCAGCAACGTGTTCCTATCCATTCTTCGTCTTGTGATAGATCACCTGGATGATTTGCCTCTGAGTCTGCTGACTCGTTTAGTTCAGCACCATGATGTGGCAATCCTGCTGGTTCATCTGATGGAGAACAGGGCATGGAGTGGAACAGATGTGGAGGGAGAGGAAGTGAAGTACAATAGTGAAGCCTGGAGCCGGGTCAAGCCGGAGGACCGATACATACTGGGTCAGTTTTTATACACAACAGCTATTGTATTTTTCATTATAACTTCAAATGTATATTATAGAGATGATTCTACAGATAAGTACTAAAAATATACCGATAAAGTCTCCACATTAAAGGTTACCTATGTTGTGAATAACGCGGAAGATCCTCAGGTTCTGATTTTTGAGCGAACGAATACCTAAATATTTTAATTTTAAATTTGGCGCTACAGAATTTTATGTACAATCTTTAATGTAGGAAAAACACCATTTTATAAAATAAATAAATTTGAAGAGAATCGGTTGAGAAATTTTGGACATACAAATGATTGGGTAAAAAATATCAGAATATATCGATAAAGGAAATTCGATAATTTTTTATCACCGAGTTTATACGATTTGAACCATTGACGAAGAAGTAGTGTGTGTGTGTGTGACTGTGCGTCTATAATTGGTGGAGTTTTTCTAATCTGTTATCGCCTTCAGCATTACTAAGAAATTTGTTTTTCGTTATCAGACTTGTCAGTTGTCTGCAAAATTAGAAACAGTATCGATAGTATGACTGATAGTTATAGTGAACCTGTTAAATAGAGAAATTAATCGTGATCCTCTCAACAGCCTCCGTGGCGCAATTGGTTAGCGCGTTCGGCTGTTAACCGAAAGGTTGGTGGTTCAAGTCCACCCGGGGGCGATTTTTTTTTTAACATCTTATATTTTTTTTCACTCCAACATTCATTTTTAATAGAACAGTTTGTTGGGTTCTTTTGTATGAAATAACTAAGTACCTGGGCTACCTACTTTGGAAAACAAATTATTTTTTCAAAACGAACACTTTTCTAGTTATATATGTATTTGTGTAGTGTTGCTCATAATCAGGAAGTTATGGTATGCAATCATTCTTATTAGTTAAATTTCTGCTTGCGACACAAACTCATGTCTAATTCAATGTCTCCTTCCTGTGGTTCCCAGGCAAGTACGAAGCTCAGACTTGGAAGATGCTCCTGGACCTGCTGATGCATCCCAGATGCGCCGAGCTGTACGAGATATCCACCTCCCGCAAGGGCGAGCTGCTCAAGCTGGAGAAACATCTGCACGAAATCATCATCGACCAATTCCCGGCGTTGGGACACTTCCAACCGTGGTTCGCGCAGCTGAAAATGACCGGTGGCGGCCGAAACGTCGCGCCCAAACCGCTCATTCTCGAAATGGAAACCGATTCCATCCGATCGAAATTTCAGTCGGAAAACTTCGACAACATCGTCGAGAACACGATGAGAATGCTCAACAGTGTCGTGTACCTGCGAGAACTTGCCACTAAACATTCGGACGTTTACGCGAATTTTGAAAACCTTCATGCGCCGTCGCAGAAGGACGCTGGGGGACATTCCTGCAGCGCGTGTGAGGCTCGGGCCAAGTTCAAGTGTAGCCGCTGCAAGCAGGTGTGGTATTGCGACAAGAGTTGCCAGCTCAAGCATTGGGGGGAGCACAAGAAGCTCTGCAGCGTATGAGGGGTTTCTTCCTCTAGCTGAGTATAGCTTCTATATCCTTGAGCATTGGGGGGAGCACAAGAAGCTCTGCAGCGTATGAGGGGTTTCTTCCTCTAGCTGAGTATAGCTTCTCTACCATTGAGCATTGGGGCGAGCACAAGAAGCTCTGCAGCGTATGAGGGGTTTCTTCTTCTAGCTGAGTAAAGCTTCTATACCCTTGAGCATTGGGGGGAGCACAAGAAGCTCTGCAGCGTATGAGGGGTTTCTTCCTCTAGCTGAGTATCGCTTCTCTACCCTTGAGCATTGGGGGGAGCACAAGAAGTTCTGCAGCGTATGAGGGGTTTCTTCCTCTAGCTGAGTATCACAAGATATTTTATCAATTTCGCAAACTATATTGCTTTTTTCAATATTGTCAATAACTTGCATAACTTCTCCATAAGAACAGGCATTCTAGAAATATATTTTTGATCACTTGCAGTTTCTTGGATTGTCAGGAGTTGGTTATTTTATTTTGTTATTTGGAATTTTGATGATGAATTTTGAAAGACCAGGACTTGCAGCCATACCGGCGAGTGCCTAGTTCGATAAACAAGAAATATTGCAGCGTAATAGCAGTGAGTTGCTCTCATAGGAACATAAATTTGTCTTGATTTTTGCTTATCTAAAAATGAGCCATTGTATGGAATTACAGAATTATTCTAGGGCACATTGGATAGTAACTAATATTCCATGCAAAATAAAGGAAAAACACATCAATTCTCATGTGACATTGACTATGTGACTCCATGCGTTTTTCAATGTTTGTCCCCTTTCTAATAGGAAATACGAACGCATATACTGGTCACAGTGCAAGCAAGTTCCGTTGAAGCGAAAACCGTTTCAACTACCGTTCCAAGCAATCAATGTAAATAGACCGTAGAGGAGCCTCTAGGACTATATGGAGGGCACTCATAAATAAAATCAGACTCCTAAGTGAAACATGAGTCAGAAATTTTCCTGTTTATTACAATACGCAATTTCCGAACTAATAGGGCACAGAAAACTTACAATTGATTGCTAGTACAGTCAAACCTGGATATAAAAGAACTGGATGTGAGAGAAACTTGTACATAAGAGCAAATATTCTAGGTCAAATTTAACTCTCTCTAAGGGAAAATAAATCTCTTTATAAGAGAAACCTATACATACTCGTACAAGAGAAAAAATCTGGTGTAAACATCACACGACTTTCCTTATCCCCCAAAAAGAAGTCGAATTCCGCCACTGGTGACTCAACGGTAACGGATACTTAAAAATCAGTGCCAAATTCGTAATCAGCACCTTAAAATCATTGGATTTGATATGTCGCAACCCCCATCTGGGGTAAATAATAAAAAAGTTAGTCCAAGCGGGTCCCCCCAAAATACCGGTAAATTGAGGCCGGGTTCCAAAAAGTTCAAGATTTCAAAAAAATGATGAGAATAGACCCCTATTATTTTTTTAACTTGAGAAAATGTTGTTCTCTAACTTTTTTTGTATCTTTAACCAATTTAAAAAAGCGGCGCTTGCGGCTAATATTTGCGGCCCTGCGGCCGCAGAATGCGGCCGATTTCAACCAAAAGTTTCATGGTTCGTCTGGTGTATAAATTGAATTACCATACCAAATTTCAAGTCTCTAGCTCTTACCGTTCTCGAGATATCCTGTTTACACACACACACACAGACAGACAGACAGACAGACAGACAGACAGACAGACAGACAGACAGACAGACAGACGCACGGACCAATGGCTGAAATCAACTTTTTTGGTATCCTGAGGCTATGATTCGTCCAGAAATGTGAAAAAACTGGGTAGGTCAAATTTTCGACGAATACAATACTTTCCTTATTATAGATAAGGAAAGTAAAAATTTCCGGTCCTTTGACTTCTCTTATATCCACAGAATCTATACTATATTCTTGAATATGATTACGTCCTAGGAACGAACAAATTGGATTAATATTATTTTATTGATATTGACATGAAACTAACGAAATACCTAAATCAAATAGGAAAAAGAAAGATTTTTGTTGTTGATATAACAACTGACCATTTGACAAAAAAATTCGCCCCCGGGTGGATTTGAACCACCAACCTTTCGGTTAACAGCCGAACGCGCTAACCAATTGCGCCACGGAGGCTGGATACGAAAGTTCAGATATGAAGTTAATTTTGATGTGCAACTTTTAGTACTTGGAATATTGCAAGTAAAGTACTTAGGTACATTACGAACGATTTTATACGTACTATGAAATACATTATAAGTACATTGTACATAATTTACATAAACAGCATCTTACTGATAAGCGCATTTGCCAAAAACAAACTTTCTGTCAAAAAGGTACTGCATTTGATAGGTTATTTTGACTATCAAATATGTTTGCGAACTGATAATGTAAACAGTCAGCCTCCGTGGCGCAATTGGTTAGCGCGTTCGGCTGTTAACCGAAAGGTTGGTGGTTCAAATCCACCGGGGGCGAATTTTTGTAGGAGGATTAAAGAAAATAAAATATTGTTTTTTTCTTAAAAGATAGTTTCTGTCCAGCAGTTATTTTAGTGGATTAAGGGAGCGTTTATCAATCACATTGTAACAGGTTGATAAATTTTAAAGTAAAGAAGCCCTTACAAGATCAAATCAAATCAAATGTAAATCACATTTTTAATTAAAAACGTTTTAATACTGATCTGCACCAATAAAGCACAAATCTTGTTTCGAAGAAGAAAAAATATGGTGTCAAAATCCCAAATGGGAGGATAATTTTTCATGTCCCGCCGGCGCCGACTGGGCTTCGAACCCACGAAATCTGGATTACCAGATCGACTGGGACAAAGATAGTGTAACAATGGGAATCGATAAACGCTGCCATTGACAGAAACAGATCGAAAGCGCCTACCTTGCTGCTGTCCGCCATGTTTTGCATGAGCCGGATCCGTGTGTCCTGCTGGCGAGTGATGTCTAGCTGGTAGGCGTGGTACTTGGCGTCCACACTCAGGCTGCGGTTGTCGAAGTGCTCTAGGAGGTGGTCAATGCAGGCGCGGGTGCGGCCAATGTCCAGACGGGCCTCTCTGCCTCCGACCTGCGGAGAACGGGGCACCCAATTAGATCTTGTTATTTAAAAACCGACCTCAGTAGCTTGATCGATAAGGCGGCGGACTTGTAACCTGGAGGTCGGTGGTTCAAGTCCCGGATTCAGCAAAGATTTAGTAAAGCTAGTTTGAGTAGATGCGACATCGCGAAAGTGATTAACACATGTATGATAACTATGATTATTTAAAATGATATAATTTTAGAATAGAAATGTTCAGTATATTTATAATAAAACAACACAACATGAAGAACATCTTACAAGTAAAAGATTTCTTCCAATTTTTCAGAGGTTGGGAGAGTTCCTCTAATACTCACAGCATTACCTCTCTGTATAGGGTTCTAGGTGATGAGACTAGGAACCACAAAGGGTTCCTAGTCTCATCTGTGAACCTCTGGAACTCCGTACCCTATCCAACCCTTAACTCATTATCTGAATACTCCTTTAAAGCAAAGCTTACTGAAGCAGTTGGCAACCACTCCTTAAGCCTTTAAAATCCCAATCCCTCTAACCACTCCTTCCTCTCTCCTTTTTACTCATGCTAGGTGTGAATGTGTGTGTGTATGGATACCTTTTTTATTTTATATTTTTATACCTTATTAATTGTAATACTTGTATATTATGTTATTTATTTAAATAAATAAAGAGGTGCTATATTAAACTGTTAGCGTAATGGGACTTCCTGTCTCGAGCCGACAGTCTAAATACAGCACTACTATACTATACTATACTATATAGCAATTGCAATACGCTGGATGAGGCAATGCCGTGATCGGATGTCTCCGGACACACGGGTCAACAGAGTTCCTATTCTGTTGATTATTTTTCTGGCTTCTTCTGCCCATGGACCAGGAGTTTCTACTGAAAATGCAGCAGAGTGGAAGTTCTGCTTGATCAAACGTTAATCAGGGAGAAGACCAGTGTCTCGCTAGAGGACTATAAACAGAGAACGGCCTAGCCAATCCTAACAAGCCAGACTAGCTCGCAGTTTCCCAAGGGTTTAATAGCTTTTAAAGAAAACCCAAGTTCCAAGATGGTTGATCACACTTAGAAAATTTTAATGTGGTTGCAGGTGAGCTAACTTTAAACTAAAGCTAATCGAGCGCGCGATTAGCTCAGTGGTTAAGCACTCGCTTGCCATGCGGAAGGTCCGGGTTCGATCCCCCGTGCGACAAAAATTTGTATTCTTAGTTTGGTTACAATTGTTTGTAAGGGATACCTTCCGGTGCGCTCGTGTTGACCCGAGCACCTAATTGGGAAGTATTGTGTCAAACACAGACCACAACGTCTACAGTAGCTCCTGTTTCATGGCTTCGAAATAAAAACGGCTGTGAAACACTATATTTAAAAAAGAAAAGAAAAAAAATATCATCAATGTGGAAGTAGAGTGCAAGAACCAACCAACCTCACCCGAGGGGAAGAAGTTGACCGATGCCGACCCCACATAGGTGGGGAAAAATCAAAGAATAAGATCAACACAGATTTTTTTCTCCAAATACTTAAAATAGCTTTATAAAAAAAAATCTCCACCATCAGGAACTAAACCCAAATCTACTAGGCACAATTTCGTTTTACAAAACAAAATACTGACCTCAAGCTCTGACCTAATCTCTTGGCATCGATTACCGGTATATCCCAACGTCCAAATAAACATGGATCCATATTATTTTGCAAACATATTTATAATTGAAATAAACATACAAGATCTTGGTAGTGTTTTATTCCCATTTAATAGCATACAGTTCCATTTAGTTTCAACGATATATAGGTTATTATTTTCGCTGTTTTGCTCTCCGCGAAATCTTGCCAAAAACATAAAATTCGCGCTCTAATGACAAAAACTCACTTTTCTTTATTTTTTTAAATAAACCATCTCTCTCTCTCTCTCTCTCTCTCTTGGATTAATTTCAAACCACACCAAGTACTAAAGAATAGATATCCTCAACGCTACGCACCCACATCTAACTTTTAGTCTATGTTTAACATAATAAAATCGAGAAAATGAAGAAAAGATCTGTAAGATGACCTTTAACACCGAGAATCAATGGGATTGGAAGCGAAAAAATTCTATCGAAGTTTTGTTTGATCTTTATTCCAACAAAGATTTTCTCAATTTCCTGAGTCGAAGGTCATGTGATTCGCAGTGAAAATTCTCGATCAAAGTACACTTCACAAGTGTACAAGAGTGCATACTGCACTAATGCATATAGTGCAGAAACATTTCTGTTTACATCGTAATGCTACAATATGTACATTCAAAATCCTGTGCTCATATTATATTCACGAATCCTAATGTTATTTACGAGTACACTATCCTGTACCTTCTCATATTGTATGTATTTTTAAACATATTATTTAGATATTTATCTACATAGTTTCATGTTATTTACACCTACAGGAACGACGTGCAACAGCGCATTCAATTTCTCAAGTATGCGTGTTAAAAGTATTAAAAATAATGCAGTTTTGGACTTATTCCACGAGATATCCAGGCAGCGGTAGAGCCTCTCTTTCTCTTTGCAACACTTGTGTCCAACAAGCAGTGAGAAAAGTTACCTTCTGTATGATGTTATTGAAAACCAAAATTATAAGCACATATGGTGATTCGAAGCAAGAAGCAAGGTGATCTGCCCTGTGAACTACCCGGTCACCACATATGTCACCAACACTGATGTAAACTGTCAATGCATGTCCCTAGCGCCGACAGGGTCAGAAGTTGACTGGGGGAGGGTTTACCCACCGACAAAAGTCAAAGTGCAAAATAATTAACGATTGCAATGGTTCACTTACACACAGACAAATTGAGCGGAGCTATGAAAAACTAGCGGGGTCCACTCATTAGAAACTAGAAGATTGATGTTCTGATAGAAGTGAGAAAGAGAAATAGGGAAGAAGAGAGAGAGAGAGAGAAAAGGGGGAGGGTTGGGCAGATCAGAAGATAAATTAAAAGAAACAGAAAAACATGAATCGTGCGTTAGCTAAAATTTAACACTACATCGCCCCCTGAATCAACCCTTCCCCCGGAGTCTGTGCAAATTTGCCGGGACCCGGTGCCAAAAAAACGGAAGAAAAAAGATCGTCTGCTCGTATTTTTTGTATTCATCTTACGTCATTTAGTTTTTCTTTATGATAATTGATTAAAAGAAATTGAATACTATGGGGAGGGGGAGGGACAACCCGTGGGAGAGTGGACAATACACTGCCTGTGTCTTGTAGCTCTAAATGATGCTGGACTTGATACAGCGAACACACACGATAACAGATGTGGAGATAAAATCTAGTGCTGAAGCCAATGGGAAGATCTGAAGGGATCAAAATCAAAGTAGAGACTGGAGTATCCATCATGGCTTTATAAGATCAAGTCACAAGGAACTGTGTAAATATTTAGCATGTCTATATTTGTCTATTTAAGAGGCAGAGTCTGATGAATACACCTGAAAATACGAACGAAGATAGTCTACCACCAAATGGTGAAGACAATACGGAAATTTGAAGGGATCAATTCAAAGATATGGCCTTACATAATAACGTAACAGCAACTTTATCAACTTCAGTGGTAGATGGGATGTCGGATGACAGACCACTATGGAAACATACGTACACTAGCATGACAAAATACAGATGGATATTATTAAGTGATGAATCCAATAGAGAATGTGAAAGTTCATGTCCAAGCCAAAATTTAGATGAGTATCTCTATAACGAGTCCAATGTTAAATCTACATTACACTCTGGTACAAAATGCTGGACAACCTGTAGTATACGCTTGATAGATTATTTCATATTATTTCTTTTAATTTAATGTTGTTCTTTAATTGTTTAATTAGGATAACTACGCAGAAAAATGTATGTCCGAAAATTTCAATGGTCTCAGGATCTTAGTTACTAAAGTTTGTATGCTGAAACTTCCTCATTCAGCTATCATTTATTTTTAGCTAATTGTACTAATTTTTGAGTGGGGCTTCCTTTTGTAACCACGAAGTGGTGTTTTTGGAATAAACTCCACTGGATACGAATCTGGAATTCTCTCCACACGTTTTACTGACGATAAAAATATGTTTGATAATCTTTGTCTTCTGATGGGATTCGAACTCCTGACCTTTCATTTCTTGGCACGAACTTCATACAGACGTGGGAGTTTTGAAGATAAAATTACAGACCTCTGTTTTTCTATAGTATTGTACATAATAAAATTTGTATATCTGTTCGAAGATACGTGTGGGTCTACATCTTATTGCAATCATTTCTAATAAACGACCCTTAGTGCTCACCTCACTCAGCCTCGGTCGGGCCGGGAATGTCGAACATAACGAAGGTTAGAATTTGAGTGTTCGACCACTAACTTCGATAACTTCGCTGAAACTGTTCTCGTAAGATCAGGAAACTTAACTTCCAGGTGTATTGAAAAAGCCTTTGATCACTCTACTGTCGAACCTATTCTTTTTCTTATGTTCTTTGTAAGTTTGACATCTAATATCTTACTATACGTTAGCGTCGAGTACTGGTTCTAAACACAGAGGAAGGAGCTGTATAAATTCGGAAAAGTACTGGAAATTTATTCATATGTGATAGAAGCTAAAGAAAAAGATACTAGTAAGTATGTAACTTGTTGTAGCCAACTTGGCTACAGCTGGAGGGGGGAATGATGGTCTCCAATCAAATCTATTTCAATATTGGCTCGTCCTGAACCACATATTTATATGTGGGATCAACCATCGCGCATCGTGAGAACTTGGACTTTTTCTTTATAAGTTATTAAACCCTTAGGAAACTGCAAGCTAGTGTGGCTTGTAGGGGTTGTCTAGTCAGTTTCTATTTATAGTTCTCTAGCGAGACACTGGTCTTCTCCTTGTTTAACGTCCCCCAGCCAGAAATATGTAAGTAATTCATACTAGTATGTAAGTAATCATACTAGTATGTAAGTAATTTCATACTAGTATGTAGTATTTCATATAGTATAAGTGATTCATACTAACTATGTACAATTGTACATATGTCGTAGACTCACTAGAAAATTAGGCAAAAAGTTAAGGCTCTTTCTATGTCAATTGTAGAATGTGCTAACCGAGCCAGCAACGTCAGTAGCTCGAGCGATAAAGCGGCAGACTTGTAACCTAATGTTCGGCGGTTCCAATACCAAATATGCAACTATTATAGTAAGACGAATTTGAGTAATTGTGAAAACAAATAAATAACTAACTTAGGTGAGGTTACAAAACATCAAACAGGCTTAGGCTTATTAGTACAGAGCCTGATTTTTGCAATTAACCCTCATTGCCTTGTTTTCTTTTTCCAATAAGACTCAAAAGATACTGACAGAAATATTACCTAAATACGTACCAATATTTAACAAACCCAGGGGAAACACTTGACAAACTCCATCACAAAACCACGAGAAAAACAGCACTAGCAAAACACGTTGTTGAGAAAAACACGAAACCACAGGGAGAGCGTCTCGAATCCACACACACCAGAAGCACACGAGAGCAAAAAATAAACACTCTAATTAAAAATTAAAAATCCTATTTATAAAAATTAAAATCCATGAATCGCCGCGACATTATTCGTTTCTGCTCTTTTCGTACGTTTATTAAAAAAATAATTCAATTTTAAAATTCTGCGCTCGGCAAGATTTTCAGTGTGAAAGAGAGAGAGGCGCAAAAAGGAGAGGGCAGACGACTTCGGGATTCTTAAAATATACCGCATTCGGTGTACATGAGAGCAGGGACCGGGATGTATCCAGGGCGGAGATGGGGCCATTTCAGTACTGTATGAATTCACCTAACCACAACAAAATATCTGTATGAATTCACTAAAAAACTCTATGACTTCACATAACCACAACAAAAAATCATAGTTATTGTGCCCTAAAAACCACGAGTTTCTTTACTTCAGTTGTTATATTGAGATACCCTGATTCAATATTCTAAAAAATATGAAGAAAATCTGTAAGAAAGGCAAGAAATGCAGAGAAAAAAATCTGGTGTGACACCACACGACTTTCCTTATCACAGCCACTGGTGACTCAACGGTAACCGGTAACTAAAAATCAATGTCAAATTCGTAATCAGACATTGGATTTGATATGTCACAACCACCATCAAGTAGGAATAGTAAAAAAGTTAGTCCTAGGGGACCCCCCCAAAATACCGGTAAATTGGGGGCGGATTCCAAAAGTTCAAGATATCAAAAATGATCAACATAGATCCCTATTATTTATATTTATTACATAATATGAAACCAGACTGCCATACGAGTCTATTAGCCCTGTGCGCACTGAGCACTACTGGTACCTGAGGTTTGAACGGCGAGGTTTTTGTTCCAATCACGGTAAAATATTATGGTCAAATTTCCAATCCTAACTCTGAAAAAGTCTGAAAAAGATTTTCAATAAATTGTTTTAAATCATGCTACTGAATTTCGATTATCTGAGCTCCAGAGCTCTTATATCGTGGTACAACTATTCCGAACAAGCCAGATATATCAGCTAGCATTCGCCCAGCGCCTAAATAAATCAAGTATTTATTTAAGTATTGTCTATTCTTCCAGTTTTCTAGCATATCTTTTTCTGTTGAATTTGAAAGGACACGGAATTAGGGTGGGACATCAGAGTGTTGGGTAATGAATGTTTACAGTCCATTGTAATTTTTGCAAGAAAGAGATTACAAAGAATTTGACAGAGATTGCCACAGGCAAATAACCATGCCTTTATTTAGACTTATTGTCTATTTTCTTTTTTTACTTTTTATATTTATCATTGTTTTGTTTTTTTCTTGTTTTAATATTATACGTTACCTGTACTTTGTCTCAATAAAGCTTAAAAAAAAAACTAGAAATCAAACCAGAATCAGCAACCAGACTCACCTTCTCCACGAGCTTGAAGAAGCGCTGACACACAGTTCGGAACAACTCGTTCATCTTCGTCAACTTGCCGAGCTTGTCTTCAATGAGTGAGTCCTGCTGCTGCCGCTTGCTCAGCAATAGATCCAGCAGATCCAACTCTATGCTCAAGGTCACACTCAGCTCGATGGATGCTGACGTAGTGTTTACTGAGCTTGAGTCTTGCGCTGATCGTAACAGAGAGCGCGAGGTATTTGTCGTTCAGGTTCGACAGTTTCCGGTCGATATCGGCTCGGAGCTCGGGACGAATGTTGGTCGGAATGTCGGCGATGATGTTTGTAATGTCCTCTTTGCGCTCCTAGAAATAAAACAGGTAAGAACATACATTGTCAATCAGGTTGATGAAAATATTGTAAATAGATATCCAATGTGCCAAGTATGAAGAAAAAATATGAATTTTTACTAATTTTTAAAGTCAATGCAATTATTTATTAGCAAGCAATATAGTTCAACGTCACAATAACCGACCACAATAAATACATAAAAAGAAATAACGCAGATCGACCCAAAATCACTCCGCGATCGACCGATCGATCGCGATCGACTGGTTGGGCCCTGGTCTATTGGGTCTGTGGAGGGGTGGGAGGTTTTAGTGTTTTGTAATCGGTTGTAGGGAAGGCTAGAGAACCATGGGATCCGGGGCTCTCCTCTCTTACAGGGGACAGACCCGGTTCTCAAGGTTAGGCCTTCCATTTTCACATAACCAGGCTTCTGACATGGCGGCAGTATCCATAAGTATGCTGCCGTCTTGGGCTTGGTATCTCTATTAAAAAGGTTTTTCCTACTTCCTCTCCACAGGCCTGAGGCCCATTCTGTGTCAAAAAAAGCAATAATTCACCAAGTTCCAAGTTGAGAGAATGTACATCTCAACAAACATTCGGAAGAGTCACAAATGTAATATACATAGATATTTAATATACCTCTAGATCCTGCGAATACTGCACATGAGAATCAAAAAACTGCCTGGCTAACGCTAATCCTGAGCCCATGTCTTGATGCCCGTTGACGAAATTTTCGACATCTGTAGTCAACCAGGATAAAACCTAAAAGGAAAAAATAATATTATTAGTATTGTCATAACTATTTGACTCAGAGAAGGTACAAAATTATTTAAATCATTTGTTTAGTGCGTAAATGGATAGTTAAAAATTAGCTAAAAGGAACAAGGTCATATATCATAAAATCATGCAATTTTTCCGTTACTAGGTAAACAAAATAACTTATATGTAAAACACAACAGCCATAGGGATTGGTCTCTTTTATATAATAGACTTTTGAGGCAGATGTAAAGCAATAGATGAAAATGTCAAAGCTGAAGTATATGTATAATTTGTTGTTTACAAACTATCGTAGTTGAGCATGAGAATATCCATAGAGGATTTAAATCAATTGTCAATGGATAGAAGCAAAAACAAGATAAACAACTACTGTAGATACATGGGTAGGCCAAACATTGGAACGGAGTAAAAAATATTTTTTTTTTTTTACAAAAACGAACACAATATTTCCGATTTCTAATATTCAAAATTTCTCGGAAGTAATGTAAAAGCTTCAAAACAAAAGCTGTATAATAGCTTCATTACTTACTACAAATACATATTAAACACAATCCTTGGTCCTTCAAACGTCAACATACAAGGATAGATAGATTAGAAAGCAGGAACTATAGAATATACCTAGATAAAAAAATCTGATTAGTAAGAAAGTCTGATTTCTTTGGAAGTCACCAAATTCTTCTAACACGAATAGTTTAAAAAATAAAAAAAAGTGACTTCCAAAGAACATAAGGACATTCCAGTGTTAGAAAACAAAAGCGAGACGCTACTTACATGCTGATAACACTCAAGAAAGCGTTTAAGCGGTTTGGTCGTGTAGAGCCGCGCGCTATTCACCTCTGATATGCTCTGGCGGTTGAGCCGCTCCTGAGGTATTTGTCCGGGCGACACTTTGGTTGGACTAGTCGGGTGTTCTGGTTGAGGAATTTTGCTGACAAATGTTTTGGTAGTTGGCGATTTCTGGGGCAGATTCTGTTGTTTTTCCTCATCAAGTTTCTGCTTCTTCCTCTCTTCTTCTAGCTGAACTATCACCTCAAGGTCACGCAGTCTTTGCTTTTCTTTTTCCTTTTCTATTTCTTTCAATTCCTCTATTTGTTTGCGCAGCTCACTTTCTTTTTCTTTTCTCAGTTCTTCCTTGTGCTTTTTTAAGAGTTCCTCGTTCTGTTTTCTTTCTTTTTCCAAAAGCTCTCGTTCTTTCTTTATTCGATCCAGTTCTTCTTGCTGTTTCCTATCTTCCTCAAAGACTCTCTGTCTGTGAGCTTCTCGCTCTTTTTGTAATTGCTCTTCTATTTCTTTAACCTTTCGTATTCGTTCTGCTTCTCGTTTGTCTTGGTCTTCCTTTTGCTTGCGTTCTCTTTCAATTTTTATTTCAAATTCTCTCTCTTTTTGTATCCTTTCTTGTTCGAGTTTCTCGCTTGCTTCTCTTTGCTTTCGTAATCTCTCCTTTTCCAACTGTTCTTTTAGTTCCTTTTCTCTTTGTCGCCTTTCTTTCTCGAGCAGTTCTTCAGTTTTTCTTAGCCTTTGTATTCTTTCTTCTTCTAATTTATCATCAAGTTCTTTTTGTTTTCTTCGTTTTTCTCTTTCAAGTTCTTCCTCAGCTTCCTTTTCTTTGCGTATTCGCTCAAGCTTTAGTTTATCTTGAAGCTCTTTTTCTTTTTTTCTTCTTTCCTCTTCTAATATTTCTTCCATTTCTCTTTGTTTTCGAATTTTTTCTTGCTCTATTTTCTCTTCAGCTTCTTTTTCTTTGCGTTGTCTCTCTTTTTCTAGTCGTTCGTGTATTTCTTTTTCTTTACGTTTTCGTTCAATTTCCATTTGTTCTTCTGTTTCTTTCTGTTTTTGTAACCTCTCTTCTTCCAGTTTTTCTTCCATTTCTTTTAATCTTCTTCTTTTTTCTTCCTCTAGTGTCTTATCAAGTGTCTTCTGTTGCTCTAGTATTCGCTCCCGTTCTTCAATTTCTCGCTTTCTTCTTACATCTTCTTGTCTAGATTGTTCTTCGATTTCTTTTTCAAGTCTTTCTTTTTCGAGTTTAGCTTCAATTTCTTTCTTTAGCTTTTCTCTTTCGACTTTACTTTGCTCTTCTCTTTCTTTCAATAATTGTATCTCATGTTTTCGCTTCAACTCTTGTTCTAATTCTTTTAATTTGTCTAAATCTTCTTTTCGTTTATGTTCTCTTTCTTCTTCTTCTTTGACTCGTTTGATTTCTTCTTCGAATTTTTCTTTTTCTCGACGATATCTTTCGCGCTCTTCTTCCTCTTCTCTGTGTTTTCTTTCTAACTCTTCCTTTACTTCACGTTCTCTTTCTTCTTCACGTTTGATTTTTCTATCTCTTCAAGACGTTCCTTTTCTCTTTTCCTATGAACAGACAGAAAGGGTGTCATGAATGGTTTAGAACTTTAGAAAGTAGGTATAAAAGCGAACTGCTAATATACACATCTTCCAATAATTACATAAATAGATATTTTACTAGATACATATTTTATGCTACATTGAAATTGTATTTGACTGTGGAAAACTATTCATACAGTCTTCACCTATGTGAATGGATAAAAGTGTCAGTGGCACTTTCAGAACTTACCTTTCCAGTTCTTTCTCCTTCTCGTACTCCTGTTCGGCTCTGAGTTTCTCTCCTCTCGCTCTCTCTGTTTCTCCAGCTCCCTCTGTCTCAACTTCTGCTTTCTCGTCTCTATCTCCTGCGTTCTCCGATCTGACTCTATCTCAACTGCCTCTGCTTCGCTTTTGATTCTCAAAAGTTCCTCTTCGTATTTTCGTTGCGTTTTTAACTGCTCAAGTTTTTGTAGTTCGATCTGTTTGAGTCGTTCGAGGTTTCGAATCTTTTCGATTTCTTGTTTCCTGAAATAAGATAAATCAGATAATTGTTAAATTGCCAATCGAACATCTAAGTTGATGCAGTTAGAGCAACATTTAAAAACGTTTGAGAATTGAAAATAAAAAATCCACTCAATGATTGGTTCATTTCTTACAATAGAAACGAGATGTACATTGTACATACTGTGCTACTATCAGTGAAAAATAATATTATATAAAAAAAAATCAAGACCCAGAGATACACTGTTACTACAATAAAAAGTGGTGGCATATCTTAATAGTTAGCACAAATTAAATAAATTCAACAGAAAAATTTTAGTACACAAAAACAGATTTGCTTTAATGCACAATGCAGGTGCATAGTGGCATACTCATATATTCCATGTTATCCTTTCATGCACTAATTTACAGTAGTTACTTTTAAACCTCTTCAGCACAATGTACAAGACTCACGAATCTTAAGACAGACTTAAGACTTTGATGATCACATATTCAATTTTATCGATGACAAAAAAAAATTCCGTACACAGTGCATGACTTCTAAAAAACAGTCAAGTCTTACAACACCAACAACACGAGAACGAAACTTTTTATATCACATAACTATTATCCTTTGCTCGGTATCAAACCTACAATCCCCGGGAAAATATTGAACACTATAAACACTCCCGACCAGTGACAAATGTGCCGTGAACAGAAATTCAGCACAAAACCAGACGAGAAAAAATATCTCCGATCTACTTGAAAATAACACACACGGGGCAGCTATAGTGCCCCAAATTGGAGTGCATGCCAAAAAGAGAAGAAACATAAACACCTTGCTCGAGGAAATTGAATTGTATGAATTTTGGCATAATTTTCATTCTCTTTCTTAGCGTTCGCGTTAATTAAACACACCTATGCACCGGCATGTTGGAGTTGTGGAAATAATTAAATGTATGAAGAATCGGGTGTACAACACATTGCATAAGACAAATAATATAAAAATTAAACGGCACATGCAAGATAATAAAAACAGACGAGATACTGTAGGCCGGTGGCGCCGAGTTCAGGCCCGAAATACTGTGCGGCAATGCCTCATTATGTAATGTGTAGAAAAAATATGTGTAGGGTTATGTTGGTGAGAGAGAATTAATAATTCACTTGAAAAATCCTCTCAGGAAATGCACTTGTTTTGTATGAGTAGGTATAGGTTCTAATTTGAGCTACTTCGGTCCAATAATAAAATTGTTTTCATTTAACTCAGTTAATAATAATAACACTTTTTAGTGGTAAGTAACCACCAGGCGAGGTTAATGCTTAAAGCATTTTCTACCACCTAACCCTCAGTTTTATTATTTTGAGGTCAAAAATTGAAATTAACGAGGAAAAATTCATGCACTAGGTGGGATTCGAACCAACGAATCAAAACTTTACCTGGATTACCAGGCTAGCGCGTTAGCCACTTGATTACCAGTTTAAACTCACCTCAGTATTACGTTTTCCTGAATTAACTCACCTCAGTATTTCCTTCTCCCGATTCATTTCACCTCAGTAGTTCGTTTTCCTGATTCAACTTACCTCAGTAGTTCGTTTTCCTGACTCAACTCACCTCAGTAGTTCGTTCTCCCGATTCAACTCACCTCAGTAGTTCGTTTTCCTGATTCAACTCACCTCAGTAGTTCGTTCTCCCGATTCAACTCACCTCAGTAGTTCCTTTTCCCGATTCAACTCACCTCAGTAGTTCCTTCTCCCGATTCAACTCACCTCAGTAGTTCGTTCTCCCGGATCAACTCACCTCAGTCGTTCGTTCTCCCGGATCAACTCACCTCAGTAGTTCGTTTTCCTGAATCAACTCACCTCAGTAGTTCATTCTCCCAATTCAACTCACCTCAGTAGTTCGTTCTCCCCGATTCAACTCACCTCAGTAGTTCGTTCTCCCGGATCAACTCACCTCAGTCGTTCGTTCTCCCGGATCAACTCACCTCAGTAGTTCGTTTTGCTGATTCAACTTACCTCAGTAGTTCGTTTTCCTGACTCAACTCACCTCAGTAGTTCGTTCTCCCGATTCAACTCACCTCAGTAGTTCGTTTTCCTGATTCAACTCACCTCAGTAGTTCGTTCTCCCGGATCAACTCACCTCAGTAGTTACTTCTCCCGATTCAACTCACCTCAGTAGTTCGTTCTCCCGATTCAACTCACCTCAGTACGTGAGTCAGTAGTTCGTTCTCCCGGATCAACTCACCTCAGTATTTCCTTCTCCCGATTCAACTCACCTCAGTAGTTCGTTCTCCCGAATCAACTCACCTCAGTAGTTCCTTCTCCCGATTCAACTCACCTCAGTAGTTCGTTTTCCCGATTCAACTCACCTCAGTAGTTCGTTTTCCCGATTCAACTCACCTCAGTAGTTCCTTCTCCTGAATCAACTCACCTCAGTAATTCCTTCTCCTGATTCAACTCACCTCAGTAGTTCGTTCTCCTGATTCAACTCACCTCAGTAGTTCGTTCTCCCGGATCAACTGACCTCAGTAGTTCGTCCTCCTGATTCAACTCACCTCAGTAGTTCGTTCTCCCGATTCAACTCACCTCAGTAGTTCGTTCTCCCGGATCAACTCACCTCAGTAGTTCGTTCTCCTGATTCAACTCACCTCAGTAGATCGTTCTCCTGATTCAACTCACCTCAGTAGTTCGTTCTCCCGGATCAACTCCAGGCGCCTCTGTGTCTCCCGCGCCAGCACCACCTCCTCCCCCCCACTCCTCTCCCTCAACTCTGTCTCCACGATGGTCTGCCTCCGCGTCTCCGTCTCAACCCTCTGCCTGCGGAGCTCTGTGTCCAGGGTGAACCTGGAAGTGACCGACACGCCACGGACGTTAAACATGGTGTAACATATCGTCTTGCTGGGGGACGATTAACAGGGAGTAACATATCGTCTTGCTGGGGGACGTTAAACAGGGAGTAACATATCGTCTTGCTGGGGGACGTTAAACAGGGAGTAACATATCGTCTTGCTGGGGGACGTTAAACAGGGAGTAACATATCGTCTTGCTGGGGGACGATAAACAGGGAGTAACATATCGTCTTGCTGGGGGACGTTAAACAGGGAGTAACATATCGTCTTGCTGGGGGACGTTAAACAGGGAGTAACATATCGTCTTGCTGGGGGACGTTAAACAGGGAGAAGACCAGTGTCCCGCTAGAGGACTATAAACAGAGAACAGACTAGCTAACCCTCATAAGCCAGGCTAGCTTGCAGTTTACTAAGGGTTTAATGGCTTATAAAGAAAAGTCTATGTCCTCATGATGGTTGATCGCACATAGAAATATTATTATTATTATATAATTCTTTATTAGATACAAAATGACATTATGTACATATAAATAATAATTTTAACAGTGAAAAAATGAAAAAAACAATATATAAAATAAAAATGAAAAAGTATAGAAAATATTTGAAAACATATGTCCTAACTAAAGGGCGGGGTTATTGCCTATGGCAATCTCTTCCACCCAACCCTTATGTTCAGGACGAGCCAACTTTGAAATAAGTTGGCTGGAGACCATCACTCACCCCTCCAGCTGTAGCCAAGCTGGCTACAACAAGAACAACATAGAGTAACATATATTATGACCGGGAGATGGTCCTACCAGGTCCCTACTCATAGTACTCATGTATATTAATATAAGTGAGCAGGTACCTGGCAAGCGCATCTCGAGCCTGCCATTACTTGTTTATAATAATAGTACTCTACAGTGGAAGGTAACCAGAAGGCGAGGCTATTGCTTAAAACATTTTTGAACACCTAACTCTTCAAGAATAAAAGTTTTTTCAAGTTCCTGATACCCATCTCACAAAATAATAGCTTCCGTATTGGATAGCTTTTTTCTATCCTGTATTTCTTCGCTTTTTAAAGAAACTAATTGGGTTGATTCTTCATTCTGCCTTCTTCATTCTGTATGTTATAAGACATAACACTTTCCGTGCCGGAGACTCATTTTGAAATTATTGCCCAGTGCCGTAGCGATATTTGGCCGGTGTTACCAAATGGTAATATTTTTATTTATTTATTTAGAAACTCTTTATTAGCAGAACATATATACAGACAAACAATGGTAAAAATTAAATATAAAATTGACAGTATTAATAATATAAACAAGAAAAAAATAAATAAAATATATACATATGTCCTAACTAAAGGGCGGGGTTATTGCCTATGGCAATCTCTTCCACCCAACCCTTAAAGTTTCCCTATCTAGATTATCAAGTATTAAATAAAATAAAATAATAATAAATAAATAAAAATATGTACATGGATATATATAATTATATACAAAAAAAAAAGGATTTATATATAATATATATAAATGTAAGAAAAAAAAAAAAAAAAAATCAATTTTCCAAGAAATGTTCCTTCGTCAAACCTTTAAATGCCAAGCGATTTTCCAAGGTTCTAAGTTCATCAGGCAATTGATTCCAGGATCGAACAGCATTAACTATAAAACTATTACCCATATGGTTTGTGTGATGAGGTGGAATGGAGAGATGAGTGGAGCGAGTGTTATGGCTATGAAATGAAGAAAGTGAGTGAATTGATGAATGAAGATATGGAGGTGAAGCCTCCTTCATTATTTTCCATAGTAAGCCCAATCTCTGGTGTTCTAACCTCTTATCGATTGGTAGCCATTGAAGAATTCGTCGATTTGCTGAAACATGATCGAATTTCTTCAACCCAAAAATGTATCGAACACAAGCATTCTGATACGTTTGAAGTTTTTTAAGTAGGTTCCCAGTGATATTTGACATAGCAGCTCCAGCATATTCAATTAAAGGAAATATAAGAGAAGTACACAGGAGCCGCTTTGTCTTGCGGGGCAAAAACCTTTGCAAACGTTTCAGGGAATGAAACTTTCGATACACTTTTTTACCAATGTGAATAACCTGAGAGTTCCATTGAAGATCTGCATCAAAAAGTAAACCAAGATATTTTATACAAGAGGAAAATGGGATTGCTTCAGAGTTGAAAATGATGGGAGGTATATGGGACTGAGATACCCGATGTAATAGTGGTTGAGACCCTATAATGATGGATTGAAACTTTTTTGGATTTGGGATTATACCATGGTTTTGAGTCCAGGCCTTTAAAGCATTAAGATCTGTATTCATCTTGAAAATAGCTTCATTGATATCATCCACATAAGTTTCAATGTAGAGTTTGTAAGTCGTCAGCATATAGATGATATTTACAGTATTTAAAAATTGACGATATATCGTTGATAAATATTGAAAATAATAGTGGCCCTAAGATACTGCCTTGAGGTACCCCTGTATTGATAGGAAGTAAGCAAGAGCTTGAATCTTGGTTAAAAACATACTGCTGACGACCCCGTAAATAGGTATTAAACCAATGAAGTACAATAGGTGAAAAATTGAAATGTTTTGAGAGCTTAGTGAGAAGTATATCAAAATCAACCGAATCAAAAGCTTTACTAAAGTCTGATAGTAGTAGGATAGTAACTTTAGTATTATCCATACTTTTGCGTATATCATCAGTAACTTTAATCAGAGCAGTAGTTGTGCTGTGACCCGATCGAAACCCAGATTGATAAGGATTAAACAGGTTGTTGGAATTTGAAAAGTTTATTATTTGATGATGAACTACTTTCTCAAGGACTTTCGATAATACGGGGAGAAGAGATATAGGCCTGAAATTGTTTAATCCTGTAGGTTTGGATATTTTGGGTAAAGGAAGAACACGACCGATTTTCCATTGTGTAGGAAACTTACCCGAACGAAGAGAGGAATTGATAATGTGGGTCAAAGGGATCACAATGAAATCCAAAATTAATTTCAAAAACTTTATCGAAAGACCATCATTGCCAGATGCGTTTGATTTAATAGAACTGGTAATACCGGCACAGGCTTGAATTTTTTTTGAAGTTTTTCTTGTTCTGTGCCGGTGTTACCATTTGGTAACTCTATTTGGTAACCAGTGTTACCAAAAGGTAACACCGGGGTCGAGAAGTAGATGTCTTCGGTGTTACCAAACGGTAACACCATTTTCCTGAACAGGTGTTACCAAATGGTAACACCGGCACGGAAAGTGTTAAGTTATGCATAAACTAAAGAGGGGAACGTTTTTTGTCCAAACGAATTAAATAGCTCACTACATTATGGTGTGTGATGAGGAAGATTATCGGTCGGTTTGCATCATCCTGAGAAGAGAACACCTTTGCGTCATTACGACAGTATTCGTTCTAATATCAGCATTAACAATCAAATTCTAAGAGGGGGAGTGTAATGTTGGGACTTAGAAAAAAATATATTCTCCCATGCATCCTCACCGAAATAAGACCACTACATCACTTTCTATTCTGTAAGATAAGGAAAAAAAACACTGCCAATTATGGACACAATACTTCCTCGTGATTGCTTCACATTGTAAACACGTGCCAATTTTGAGATTTTATAGAAAATTACTTGTATCTCCAAAACGGCTCAACCGATTTTCTTCAAATTTGATTTATATGATATAATATCGTTTTTTATACATTCTAAATTCCACAAAAAATTCTGTATCGGCAAGTCGTGGTCCTTATTTTTTTACTTTTTTGTCCAAAATTTCGGATTTTCTTAAATATCAGAGTCAAATTATAATTAATTTAAAAATAAATATAAATGACCTATGTAAAACAATAATATCCATATTCTTACAAAATTTCATCGAAATCGGGTGTACCGTTCACGAGATATAAGCGTTTAAGTAAAAAGTTAGTGGTCAGGCGCATGGTCTCTTTCACCCAGAACCGCTGATATGAATTCGATGAATTTAAAATGGGACCATCTACGGAATGTCTCCTAGATGTGTGCAAAATTTTATCAAAATCGGTCGAGTAGTTTCCGAAATTTGCGCGTTACAAGGAATCGTTTTAACAGACCGACGGACCGACAGACCGACAGACGGACACAAAACCAAATTTACTCAGTAGGTTATGGAACGTCCAGAAATATGAAAAAAATTGAAATCGGAGCAAAAAAATATTTTTTTTTTACAAAAACGAACACAATACTTCCGATTTCTAATATTAGAAATTTCTCGGAAGTAATACAAAAATCGGTCTGTCTTACTAAAGGAAACCAAAATTCGCCTCACCTGCACTCCCTCTCGTAGCCGGGACTGGCCGGTACCGACGCGGAGTAAGCGTTGCGCACATAGTTCTCAAAGTCCTCCACACTGGGACTCAGAGCGCGGTGGATCTCCTGAATAGCCTCTTGGCTGGAGCTCAGCCGGCCGCGGGACGAACCCACCCGCCCATTCAGCCTCGGGGGGCTTTGCCAATCCCGGCGGGTCGGGTCGATTGGGCTGAGTCCATGACGGGTTGAATCCAGACCGTTCCTAGCGGGGCTAACTCTTCCGTTTCTTATAAGATCTTGCTTGTCGTATCTCGCATGATCAAGTCCATTTCCTAATCCACTCTTTCCGGGACTTCTGTCACTTCTTGACGGATCAAAGGTGTTTTCTCCCGGGACTGACTCTATCGTTTCTCGTCCGATCTATGCCATTGTGATGTATCGGGCTAAGTCTACTGTGACCTGTGAACTCTAGTCCGTGTCGGATAGGGCTGGGCCGGGAATCGAACGAGGAATAGCCGAGGTCGAAGCTGCGGCTCATGACCTCGTGATGGGGGTGGATGGGTTGGAACTCGTGACTGTGGGGAGTTAGCTGGGGGGTCAGGGACCTGCGAAAATACGTTTTCAAAATATTTAGACAAGTAAGTAAAATAAAGCATCAAACATATCTTTGATCTTTAACAGTGATTTTTGTTGGGATCGGTTATCCTATAACTAACACAAGGTATTACTCACCTATGATTTTTTTATATTTTTTTTTATTATCTAACGTTATTTTCAATTTCTATATTGAGGCGGGAGTTTCACACCCGACATTTCCGTAGGGAAATGTGAAGCTACTCACATAAAGATTGACCTTAACCACATTGAGGTTGTTGAATTGATGATAATGAGAACTCATGGGTGTAACTAGGTGAAACTCTTCTAGCAAACCAACGAACAATAGAATAGAATATACAATAGAATAGAATATAAAGATAATTGTATTTATCAGTGAAGATTTTACAATGGTGGTTGGCAGATGGTGGCAGGTGGTTCCTCAACGAACAATCCGTTGAGGAAAAGAATAACTCAAGGTATGACTCACCTGTGGAACTCCCTGACTCGCACCTCCCTGTCATACTCCTGGCTATGACTCATACTGGAGGGCAGAGTGGCATACTTGACTCACCTGTGGAACTCCCTGACTCGCACCTCCCTATCATACTCCTGGCTGTGATTCATACTGGAGGGCAGGGTGGCATACTTGACTCACCTGTGGAACTCCCTGACTCGCACCTCCCTGTCATACTCCTGGCTATGACTCATACTGGAGGGCAGGGTGGCATACTTGACTCGCCTGTGGAACTCCCTGTCATACTCCTGGCTATGACTCATACTGGAGGGCAGGGTGGCATACTTGACTCGCCTGTGGAACTCCCTGTCATACTCCTGGCTATGACTCATACTGGAGGGCAGGGTGGCATACTTGACTCACCTGTGGAACTCCCTGTCATACTCCTGGCTATGACTCATACTGGAGGGCAGGGTGGCATACTTGACTCACCTGTGGAACTCCCTGTCATACTCCTGGCTGCGAGTCATACTGGAGGGCAGGGTGGCATACTTGACTCACCTGTGGAACTCCCTGACGCGCACCTCCCTGTCATACTCCTGGCTATGACTCATACTGGAGGGCAAGGTGGCATACTTGACTCACCTGTGGAACTCCCTGTCATACTCCTGGCTATGACTCATACTGGAGGGCAGGGTGGCATACTTGACTCACCTGTGGAACTCCCTGACTCGCACCTCCCTGTCATACTCCTGGCTATGACTCATACTGGAGGGCAGGGTGGCATACTTGACTCACCTGTGGAACTCCCTGACTCGCACCTCCCTGTCATACTCCTGGCTATGGACTCATACTGGAGGGCAGGGTGGCATACTTGACTCACCTGTGGAACTCCCTGACTCGCACCTACCTGTCATACTCCTGGCTACGAGTCATACTGGAGGGCAAGGTGGCATACTTGACTCACCTGTGGAACTCCCTGTCATACTCCTGGCTACGAGTCATACTGGAGGGCAGAGTGGCTTACTTGACTCACCTGTGGAACTCTCTGACGCGCACCTCCCTGTCATACTCCTGGCTACGAGTCATACTGGAGGGCAAGGTGGCATACTTGACTCACCTGTGGAACTCCCTGTCATACTCCTGGCTACGAGTCATACTGGAGGGCAGGGTGGCATACTTGACTCACCTGTGGAACTCTCTGTCATACTCCTGGCTACGAGTCATACTGGAGGGCAGGGTGGCATACTTG
Source organism: Bactericera cockerelli (assembly GCA_024516035.1). NCBI lineage: Eukaryota > Metazoa > Arthropoda > Insecta > Hemiptera > Triozidae > Bactericera > Bactericera cockerelli. The sequence goes on from CM044959.1 coordinate 36,154,083, forward strand.
ACTCACCTGTGGAACTCTCTGACGCGCACCTCCCTGTCATACTCCTGGCTACGAGTCATACTGGAGGGCAAGGTGGCATACTTGACTCACCTGTGGAACTCCCTGTCATACTCCTGGCTACGAGTCATACTGAAGGGCAAGGTGGCATACTTGACTCACCTGTGGAACTCCCTGTCATACTCCTGGCTACGAGTCATACTGGAGGGCAAGGTGGCATACTTGACTCACCTGTGGAACTCCCTGTCATACTCCTGGCTACGAGTCATACTGAAGGGCAGGGTGGCATACTTGACTCACCTGTGGAACTCCCTGTCATACTCCTGGCTACGAGTCATACTGTAGGGCAGGGTGGCATACTTGACTCACCTGTGGAACTCCCTGACTCACACCCCCTGTCATACTCCTGGCTACGACTCAAACTGGAGGGCAGGGTGGCATACTTGACTCACCTGTGGAACTCCCTGTCATACTCCTGGCTACGACTCATACTGGAGGGCAGGGTGGCATACTTGACTCACCTGTGGAACTCTCTGACTCGCACCTCCCTGTCATACTCCTGGCTATGACTCATACTGGAGGGCAGGGTGGCATTACTTGACTCACCTGTGGAATTCCCTGTCATACTCCTGGCTATGACTCATACTGGAGGGCAGGGTGGCATACTTGACTCACCTGTGGAACTCTCTGACTCGCACCTCCCTGTCATACTCCTGGCTATGACTCATACTGGAGGGCAGGGTGGCATACTTGACTCACCTGTGGAATTCCCTGTTATACTCCTGGCTATGACTCATACTGGAGGGCAGGGTGGCATACTTGACTCACCTGTGGAACTCCCTGTCATACTCCTGGCTATGAGTCATACTGGAGGGCAGGGTGGCATACTTGACTCACCTGTGGAACTCCCTGTCATACTCCTGGCTACGAGTCATACTGGAGGGCAGGGTGGCATACTTGACTCACCTGTGGAACTCCCTGTCATACTCCTGGCTATGACTCATACTGGAGGGCAGGGTGGCGTACTTGACTCACCTGTGGAACTCCCTGTCATACTCCTGGCTATGACTCATACTGGAGGGCAGGGTGGCATACTTGACTCACCTGTGGAACTCCCTGTCATACTCCTGGCTATGAGTCATACTGGAGGGCAGGGTGGCATACTTGACTCACCTGTGGAACTCCCTGTCATACTCCTGGCTACGAGTCATACTGGAGGGCAGGGTGGCATACTTGACTCACCTGTGGAACTCCCTGTCATACTCCTGGCTATGACTCATACTGGAGGGCAGGGTGGCATACTTGACTCACCTGTGGAACTCCCTGTCATACTCCTGGCTATGACTCATACTGGAGGGCAGGGTGGCATACTTGACTCACCTGTGGAACTCCCTGACTCGCACCTCCCTGTCATACTCCTGGCTACGAGTCATACTGGAGGGCAGGGTGGCATACTTGCGGGCCAGGATGGGGTCCTGCGGGGGATGCGGGGTGGAGAGCTTCCTCACAATCAGGGAGTCCTGGTGTCGAGTCCAGGCGGAGTTGATGAGGGAGCGGAGCTGGTGGATGCTCTGCAGGACCTGGCGGATGCCTTCGCTCTGGAATAATTAGAATTATAGGATGAGGTAATGTTGTTGTTATTATACAGGGTCGCAAGGTGGGTGTTCGTATTTGAAAGAATGAAATTGGCCACCCTGGCCCCGACATGGGGGCCGGTAACAAAAATCGACCCCACTCTTAAAGAAGGTCTTATTACCCCGGTTTACAGTACAAAATTTTAATTTTATCCAAAAAGCCATTCGAAAGTTATTCAGGGATTTCCAGACTTTTGCCCCACCTGTATAATAATTCCCTCTCCCTGACATATTAACAATTGTACAAATACCTACCTTACTGATTTTCCAAACTCGGGACTGTAACCACCGAAATCAGGGTTGTGTGTCCTCAGCTTTATGTTGTTGTAAGTAGCTTAACTACAGCTAGGAGGAGTGATGGTCTTTAGACTTTAGACGATGGTCTTTAAAAGTTGGCTCGTCCTGAAGCACATATTTCTATGTGTGTATCGTGAGATCTTGGGATTTTTCCTTAAAAGCTTTTAAACCCTTGGGAAAGAGCAAGCTAGCGTGGCTTGTTAAGGGTTGGTTAGTCCGTTCTCTGTTTATACAGGGTGATCGAAACCACCCAGCCACTATCTTTTTCTCGAGAACGGTTTGAGTTAGGATCTTGAAACAAAAAATTAGTCCCCAATATGGAGTCTGAAGTTTCATGGGAAAATATTTTGAACCTCCGCCCACCGCCCCTAAGGGCGTTTTCAGGGGGGCACATGTCCGTTTCTCCCGAATTTTAAATGGAATGCAATTTTTTTTATTTTACATTCAAAACATGCAAAGCAAGTTAGTAACACTAGTAAAAAGAAAAAAAATATTCCTTGGTTCGAGTCCCGAAAAAACACGGCTTTTAGAAGAAAATAGACCCAGGTTCCGGAAGTCATTACGGGCACCCGGTAAACGTTGTAAAAAAAACAAAAATGTCAAAAAATAGGTAAAGTTCTCCTCTTTAATTAAATGTACTTACTTTTATTCTGCAAGTAAGTCATAGGTCCTTAAATTGGTCATAAACTTTTTTCAGGTTCAAAAGACCAAAAGTCCAGAAATTTAAATTCGACCCCCTATTTTTTTTTCTTCAACATAAAAGTAGAAAATAAGTAGCATACAATGCAAAAAAAATTAACTCTCTGCGATTTTTTTCTGAAAATGGCAGACGAATAACCTCTGAAAAGCGTTCATTTCCGTGCGCGTGTGTCATGACACGAGTCCGTGCCTGAAGTTTGTATGTACGATGTAGATAACTCACCTCTACAGATGTTCAAAAACACCACCCTCTGCTGCAATACATTTCCTGAGTCTGCCAGAATAGGTGGCATGAACTCTCTCTAGCTCCTCAGGTGTGATGTTCCGGCAGATCTCAATGATACGCAGCTTCATATTTTCCACATCTGTTGGCCTGGTTCGGTATGCTAAATCTTTCACCTTTCCTCACAGGTAAAAATCAATGACGGTGAGGTCCAGGGTGCCGGGGGGATAAGGTTTTGGTTCTCCTTTGTCGATCCATCTTTGAGGGAAAAAGCGATCAAGTTGTTCTCGCACCCTCAGATAAAAATGGGGTCTAATTTAACCTATTCACTTGATCCTTTGGGCAGATAGCTGTTGATGCAAGGAAAATAATGAAAATTACTCTCCTTTAGAATTTGCTCAATGCACGTGTAAGGAATGGCCGAATCTCTTGCTATACGAGTACCTATCTCGGATGCTGACTTCATGGTTTACAGTAACCGCAGAACGAACATTAATAATATTATCATCAGTTGTCGTTCTTTTTCTAATTTTGTAGAGGTGAGTTACCTACATCGTACATACAAACTTCAGGCATGGACTCGTGTCATGACTCACGCGCATGGAAGTGAACACATTTCAGAGGTTATCGCAGAAAGTTAATTTTTTTCGTCTTTCCGCACCCTGGACCTAACCGATTTTCACCTGTGGGGAAAGGTGAAAGATCTAGCATACCGAACCAGGCCAACAGATGTGGAAAATATGAAGCTGCGCATCATTGAGATCTGCCGGAACATCACACCTGAGGAGCTAGAGAGAGTTTTTAAAAAAAAAAAAAAAAAAAAAAAAGATGAGTGTTTCACAGCCTTTTTTATTTCGTAGCCATGAAACAGGAGCTACTGTAGACGCTTGTGGTCTGTGTTGCAGCCTGCCCATCCCGTAGTACGCCTCCCCATCCCGTAGTACGCCTCCCCTCTGATGGCGAGAAGTGACACAATACTTCCCATTTAGGTGCTGGGTCAACACGAGCGCACCGGAAGGTAACCCTTACAAACAACTGTAACCAAATTTTGAATACAAATTTTTGTCGGCGCGGGGGTTCGAACCCGGGACCTTCCGCATGGCAAGCGAGTGCTTAACCACTGAGTTCATGCCACCTATCCTGGCAGACTCAGGAAATGTATTGCAGCAGAGGGTGGTGTTTTTGAACATCTGTAGAGGTGAGTTATCTACATCGTACATACAAACTTCAGGCACGGACTCGTGTCATGACACACGCGCACGGAAATGAACGCTTTTCAGAGGTTATTCGTCTGCCATTTTCAGAAAAAAAATCGCAGAGAGTTAATTTTTTTTGCATTGTATGCTACTTATTTTCTACTTTTATGTTGAAGAAAAAAAAATAGGGGGTCGAATTAAATTTCTGGACTTTTGGTCTTTTGAACCTGAAAAAAGTTTATGACCAATTTAAGGACCTATGACTTACTTGAAGAATAAAAGTAAGTACATTTAATTAAAGAGGAGAACTTTACCTATTTTTTGACATTTTTTGTTTTTTTTTACAACGTTTACCGGGTGCCCGTAATGACTTCCGGAACCTGGGTCTATTTTCTTCTAAAAGCCGTGTTTTTTTTCGGGACTCGAACCAAGGAATATTTTTTTTCTTTTTACTAGTGTTACTAACTTGCTTTGCATGTTTTTGAATGTAAAATAAAAAAATATGCATTCCATTTAAAATTCGGGAGAAACGGACATGTGCCCCCCTGAAAACGCCCTTAGGGGCGGTGGGCGGAGGTTCAAAATATTTTCCCATGAAACTTCAGACTCCATATTAGGGACTAATTTTTTGTTTCAAGATCCTAACTCAAACCGTTCTCGAGAAAAAGATAGTGGCTGGGTGGTTTCGATCACCCTGTAGTCCTCTAGCGAGACTCGGGTCTTCTCCCTGCTCAGCCTCCCAGTTAGACTTTGTTATTGTTGTTGCAAGCTTCATGGAATTTCGTGTATATTCTAAGTTTTATTGATTTCAAGGCACAATGGAGTTAAATGTGAAAACAAGTTGACCTGTAATTTCTTTTGAGTGGTAGTGTAATTGAAGAATAAGAAATGTGGGCTGAACTTACATTTTGAATGGGTATGCCGAGGGTTTCACCTTCTAGCACAACGCTCCCCCAGATCTCATCCAGGACAGGCGTCCAGTCCTTTACTTCCTCGATATGGGCAACCTCACGCTGTAGATCTTTGAGCTTTTCGATGACCTGGGAACGAGAATATTATTATAGTTAGTTCTGCCCAAAATTGTTTTCTTTTCTACAAAACCAATCCATCAAAATGGAAATTAATTGTATTCTGATAGATATCAATCGGTGTAAGAGAGTTCTCTTTTTCCTTATCTTAAATTAGAGGGATTAGAACAAGTACAACTTTAATTAATGGCACCCTGAAATTTTTAAATCCAACTCCTCCAGAAGATCTGATACTTACAGTGTGAGAGTTGCTGAAGAAGTGAATGACCTTAATCCAAAGTTCAGCCCTGGTTTCAGTTTCGTGAATCAACTCAGCACATTGCTGCAGCAAGGCGTAGCTTTTCTTGCTCAGGTCAGGAACGTCTTCAGCGGACTTGAGGAACCAAATCAGCTTCTCTTGCACCTCCTGCAATGATAGACCCGAATTATAATGGTGTAAGGAAAGATTGAAATTTGGATACAAAAGTTATAGTGTTTTCTTTCATTTTAGGCGTTATTACTATTG